>PVJD01000796.1:0-349909 GCA_004026545.1 Mormoops blainvillei | reverse complement strand
CCCAAGTGATAAGAAATGGTCAACCGTACAAAGAGCTGGGGGCAGAGAATTTAACCCAGAAGGAACAACGAATGCAAAAGCCTTGAGGCGGGAATGAATTTGGGGTTTTCAAGAAGCAGGATGGGATGGCCAAAGCCTTGTGAGTGAAGAGCAGATAGCAGGACAAGTCATCAGATGATACTGGGGCCACTAAGGCTATGGAGGCATTCAGGATCCGAGCTCCGGAAAGCTGCAGTGCTGCTGGTGATCAAGAATGGGGTCTGAAGTTAGCCGGAAAGGCTTGGTTGTGGGGGGGGGGATTTTAATGACCACGCGGATTCGTATGCTTTGGAGAAATGGAGAAAGGGACAACCATGACTTGACAAATAAAATATTCTAAGAGCTAGGGTTAATTTTTTTGTTGATGCTGTTCTTTGATGAGCTGACATGCCTGAGACTTTGGGCTCTTCTGGGAGCACTTACATTATTAAGCCATGCCAGTTGTCAACTAGGCATGAGTAGAATGTGTAAGAATACAAAATATACTCAACTATCAGCACCACCAAATAGAACATCATATTTCTCAGTGTCCTTACAAACCCACCATCCACCTACCCATCCATTACTGGCTTAGTGCACTATGCTGTGATAGAAGGCAAAGTCCACCCTAACAAGATTCTAGTCTAACCCCTCCCCCCAGAGAAAGAAAACACAATAGTCAATATATTCTGTAAATTCTGTTCCTTAAGGATCATTTTTAATGTTGCTCCCATTTTCCCTCTGTTTCCTCATCCACTGTTAAATCATCAAACATTTCAAGCATATATAAATGTATTCAGATTAATATAAAGAACACCTGTGTGCTGATCACCAAAATGTATCAAATCTTAATATGTTTTTGCCATATTTACTTCTGTTATTTTTTGATTGGTTTAAGTCACATACTTAAAAAAAAGATCAAAGCCATTGAGCATTTCCTAGCCCTTCCTCCAATTTCTCCTGCTCCCTAGAGCTAACCACTGTGGTTAATATCCTATGTATCTTCTCCAGTTTTTTTCTTATGCAAATACAAGCAAATATGAATGTACAATCTCATTTCACCTCTTTCACAGAAGGAAGTAAACGTGGTCTTCTACTCTTGTTCTTTTGAACTTAACAGTACATACTAGAGATCACCCTATGTCAGTACTTACAGAACTTCCACATACCTCTTTTTCCTGTTAGCTGCCTCTTGGCATTCTACTGTGTGCATATATCATGTTCACTCAACCAGACACTTTTTATAGATGCTTTTTGACTTCTAGTCTTTTGCTATTACAAATAATGCTTCAGTGAATAACCACGTCCATATGCTGCCTTCTATTTATGCTGACATATCTGCAGGAACTCCTAGGAGTAGAATTGCTGGCTCAAAGTAAAATAAACTCGCAATTTTGATAATTATTTCTAAATTGCGCCTTTCACACTTTAAAGAGAAAACAACTCAATATCAACAATTAAATGTCACTATACAAGTAATTTGGGTGGGATTATAATTATATCTCCATTAGTATAGAAGAGTAGATGATTCATATTTGAACAATGCCTTTTTGGCATTTCCTGTTGACAGGAAAATAATAGGCCCTAACTACTGATGATAATAATATACAGCAATTGAGAACTATGACCAAGTCAGGTGACACTCAGCTGCACTCATAACATTGTTTCATTTACAGATCCAGAAGGAACTCTGGAACAAAAGCCACCCTATATTGAAATGTGTTTTCTACAGGTTCAGGGAAATGGAAAAGCTCTACAGAATTTTTAAAGAGTTGAAAAAGCCTATTATGTTCCAAAATAAAAATAGAAATAAAAAGGTGGGAATTGTCCCTTAACACACAGTTGGCAAAGACATTGTTTTGACAAATCCTTTAGCCCTTTACAGCATCCTTAACCTCTAGTTTCTATGACTTCTGAGGCTATATCTCAGACTTTTGGGATTCAAAGAGAAATCTAACAGGAAAACTTTTCCAAGGCTTTTATAATTGCCTCAATAATAGCTGTGTCTTTAAAAAGTGGATCAGTGGGTAGAAAAGTATGCATTAGGTAATATAACCCCATAGCAACACAGTCCTTTCTGGAAAGAGTTCTTTTTAAATGTCACATCCGGATAATATGCCCTGGGGACTTTGGCCTTTGACAATGCAATCACAAGTAAGAGTGAAGTCTGCTAACAGACCTAAGACTCTAACATCTAAAATTTGCATAAAAGGTAAAAAAGAAAAATGCCTTTTCTATTAAAATATTTTACCCCATTCCTTCATACCTGTCCCAATATTCTTTCACTACTTATCTCCTTACCATCCTTCATTTTGAAACATTTTTTAAAGATGAAATTTTTCTGATAACCACACAAAGCTATTACTATAAAAGAGAAGGACCGGCAATGGGGGTAGGTACCTTTCACTTAGTCACTAGAGGCTGATGGTGTTGAAATGTTCTTTTTTCTCAATATTCCCCTTTCAACCCTCCTCCCCTCGACTCTGACAGATACAGAGTCTCCTCTCCTTCCCGCACTTCAACATTTGCATTTAACTCATGGCAGAAGTTGATACAAACACTGTAACATCTTTGATCTATAACATCATTCATCTTTGTCTTTCACTGACATTCAAACTCAATTACAACAAAATAGCACAACATAAATGAATAGCATAAATTCTGTCAAAAAATAACTTTGTCTTCTCAACTCTCAGTGTGGACGCAGGCATTTATTTGTCGGAGGAAAGGAGGGACTGGCTTTTATTGATTTCTTCAGATAGCAAATACTATGATTTTGGAATTCTCTCCTCTACTACTTCTCTATGCCATCAAATATGCTGCTAGAGTTTAGATAGGAGAAATCACTTCCAGGCTGGCTTGTTATCTTTCACCCACAGACACATGCAGATACCTATAAATCTCATGGACCTCAAAAAAGGTTGTCAGATAGTTGCAGAGAACTAGAAATACTGTGTGTGCCCCTGAATCACTGCCTTTTTTTTTTTTTTTTAAGGAAAGGTTGCTGGGGGCTCCCCCAGGGGACCCCTGTTGGGCAAATTGGAGCAGCTCAGCGGGGCACAGTAGAAGGTGTGCCAGGCTCTTCCGCTCAGCGGACGGCAGGGTTGAGGGGCAGGAGGGGCAGCGTACCCCTCACTCCAGCTGGAGACACGCTTCCTTAATGTATAAATCGACAGAATACTGTCCTTTGAGGGTTTAAAGAGGTCCAAATACCAACCAAGAGCTTTTGAAATCAAGCTAATTAATTTTTATACAACGCCAGAGTACAGATTTCACTTGCCAAAACAAAGGGTCTTTTTGTGTGTGTGTGAGACAGCAGGCTAACCTTTATTTTTTATTTATTTATTAGTGATTTTTTCCCCCTAAATTTAAACAAAACTAATAAATGCCTCCAAACCCCCAACACTAAAGAAACTCAATTCTCTTTTGGAGTAAATTTGATGCATTATATTGTTTTTCTCTTCTCTAGTTTACTTTTTCCTCATTTAGAGGAAGAGGCCTCAAATAAAAAATTAAAGGCAACGATGAAGAAAGGGACAGAACGCATTGATTTCAGGTAAAACTCTTCAGCAATGGTCTAAAGAATCTATATTTTAAAATCATATTGGAAAAGAGCTATTCATTCAAAATAAAGCTTTCAAGTAATACTGGAATCTGAAAGAATAAAGTTTTTAAGGTAGAGAAGCAGAAAACTTTAAGAACACTTGCTCTGACTCTTTGGTTCCTACCTACTAATATGTCCATATTAAATTTTACAACAAGAAGTTTAACCTCCACTAATACTTACTCATAATCTGACACTGCTGGGCAGAAAATAATAAAATTCAGAAGAATGTTTTCTCTTACTTTCAAATGAAAGAATGCCAAATAAAACTGGAAAAACCAGCCTTGCGATCCCTCTCTCTCTATATGATTTATAATATAAGCAGTTTGTATTTTCTTTTTTACCCTTTACAAGGTATAATAATAAAATGAATGCCCATAATAATAAAATAAATATTCAAGTCCCCTTCAGACCTAGAACATTACCACGACTGTTATATCCACCGTTCTTTTCCATATTCTGTTTTCTTTTAAGTAAAAGCATCCTTAGAAGCAAGCATCGGCCTTAAGCATAACTCTGAACAAAAATTTCAACTCAGTATAAGGATAAGAGCTGAACTAAAACAATTGTGAATAAAGGAAAAGATAATTAAGTTTTTAAACCTTTAACTGTAATAGAATTAAACAATGTAAACCTGGCAATCACCATCGACACTTTTCATGTAAACTCCAAGTTGCATGAGAAGACTATGCCTTTTCTTTAAAACTGAGAATATGCTCACAGGTTCCGTTTGCTTATACGAGTGTTGTCAATGAGAAGAGGGAACGTGGCTATTACTAGTAGGTAAGTAGCCTCTCCCTGTGAGAAACAGAAATGCTCTGAAATTCCCCAGGGGAGGCGGGGAGTGAAACCACGGAGTACACAACACAAAGCGGCTGCTAATCTGCATGAGATAAAAAGCCGCTCTAAATGCTCACATCATAAGAAATGTGTGACAGTGACAGTACACATAGGAGAGAGAATGACAGAAAATTCCTTACAGAGATATTAATAGTATAGTGAGTTACATGAGGTACTCGAATAATAATTTTCATGACAATGTAGAGAAATGGGCTTAAACTTAACATGTGCTTGGTTTTCCTCTTCTTTATCAACAGACATAGCACAACATCAAACAGACACCTGTGAAAGGCTTGTCAGTTGAGAATCTTGCCATGAAAGACTCTAAATCTCATTCTAACAGAACAGTGGACTTACCTTGGGGTACACAGAAACATCCTAGATAACAACTCCCTGGCCAACTGAATGTCATAGCCAGAAGCGGGGTAAAAAGCCATTATTCTCGCTCTTTCTGTTTCTCCCTGGGTTGCAAAGCCTTCTAGACAATTCCGTGCGCCTCCAGTCAGTCAGCCTGAACCGCCCTGAACTTGCTAAGCTTAGTGCAAGTGGGAGGGACTCTGATTCCCAGTCACCTCTGTAAACTGGCCAATTAAAGTTCAATTCCTGCTCTGGAAAAGGGAAGAGAGAAGGTGACTCTCGATAATTTTTTCTGAGGAGCACCAGCGTCCCCAACGATCGCATGCAGCTCAGAAATGCCGGAATGCTCTTTTTGTGGGCAGGAAGAGGCGGCAAGCAAGGAAAATCATCTGCTGATAAAAAAATGCATCAAACTAAAATCAGGAAGTTTCCTTGAATGATCTTCCCTGCTAACCCCACATCCTCCTTCACGTGCAAAAATGCCACTGACTGTAAAAGTGTGTTCATTGCTTTAAGCTGCCCAGAGTTTGGGAGGCTACTGAAGCAGAGGTCGGTTCTACTCAACATCCACCACCGCCTTCTAAAGCACACTGTCCTGAGAACGCTACATCAGCATCATGGGGACAAAACTCAAAGCCAAGGGAAGTGCAAAGTGCCAGCTGAGCTAACCTTGCTGCCCAATTGCGAATGAATTAGGAGCCAAGCCCTGAGTTTCTGTTATCCGTCTTGATTTAGTTTACAGAGCACAAAATACATGACCATATATGGGTAAATGCTTAATAATTAGATGAGATCACTGTTAGCATGATGGTGGTGACCGGCGGTGGAGGTGAGGGAGGAATGTGAAGTTCATGGAGGAAAGCACTGGCTTGGAAAGTCTTGAGCTTTAAGAGAGAACATTTTGTCTCATTTACTTACCAACTCACCGAACTACCCTAGCCTATGGCTTGACAGAATTTTTTAGGGGGAAGTTTCTGCCAAGATAAGTTACATAATAGGGTTCCCACTTAGTTAGATGTGAGTGGATCCAGGAACCAAGCAGGAAAGGAAGAACGGGTCTGGATGTGTGAGAATAGTAAGTCCTGGGCAACTAAGGGTCTCTCCTGAACTCAGTTGTTTGACTGGTCCCTATAGACCCCTGGGGAAAGGGAGGTTTTTCCTTTTGCTCGTCTCTTATAAATAAGTGAGAAACCCTTTCTGGATATCTTTTCACAAAAAGGGAGCTATATATACCTGTGGCCCATTGGACTAGGAATTGGCTCATGAGGTGACCTGAGGCACTTCCAATTCCAAGATCCCTGTGTAGGTTTTCCATGACAAGTCAGACTTGCCCAATACCCACTAACCTCCCACCTCGACCCTCATAAAATTCCTAAGAAGATAAGCCCATCATGTCTGCTGTCTGTATGTGGAAGAACTAGACGTCAGCATCTCACCCCCTTCCGAATTTCAAACCAGAATTTAGACCACGGCCAGCTTTGTAAGAGTTCCCAGTGACCAAGTCTGGAACAGTGTGAGCAATAAAGTGAGAAACAGTAATAATGGATTATAATCCACAACATATGACTAATATGTGAAGGAATCCTTACTGATATAAATAGTTGAATAAGTAAATAAGTGGGGGAAAGAGACAGCTCGTCTTCCTTAGAGAAGACTTCCAATGAATAAATGTAGAAGGAAATACAGAATCCTCTTTACAGCATTACAGTAAAAATTGTTGCAGACAATATCTGCTGATGCTAAATGTGGGAGAAAGTTTGAAGAGAAACAGGGTATTTGCATAGCCTCAAAGTTATGTCTCCAAAGATGTCTGTTAATTACAAAGAGACAAATAATAACTTTATAATGGAGAAGCCTGGCAGACTTCACCTTAACCAAGTGGTCAAGGTTAATATCACCAGGAATAAAACATATCAACATTAGGTAATCCCTGCAAGGACACACTAAGAAGGACATATCACTTCTGTGGTAATCTTGCCAAAAATGCATAACCTCAGTCTAATCATGGGACAGTATCAGACAAACCCAAACGGAAGGCATTCTACAAAACAACTGCCCCGTACTCTTCAAAAGTGTCAAGGTCAGCCCTGGCTGGTGTGGCTCAGTGGAATAAGCACTGGCCTGTGAACCAAGGGATTGCTGGTTCGATTCCCGGTCAGGGCACATGCCTGTATTGCAGGCCAGGTTCCTGGGGGAAGGGGGCACGTGGGAGGCAACCACACATTGATGTTTCTCTCCCTTTCTTGCTCCCTCCCTTCCCCCTCTCTAAAAATAAATAAATAAATAAATAAAATCTTTTAAAAAAAAGGTGTCATGGTCATAAAAGGCAAGGAAAGACTGAGAAAGTAACAGATTAGAGGAGACTAAAGAAAACATGATGATTAAATACAACATTTCTAATGTTTATAATGCAAATTCACATGTCCACATGGATGAATCCCCCAACTGAAGTCAGGGAAATTGATATCAACAGTAACATTTGTTGAGTGCTTATGATGTGCTGGGCACTGCCATGAGTGCTTTGTGTGTGTTAGCGCTTTCCATCCTTTCAGCAATCCTACGTTTAGTTATTAAACTCATTTTACAGACTGGAAGTTGTGAGACCTTAAATAATGTGCCTGCAGTTACACAGTAAGTGGCAGAATCACAATGTGATTCCTAGGGTGTCTGATGCCGCAGACCACAGCTAACTCACTATATTACACTGCCCTTCATGCAGGCACATAGACTTCCACGAGAATGATGAAAATGGTAATGAGAGTGATAACCACAACATTACACCACCACCTAATATTTATTTTATTAGGTTGGTCAAAAAGCTCATTTGTTTTTTTCTCTAAGATGGCTCTTGTAGCACTTGGTTGTCTTTAACTTCATTCGAAATAATTTTGTCAGATTGTATTTGTAACAGCTGTCATATCAGCATGCCATAAGTTAAAAAAAAATCAAAATTGGTGAATTTTTGTGTAGCCATTTTAATATTAAAGATGGAAGAAAATTCAAAACATTTCCAGCATATTATGCTTTATTATTTCAAGAAAGGTAAAAACACAACTGAAGTGCAAAAAACGCTTTGTCCAGTGTATGGAGAAGGTACTGTGATTGGTCGAACATGTCAAAAGTGGTTTGTGAAATTTTGTGCTGGAGATTTCTCGCTGGATGGTACTTCATGATCAGGGAGACCAGTTGAAGTTGATAGCGATCAAACTGAGACATTATTCGAACAATCAATGTCATACACCATGTGGGAAATAGCTGACATACTCAAAATATCCAAATCAATAGTTATTGGTGGAAATGAAAAACATGTCTTTTATTTTCTGGAAAAAACTAAGCGGACTTTTTGGTCAACCCAATACCTACCATTTAGTTCTCATTTGCAATGAGTGGGCCCTGTGCTAAGTGCTTTGAATACCTTATCTCATTGAATTACCATGATTTTCCTGTGAAGTAGGTTCTGTAATGCTAAGTGTTCAGGCCATAGAATATAGTAGCTATGAGCTTGGTCAAACTGTCTGAATTTGAATCCACCACCTCCTACAAGAATCCTAGTGCACACCTCCCAGGACTGGTGTGAGAACTTGATGAGATATGCAAAGTCCTGGCATACCACCTAGCACAGAGGAGCACAAATAAGTAGCTGCAAATTTTTATTAGGCTAATTTAGTAACCTCAGGACATTCTTCAATTAGAAACAAGAAAAGTTCTAAATAAGTATCAGCTCAAAGATGAATTAATCTTGCTGCACAATTTGACACATTTGTCATTTCCAAAGGAGAAGACATTGGTATATTACTGTGAGTGTTGGAAATTATAGTTTTAGAAACGGTTATGGATATATTTTTTAAAAGACATTTGAATCAAATGATTTGAGGGACCCCGGAATACCTCCCAGGAACTTTTGGGTTCTTCAGAACTTCAATTTGAAAACTGCTATTAAGATGGTATCTTTCTGAACTCTGAACTTCTGGCCCCCTTGTTTGGCCCCTCCTTACCTCCCTCACTAGCCTGTATCTTCACCAGCCTTGCCCCGAATCCCCTCTTCTAGCAGCCACTGGAACCTCTTGGTACAGATCTCCATGCTTCCTACCTGTGCCTCAGCCGAAGCTTAGCTCCTCCAGACCATGCCGCTTTCCTGGGCTGGGGGTCAGAGGTGCGGTGCTCTGGGTTGAAGGAGTCAGAGGTGTCAGTATCTGAAGGGCGCAGGTTTGCACACACATCTCTGGCAAAAAAAAGGAAAACAGGATGTTGAGTGTGATGGTGTTCGAGGGCAGGGGCACAGACGAATCTAACAAGAAACATGTATGAAAATTAACCGTGGAGTTAGAGCAAAGCAACACAGCTAAGAGCAAAGTTCTAAGCCTGCACCCACGAACGTTCTCTGCCCAAAAGAAAGCATATCCGCTACCGTGGGTCCTCATCCTTTCCTATCTATGTTTCTGTGAAGCAATGAAGTGTACTTTCAATCTTAGAGTGCCAGATTTTCCAAACAAGGGGGAAGAAAGACACACTGTTATGAGGCTGAAACCCCCTATAATTCAGCATCTGTTGGTAAGTGAAAAACTGGACTCACTGAAGCAAACTGTCAGACGAGATGGTTCCTTGAGACCAAGTGCCCACTGCCTCACTTCTGAGGAGGTCGCTCAGCAAGTGGAGCAGCCCTTGCTCTGGTCAGCGGGTGGCAGCTCAGGAGCACATGCCAGCCCTTGAGCCCCAGCTATTTCAGATTGTTTGGATTCCACTGCACGGCAGGCAAGCCTTCTGTGGGTCCATTTAAATCCATCCCCCCACCCCTCCAACCTGGTCCCTAACACCATCCCCTAACTGGTTTCCTCCATACTCCCAGGGAGTCAGAGAAAAATGTTAAGCCCCATGCAGCTGATGCATCCTGCCATGGAAACAGGCATATTTCTTCTCCTTAGGAGAGCCGGGGCTGTGGAATTTCCAAATGCCCTGACTGCCCCCTGCGCTGGGTTCTGAAGTGGGTGTGCCACATTCCACTTTGCTGGGTACCAGCAGTGTGCTTTCAGTCTGAAGATCCTTCTAAGCCCCTAAGAGCGGACTGGTTCGCCCTTCACGTGTCACGTAAGTAGGAATCTGAGAAGGTGCAAACCCATGCTGTCTCCTCTGCACAGGCCTTGCTAAGGGGGCAGGGAGGTGGGATTACTGAATGGTATTGATTTCTTGTCCTTTCAGGACATGGAGGGAGATGACCAGGGAGTTTCCATTTCTAGGCTAAAGTGTCATCTTTACCTTGATTATATTTATCATCACCTCCTCTTGGACATTACCTTTCTCACCAAATTTAGGATTCCTGGCTTTGAACAGTTTCAGTATATACCTAAACCTGAAGTCTGAAGACTGGGTTGAGGTTCTTTCACAAATGAACTGAAGGACATTGGGCAAGTACACTCGGAGCCCCAGACTCCTCATCCGCAACATGAAAATGAAAGGGGAGCGGTGCACTATGGTTAGGAGCCTGGCTCTGGAGTCGGTCAGCCTGTCTGAACTGTTGTCCTGGCTCTACCCACTGACCAGGTCAGTCGCTTTGTCCTCTCCATGCCTCTGCTGGCTCATCTCTGAAATGGGTGTAAAAGATTGTCGAGAAGCTTAAACTGATCCAGGAAAAGCCCTTAGAATAGAGCGTGGCACATATTCAGCACTCAGCAAATTAGCCACTAGTGTACCTATCTTGCAGAGCTGCTATAAAGTTTCCGGCCAATGTCAATTAACTGGCTAGCATACTGCCTACACATGGTTTGTACAGTCTTACTACAGGACCTTCATTTCAGAGCTCCTTTCAACTAAGATGTTATGTAAAACAGACACAACTAAAAAGGTCTTAATTTATGCTGGAAATAATAGCGAGAAGAGCCTTGGCTGAAGAGTTAACTTGTCAAAGCCTTTTTGCAGAATTCATCGGTGGTCTCCAATTAGGACTCCTCATACAACCCTCAGAAGCACCAACCCCAAGGGCCATCTGGCTTAAGCTGTGGCAGAAAGTAGATTCGGAGGCATCTCACCATCAACTCTGTGAATGTAAAGATCACAGGAATGTAAAGAGCACGCCCAAGACCTCCCGTTGCTATAATCCTTCTGACAGCAAGCTTTCCTTTCCAGCTCTCCTCCAGACCCTAACGTCTGCTGGAGGAGAACAAAGGCCAGGCCTGAGCGCTCACAAAACCTCTGTGGCATTTAATAACTTCCTCATTTTTGGTCTAAACCGCAAGTGTGGGCTCCCTCCCTTCTGCACAATGGCTGAGCCTTTCTCTTTCCTGGCCCGTACTGTGCATAATAGTCACTGCGAAGGGGCGGCAGGAAGAGCAGGCAAAGGCACAGGGATGGAAGCATGAGGAACGTGGAACCGTCTTATCTTTTTAAGGATTTTCAATGGGTCATTTTTTTTCATCCTGAGGGAAGTGGAGACGAGCACCCAAGTACTGCTCTCCATGGCCACACGTTGTCCTGTCACTTGCACCTGCACCTCCAGGGGATCAGCTGAGGTTAGCAGACGGCTCGTGAAACCCATGCTGCTTCTTGCTGACTACAATCCCCAGGCTAAGTCACACACGGCCTCCCTGCTGACCTTCACCTCCCTCCGCCCTGGCTGGGCCAGCCCTGGAGGCTCCTGAGTGGGCTGTCTAAATGCACTACGCCAACTAGAAACAGCTCAGAGCAGCGATTTTCAGCCGGTGTGCTGCAAAAAATTTTCAAACATGCAATACCTGACTATTTTAGTCAGGGACACTGACCTCTTTTCCCTTAGATTGTCAAGTGAAAAAATGACAATAGCCAACACAATAGCCATCTGCTGTGAATGAATCAAAATTATACCTATTTTTTAGTCAGGCTGGCAGAAAATATATTTTTTGGTTTGCCACAGAACTTTAGTAGTTAGTTTATGTGTGCCGCGAGATGAAAATGATTGAAAATTACTGGGCTACAAAGAGTGTGGGAAGAATCACCAGCAGAGAGAGGGCACTTTTTTCGTAATAATCTGGAAAACAAATAAACATTTTAAAATCCGTATGTTCTAATGAAAAGAATTCCATGGTAAATCTAGGTGGAAAATAATCCTGGAATAAGTGGGGGGGAAGCCCACTGTCCCAGAGACCCCCAACTTGAACCCTCACTTTGCCCTTCTCTTCCCTTGCCAATGATTGTATCTGCATATTGAACTTGGGTTGCCTCCAAAATCACATTTTGTCCTACCCACCCGAGGTTAGTGTTCTACCTGCCTCACAACAGACTAGAATCAACCAAAGCTGCCATGGGCTTTAATCTCACCAGGAAATGGTGTTAAAATGACTCATGACTAGGGCAGATTATTCCAAGTCTTTCCTATAGAAGGATATGTATGCTTTCCCATATGTAGGAGTTATTCTCGTAACTTTTCTAGAAGAACTTTTTTTTTTTTTGCCCCATTTTCCAGGTGAACAAACTGAGACGCTGAAAGGTTGTATATTCTGGCTCAAACTACACACATGGAATCACACTCACTTGGGATGAAAATCACTGACAACGACTCACTCTTCTTCCTTCCAGTTTAATTGTTTCAATTTCTTTTCAGTTTATGTCACAATTTCTGTAGGGCTTGGAGATACTCAAAGGCTACACGGTTTTACTTGAAAGTACCAAAAGATACATTGTAGACACATTGAGATCACTGAAACAGCTTCAAAGTGGAAAGTACAAAAATAAACCTCCACCTTACGGGGCTACTTCCAGGTTTCTGAAAGGTAGCACCCTGTCTTGGCTTATTCACTGTTGTCCTTAAGGTTTCCGTTTGGACATCATTTTCTCTGGGTGCAGGTCAGGATGAGGCCCCCCTGCCCAAGTTAGAAGAATGGCACACTGGCATTTCAAAGTGCAGGCCACACCAGTTTCTGACAGCCTGTTCGCTGGCCCTTCTCTTCCACTATAAACTCAGAAAGACAAAGCAGGCTGGCGTGGCGCCCGGCACACAGAGTTGCTCAATAAATGACGTACTGGTAAATGTTCAACCTGTAACCTTTCTTCCCTCCTATCTCCTTTTAATCCACAAATAACTCTCTGACAAAACTAATGACACATTTTGGGGGGCTGTTTTTATATTGTTCCTTGATGTCCCGGTCTTGATATCATGAACTCTGAAGGGTGACATAGGAATCAAGGCTGACCTGAGAAGGGTTAGCAGGGGATACAAAAACAATTAGTGTGATCTGCAATCTGAGTATCATCTTTCTACCCCCAAATAGTTAAGAAATAAGAAATCTAGGTCAACCACCTACATGTTTTGGCTTCCTATGATTACATTCATATTTTCTCCTCTTCCTGGCCTCAATATTCATAACTCCTGCTTTGCTATTTGGTATTTTAATAGCATTGTTAACCGCTTTCTGAACTAAGTTTCAGGGAACACAAGGAGAAAAAGTTCCGGATCATTCTGTTCCTGTGGCTCTCTTGAATACCAGGATACTTGGGGAAGGATTAGGGAAGCTGAGGGGAAGACTTAAGGAGCTGGGCTGGGCATGTTGCTTTAGTTCCTGATTTCTATTGAGTTTAAATAGCTTTACTTTTTATTTTAGTTTTAATTTTTAGTCGTTTTATTATTATTATTATTATTATTATTATTATTATTCCTTGATGGGTAAAGAGGGGCAGAAATCATGCCTCCTTGGCACAGTTACAACCTTAGGGAAGTGCTTGGTTTATCTGCTAGAATCAGTGATTTCTTCTTTTCTGTTGTGCTCTGTCCTAGGGAACAGCTTCCTAAGTGGCCACTTCCATTCCTGTCCCCTAATTCAGCATATACACAGCCAGCATAAGTTTTGAAAAAGGTAAATGGGTTGTGTCATTCTCTAATAAAGCCCTAGCATAGCTTCTGCCTGCACATTGAGTAAGATCAAAGTTCTTTAACTGGGCCTGAGATGCCTCGAGGGACCTGGCTCCTGCCCACCCACCAGTAAATACTGCCCCTCTCACTCCTCCCTGAGCTTCCCAACCCCTCCAAGCTCTTCACTTTCACACATGCTGTTCCCTCTGCCTGGAATAGTCATCCTCCCAATTCTTCACTTGGTTGGATTCTCCTCAGCCTTGGCCCCAGGTCGGACATCACCTCCAAGACCACCTCGTCTACTGCAAACAGACTGCTTCCCAGCATCTGGTCTTTTCCTTCAATGCACGTACAGCCACGTGTAACGGTGCACTTGCTTCCTCTCCTGAAGCAAGTGGTCTGCTTCCTCTCCTGAACAGGAAGCTCAGTGAGGTCAGGGCCCATGGCTGGCTTTTCTTCAATTCTGTTTTTGCAAACCGTTCCACACCCAGGACCCAGCACAATGAGTGGCTCATGGTAGGTACACAATGCAGATGTGTTGACTGAGTCGCAAGAGATTGTCGAGGGAATAACTGGGTAATGCATCCAAAATGGAGCTCCATGCCATTAAACTGTTAAAAGCATTAAATTGCTTATATACATGTTTTGGGGAAGGTAGAAATCACTATTTAGTCCCTTTCTGTATAGCTTGTGAGTCAATTTCTTTGTGAAAGTAGAATTTGGCCCCGTTGGTCCATCCCATTAGCAGCTGGTTTTCGTGGAGCACAGAGCACCAGGGTTGGGGGACTATGGCCATACCCTTCGACCAAGAGCTGGCACAGCTTGGCACAGTTCTGCTGCCTTCTGTTTCAGAGCTGCCAGAATGCTTTTTGAGATTAAGCAGACAGAAGTGCATTCACAGGGGGCTAAGTTTGTCCTCAGAGCCTTTTGGAGAAATTCCTATGGATTTATGGTGGGTGTATGTTTGTACTCGTTTTCATAATTTGCCTTATTAAAAGACGTGTCCTTGGTTTCCCATGTTTCTTGTTTCTTTTCATCCTGTTCCATGCCCATCATGCACGGAGCCTGGCTTACTGTCATCCCTCTATCCCATTACCAGATCTCTGATGTCATCACTGGAAGCTCCCCAGCATTTGTCCCTCCAGCCTCCCAGAAGTGCAGAAGGCCTGCATTCCCAGCGTCTTGAGTGTCTGGGAGAAGATTTTAAGAACTGAGACTGCTGGCTATAGATTTTTGTTCTTTGGCTAACATGGCTGTTCTTCATTTTCTGATGGTTGAGGATTTATTAAAGGTTTCATATTCTTAATAAATTGCCCTTTCTTTAAAAAACCCCTTGTTCCTGATACTGACCTTTTGGTACCTATATATTAAGATTTAACCTCTGAGTCACTGTCCCTTCATTACTCTCATTTTTTTTTTGCTTTTCAAATCATGACTGACCATCTAGAAAGCTTGTTTTGTATTCCCTCAGGCCTGTATCTTATCTGGTGCTTTTTATCACAGGCTAGCAAAACCTCTCCCGACTTTAGACTTTCGGATCACCCACCCTGGTCTGGGGTACCTCTATGTCTCAGTCTCGTGTCTATTTGTGCCTCCTGCTCCTCTTGCTGCTGCTTTGTCTCAATTTCCCTTGAAATGCCCCCAGTGAGTCCACATGTATAATTTACACCACTGGCATTCGGCATACTTCTGAATCTTTTCTGAAACCATCAGCTTAACTATCGCCAGATCTTAGCCAATGACCTCTGAGTCAACCTTACACAAAGACTGGAAAAGGGTGGGTAGGGGAAAAGGCCAAATCCTTTTTTTTTTATCCTCACCCAAGAATATGTTTATTGATTTTAGAAAGAGAGGGGAAGGGGGGAGGGAGTGGCGGGGGGAGAGGAGAGAAAGAGAGAGAGGGGAGAGAAAGGGGGAGGAGGGAAAGGGAGAGAGAGAGAAACAGAAACATCAGTCAGTGTTGCCTCCCACATGCACCCAGACCAGGGATTGAACACACAGCCTAGGCATGTGCCCTGACCGGCAATCAAACCCGTAATCTCTTGGTGTACAGGACGATGCTCCAACCAAATGAGCCAAGAGGTCAGGGCAAAAAGCCAAAACTTTTAACCTAAAAAATGTTTAATCTGCTTCAGACATACTTTTGATTTCAATCCCTCCACCCACTGAGGTCTATATCAGCTAGCCCAAGGCAAGTGCACACGAAAACCAAGGGCCCTCACGCAAGGGCTTGTAATTAAATCGATAACTCCACCTCTGGAGGGGTATGATACTCTCTACAAACACTCGGACCCTGGCCTTAAATCGACTCTGATCGGCGGCAGGCTCCTGTTCAGGCTCTCTTGCCTAGCAGGTGTTTGGCCTCGAGCAGGTCACTTAACCTCTTGTGCCTCAGTTTCCTTCTCTATAAAATAGGATAATAGCACATGTATCAAAGGGTAGTTGTGAGGCTTAGATGAATTGATATATGTGAAGCACTTAGAGCAGTGCCTGGCAATGCATGGTAACTTCTTACCAACAGAACAGAAACTTACATTTATTGGCCACATGGTATGGTTTAAAAGCTATTCTGTTAATTTTCTTATCATCGGAGACAGTGATGATCCTTATTTTACAGATAAAGAAAGTACAATGAAATATAAGTAGAAAAAGTATGGCCAAAGACCGCTCCCTTTCCACTCCGCCCCATTAAATGCCTCTGAGGGGAACTGAATACTTTTTTCTTAGCCACCAGCCATATGCCAAGCCATGCCTGTCATTTCTTCCACATCACTCTTTCGCGATTCGTATGAGACAAAAAGGTGTGTATGAGAACAGAAGACCCGCAAACATACCAAAATGTTACTACTGAGTAATACGATTACGAGTGATATTTTTCTTCTCTTTTTTGTATATCTTACAAATTGTTTGCAAATGAACACTTATTGTTTGAATTATCAGAAAAAGTAAATTAGCCCTATTCTTTCCTAACTAGAATGAGTATAAGAGTCTGATTTCTCCATATTTTTAAAGAAAAATCCAGTCAGGAAGTGGAGGTACCTACCCTGGGAGCCAGTTCAGGCAGTGAAAAGACTTTCTGCTGTGGCAGGATTTACTTTGGGAGCTTCTGCAACCACTGAAAATATCATTGGAGAGAAATCAGGATTTCTGGGAAATTGGTATCAACAGCGGGAAACAAAGCCTTCCTAAGAAAATGCAGCCTCTGCCTTCCTTCCCTCACCTACTCTCTCTCTCTCGTTCCCGAAGAACCATCCAGACCTCTGCAGTGAACCACTACAGCTCCTTACTTCAATATCATACATTAGAGCTTGACAGCACCTTTTGTACATGATTCCATTGGCCCTTATAATAACCCTAAAGGGCAAGTGGAACAGGTATTATTTATTCCCATTAAGCAGATGTAGGTGCCTCATACAGGGTCAGTTACTAGCTTGAGCTTAGGAAGTATAGGTTACATAGCTGGCACATGAAGCCAAGTCCCTAACTTTAACTTCCACACACTCTTATGTCATACTGCCTTCGGTCTCTACAATCCTGAAAGTCCATTGATACAAGTAGCAAACATTTAATACCAAAAGCTTTTTAAAAGGGGAAGTTTCTTCCAAAGAAAGAGGAGTTCCTGAAATTCAGATGGGACCCTTCTCTGTCCCTAGTCCAATTGTCTGTCATCCATAGATCTAGAGAAATGACGAGGCCAGTTTTTGAAGGGCTCCCCAACTTTATCCCTGCCACCCAGACTGCCTTCCTACTCTTGATTCGGAACTTCTTAACACTGGTCACATTGCTGAAATGATACAGGACTAGTTTCATGCTCAAACTCAGTGCCTACTTCTATACCCAGCCCAATCATCCATTCACTCAATCAACAATCATTAACGGCCAACCATGGACCACACAATGGATTAGAGTTTGTAACAGTGTCAAAATAGATACAATCCCTCCCACTATAAAATTACAAATTAATGAGCAGCATGTGCACAATAACAGTGCAAATATAAAATTACATATCCTGATAAATGCTAGGGAGATAAAGCGCACGAGACAGGAGTAGTCCACCTCCCTCTCCTTTCCATCTACTTTTTCACATTGTATATACAGTGGTACCTCAGTACTCGTCATTAATTCGTTCTAACGAGTGGCAAGCAAGCCACGACTGATGAAGCATTTTCTCTTGCAGGGTGGTGTTGTGACTTAAATTCTAGCAAGTGTGCTGAGTGGCAAGCAAGCCCCAAGGGCTGAAACATTTTCTTTCTCATCTATATGTGACGAGTACCCGGTTTGATGAGTTCCGGAGCTGATGGGTAGCTAGGCACCGCCGTGCATTCATTTCCCCCCAGTCGTAGGCCTCGCAGGCAGCAAGCACCCAAGCAGCGGCCCCAGAAGCTGTAACTGCCTTACGGAGTGCTCAGACCAGGCCAGGGGCTAAATTCGTACCTCCACAGCTTATCATAATCTTCCCAGCCAATCTTTAAGGTAGGTACTTGTATGCTATCGCACCCCTAATTTACAAAGGAGGAAACTGAGACTCAGAAGCAGAGGAAACTGTTCAAACTCTAGTGGAACAAGAATTTGAGTCCAGATCTGGCTGGTGACAAAGCCTACGCTCCTCATGACTATTCGAAACATTTGACCCTTGAACAAGACAGGTTTGAATTGTACTCATATAGAGATTTTTTTCAATATATGTATTTTCCTCTTAAGATTTTCTTAATTACATTTTCTTTTCTCTAGCTTACTTTGTTGTACAAATACAGAATATAATACATATAACATGCAAAATGTGTTTACTGATTGTTATCAGTAAGGTTTCAAGGCAACAGTAGACTATTAGTAGTTAAGTTTGGGGGGAAGTCAAAAATCAAATCTAGTACCCCTAACCACCACTTTGTTCAGTGGTCAACTGTAGTCTTAATCTTATTGAGTTTCTCTTTTCTTCCTTGGCCAGGTATGGTGCCCACTTCTATATGGTGCCCTCCCCCAAGAGAAGGTGCCCAATAAATATTAGTTTAATAAAGATATGCTGAGTGGACACTGGGCAGCTTCCTGGTGGGCTCCCCGCAGCTGTCTGTCCTATCTCATCAGGATGGGGATTGCTCTTGTCCCAGAGTGAACGTGTGTTGCTAATGTTCTGCCTGGACCAGATCCGTGCAGAGTTGGCCGACTGGGACATGTGCGGAGCGGGTGCACAGAATATAATGCAGCAAATGCCCAGGCCCGTAACTGAGACAGCAAAGGGCATGTGAAAGAACCTTGACAGCCTGAATCATGGGACCCTAAGGTTGGAGCCAAACAGAATGTGTCCCAGTCCGTGTCCCTGATGTGCCTCTCCCCCCCCCCGGGATCCCGCCGCATGGTGTAGTACCAGTAGTGACCTCTAGGGAAGCACAAGGGAAGGATCTACTTGTGAGAGGAGCAAGAGAGAAAAAGAGAACAAGCTGCATCGTGGTAGAAGTCGCAGAGCAAATTTGGGAATACTTCCTTATTTCCACAAAATATTCGGACAAAGGCGTGTGAATGGTTAAGTAGACACCAAAAATGGCCATACATGCATGCACTATTATAGAGGTCAACAGTACTGGACCAGCAGCCAGGAGACCTGCGCCGGGTTGGTATGGGTGACCTTTAGGGTCCCTTCATTTTTAATGCTCTATGCGCCCAGGTGAAAAAGGGCATACGTGACAAATCCCAAGTGAGAAAACATCTCTGAGTACCTCCATCCACACGTGATCAATACTTTTTATATGCAGGCTCAAAGTTGGAACCTGTGTGGAATAAAAGATAACTTCTGACTTCCAGTCTTGCTGGAGGTGCACACAGGATTTGAAGTCAGAGTGACCTGGGTGTCGATCTGAGCTCTGCCAGTCCCTGGCCACTAGTGTCTTTGAATCTCGGGACCTCATCTGTAAAAAGGGGACAGATTATGCTTTGCCTGGTGGCACCGCTATGGGATCGACTGAGGCTGGCCCGTGATAACCACTGTAAGACGGGTGCAATTATCATTCAATCCAAGTGGCCTGAGAGAGATGAATAGGGAAGTCACCTAAGGGGTGTGGCAGGATGGTGGTATAATCATGGGCTCTTTTATTCCTTTAAAAGGGAAACTGCAAATGTCCAAAGCATTTGGGGGGAGGATATAAATATTTAACTCTGAAGTGGAGGTCTTTTGCATGTAAGGACAGGAAATTGGGGGCATCACTTAGGCCCCTTAGGAACAGACTGGCACAGAAGACCCTGCATCTGGTGTGAAAGAAATGGCTCCTCAAGTGTAAGGAGGACGGAATTAGTCTGAGGCGGCCTTCTAGAGGCCCCCTCTCACGCGGAGCCTCAGGCACGGGGCAGGGATAGCAGTCAGTGAAAGCATCCGCAAGGCTGGTTTAAAAACGTGGGAGTCAAATATATGGTAACGGAAGCAAGCTAGACTTGGGGTGGTGAGTATACAATCAAGTACACAGATTTGGAATTGTGTTGTGCACCTGAAACTTATGTAATGATATCAACCAAAGCTACCTCAATAAATTTAATAATTAAAAAACCCATAATGAGTTTGGGCCCAGGTTTTTTGAGCCCTTGGAATCTTCTCACCTTGGGCTCTGGGGCGAGAGACCCCTCTCCTGCAGGAAGGAGGAAGTAGAAGGACTCCGGTTCTGGAAAATTCCAGGGGGGGGTAGTGGGCATAATGTAGTCTGTGGGAGCCAGTGTTTCTCTCTCCCATCTACTTGCAAATAAGTTGCTCCTGTCCTAGACTTGTCTAGAGAAGAGGGGTGGACATTAAAAATGTAAATGGAAACTGTCATTCATTGGAAGAAAATAGGTCCCTTGCCAAATTTGGCATCAGCTAAGGAATCTTAGCAAAAATGAAGTCACACCCCCTGTTGTTGTGAGGGAGACCTAATCCTTACTTTGCCCAAAAGGATTATTGGGTTTTAGAAGGAAGCTCACACGCATTTTTTTAAACAGCTCGTGCCAACTGCATTTGTGTCCACAATATGCAAGATTCGTTCTGCTTTTTAAGGTAGATAATAGACATTCCATGCTATTTAAATGCCTCCAAATCTCATACCTAAATGTTTCCAACCTTTGCTATCACCCAAAGCAGGACTCTCTCTGGCTCCCAAGCTTTCCTCCAGCTTTGCTTTATTCTTTGAAAGCACAGTTTAAATGGAGGGCAAGGCACCAAAATGCAGCCCATTTGTGGAAAAGTAATTGTTTGAGGTTACAATATACTTTTCATGGTACTTGTAATTATGGTTCCATGAACTAAGTTTTTACTTATCCCCATCACTTTTCCTCTCCTTTGTTACTATAGGATTAGTGTAATGCAGTCTAGAGTTTTGTTTTTTCGTTTTTTTAAATCCTGTATGTCCTTACTCACCCCAACACTACCTTATCCTCCCCAGGGGAATCCTGGACCCACTGACACACAATACAAAAGTGGGACTGACAAAATCTATGTCCTAAGCGTGGCATTCTCAAAACATCATTTAAAATTATTGCAAATTTGGCGCCTGTGCTGGCCTTTACAATTTACAAAGCATTTTTACCTAATAAATTTAATCCTCATAACAACCCTATGCAGTATTGTCTCTCTTCCACAGAAATGGAAACTGAGGCCCAGGCAATTTAAATAAGTTGCTGAAGGTCACAAAGAAAGTGGAAAAGCCAGGACTCGACACAGTATAAGGCTCCACATGTTGTGTTTAACCCCTTCTACAGCAACTGTGTCACCTAACGGCTTTGTGAGACATTTGTAGGGCTGAAAGATCTTTAGAAAACAGCTAGTTGCCTTATCTCAGGAAGAACACAGTTCTTTAGTATTTTCTTCCTCAGGAATGATGATTTTGGGTGGCTTCCATTGGGAACTACTACTTTTTACCCTCACTACCAGGGCTGTTGAATTTCCATCAGTAGTTAGAATGCCTGTGTTAACTCTGGGGCCCAATTGGACTGCAAATGAGAAGCCTCATTTAAGCCTCCAAGCCTCCAAGCAGTATCTCAGGAGACAGCTTCAAGACAAAGTCTTAGCTAGCTGTGTTCTCATCTTGAGCCTCAAGTCCTCACGCAATCCCCCAGTTCCCAGGGCCGGCCTGGTCTTCCAGGCTGGATGAAAACCTGCCTTTGATACTAGATTCCTGCCAGCCTGGAGCCTGGCCTTGTTAATGTCCACCAGCCCAGAAGCAGATGGTTTTGGGAACAAAGGCCGAGGGGAAGGCAGGTAGAGCAGTTTTATCTGACTGGGCAGAGGAGGTGCTTCCTTCTGCAGCGGTCACTAACACACAGAAGGCGCGGGCTTCAGGCAGGAATGTGGCAGGCGCTGGGGCGGCCAGGCCAGGCCGGCCTAGGCAGGAAATACCCTGTGAGCTGTACATCATTTCTGGTCTCCCCTCCCACTGCAACCCCGACACACCACATCTGGAAAGGGTACAGAACCCATTACAAAGAGAAGGTAGTGGACTGTGACCCCATGTCACAAATCCAGCTGCAGATCCAGCTGCAGACCGGTGGCCTCCGGCCCAGGCAGACTGGGCTCAGTAGGGGAGGCGGCCTGCTCTCACTATGGCATTCCAGCTGCTAGTGGTGAAGAGGTAACCATGGGAACCATCACAAAGGGCTTTAAGTCAAGGGAGAGAGGCTCTGGGCAATGGGGAAGAGGTAGTGAGGGCCTTCAAGTGACAGTCCTGCAGTCCTCCTAACTTCGGCCGTGCACATCAATCGTGAGTCGGCCTAAGAGGCAAGGGGAGCTCACACGGAGCGAAGCGGCCTGGAGGGGGCGGGCACGGCCAGAGCTAAGATCCTGGTAGGTTTTCCCTCCAGGCTTCTTCTCGCCCCCTCAGAGAGCAGAGCCCGAAAAGAATTTTTGTCTGCCAGTAATTTTGCCCTGAGATAATGGGGCTCACTTGGGTGGACAGAAGTTCAAATACACACAGTAACATTCCGCCAAATACAGGGCTGCAGGAGCACTTTGCAAAGGCGGCCCTCCCCGACCCCATTGCCTCCAGCAGCACCCCCTCTGCGTGCTGAGGGGCTTCTCTGATGAGTCTGTAAATAGACCTGGCATCACCTGGGTGGCCGAGAAAAGCACACGGAGATTCTGGCTGTCTAGCTACACTGCGACCGAGAGACTTGGCTGTCCAGACCTTTAATACAGATCATCTTAGTGGGATTACGTGAAAAGGCTCAGATCTAAACAGGAAATCATATCTGTATACTTATTTAACTACATTTCCCCTCCAGGTACCTACACATTATTTTAATAAATTGGCCAGTGTGACTTCTTACGTCTTCCTCAAATCAAGAGAGTTCTCAACCTGCCACCTGGGATTTATTTTTTTACTTAAGTTTTCTAGCTCAGCATTCTCCAGAATCTGGGAGTTGAGGAAATGCCAATGGAAAGATGGAATACAAATTATCCTGGGTCGATAGCTTACTTTGCTTCTGACTATATCAGGGCTCCAGAACACATTTCTCACCTTGGCTTCCTTGTGGACACTAAGATAATATCCCATCTATGTCAATCTGTAAATGGGCTTTATGAAGTCTGGGCCAAATCCTAACAGGTGGCCTGGCTCTCCACATTTTTTGTTCATAATTTGACTTTTTAATTGGAGTCCCTGGGGTATTCCAAGGGGTAAAGAAAAATGTCAGAGAGAGACACTGACCACAGACTTTTGAGGGCTGGGGAAAGAATGTGACAAGTTCATTAACACCTCTCCTGCTATCCCCCTCTCCACTCTCCGGTCCCCCACCCCCCCACCCCAGCAATAGGGTAGTAAGTAGACCCATAACCATTTAAGAACACACTCAGGAGTCGATCAATTCCTCCACCATCAGTGTTCACTTGCAGGCGGTCCATAAAGGAGGGGAGGGCACTTGCCGATGTTCCTTTCTCCTTATAGTAATTAAATAAAAAATAACTTTACCTAAAAGGGAAAAGTAACTGACATCTACTACAAACCTCATGAGAGGCAAGATCTTGTTAGGTTTCAGTGTTGGCACCTCCATGCCTAACCTGTCCGTGTTGGTTTCCTCACCTAAAAAGGAGATAATAATAGTGCCTACCTTACGGGGGTGTGAGGAAGACACGAGAGTTTCAGACAGTTCTCCACATTTAGCAAATAATAAATATTAGCAGTTAACACCCACCAGTTCCTAAGCTGCTTATTTTTACATGCATTTTGTCATTTAGTCCTTACAACAGCCTTAATCTGATAAGTATTAATACCTCTTTTAAGGTATTATTATCATCATATTTTGCATATGAGGAAACTCAGGTTTAAAGGATTTAAGAATTTGACCTAAATTACTAGTAGGCATGTGAACTCAGATTCTCGCCTCAGTCATCCTGGCTCCATCATCTAAGACATTTATGTTATACTAAATTGCCTTCGTATATAAGATCATATTGTTATTGTTGTTACTTTTAGTAACAAATAACAAGAGAAAATATCAGCAAGAAACTCTGGTGTTTAAGAAATTAGTACCAGTGAAAGAGACCCAGGATTTAAAATGTCCACCACAAGTGGGAGGCTTTAAAAAGGGGGGTGAGGTGGGGTACTAGCCTACGACAGAGCCCTCTGCTCTGACAAATATTCCAAGAAAACTGGATACACATGTATACTCAGTCAGGGTGCCTATGCGCCCTTGAGTGTAAAATATCTTATTATTCATCATTGAATTTCAGAGGCTAATAAAATGTTCTCAGTAAATGGCTGATGTTTACTGAATGAATTAAACCAACCCAGCAATAAAATGACTCTGCTGGAGCTGGCAAAGTATATAAGAGGTCTTTGCCAAACACGCTGTTGAACTTAAAATAATTGAAGCTTAATAAATTAAGTAAACTCCTGTATTTTATTTACTACTCTGTCCAAGGTATTTTGCTGAAAATTGAAGTTATATAATTTGTCCCTTTTTAAAAAAGCACAATATTCATTTGATACAGAGATCAAGGGCTGTTTTTCGCTACAACTTTGGAAACAGGATATAATAATGTAACTCTTCACCTGGATTCCCAGAGGATGCTGAGTCTAGCCTGGGAGTTCAGCTTCAACTAGTATCATTAAATCAGTTGTCAAAAACAGAGGGGTTTGCCTAGTGGGTATTTCCTCTCTTTGGGGTTTACTTGTACTGGCAAAGCAAAGCCCCAGTGGCATTTCAGTTAGGCAAGAACTTATTTAAATTCCCTACAACCTCAAAAAAGGACCCATTAAAAAGAAGATACATATAATGCTAAGGATATTGGTTAATATAAGATCCTTGATAACATTAAATAAGATGGGCTTCACACACACAAAAAGAGTCGCAATTAATTTTATATTAACGCCAAAACCACATATTAAATTTAACACAGTGCATGGAATTATGAGCTGACATTTACTGAGCTCTGACTAAGCTGAACACTTTCATTGTCTGCAGTAACTTAATCCTCACAATAATCCTATTAAGGAGATATTTTATTATTGTCCAGTGCTTTTAGGCTCAGAGGCATTTAATAACTTGCCCAAGGTAATATATACCTAGAGTCAGAGATGGGATGTGTACCCTTGTCTATCTCTAGAACTTACGTTGTTCTTTGAGTCGAACCAATGCTTTGCATACCGTACAATGCCTAGGTCCTAAGTGTTCAGTTCAGTGGACTTTGATCACTGTGGACAGCTATGTAACTATCACTCAAAAAACGACACAGAACATTTCCATTGCCCCAGAAAATCTCTTACATCTTTTCAGTCAATTCTCCCTCCCCTAGAGGCAAGCATTAACTTCTGCTGTCATATTGTTGCCCATTCTAGTACTTCGTAACTAGAATTGCTTCAGTATTTGTGTCTAGCTTCTTTTGGTTTAACATAATGGTTCTGAGATTCATCCAGGTGGCTGTACATATCGTGAGTTATTCTTTTTGATTACCGAGTAGTATTCCATTGTGTGGATATACCACAGTTTATCCATTTGCCTGTTGATGAACTTAAGATTGTGTCCAGTTGTTGACAATAACAAATAAAGTTGTTACGAACATTCTTTACAAGTCATTTTGTGGACATTGGTTTTCATCTACCTGAAGTCAATAGCTGGGTGTGGAAATGTTGGGTCATAGGGTTAGTATATGTTTAACTTACAACAAACCTAAGTTCTTAACTTTGTGCTAGGTTCTTAACTCCCTCAGAAATGCCCTATCTTATGAACATGTTTGATTTCTCCTCTTATATGACAAGTTCCCTGAGGGCTAAGAACCCATTTTTAGATCCTGGGCTGCCTCCCACATAGTAAATGTTTGCTGCACAGATGAATGACCATTGTTCATACTGTATTTCTATTCCCTCTTTAGGTGTTACTATAGCAGAAGAAAGATGCTTGACGTGCATGGAAAAGTATGGCAAGCAGGAGGCTGTGAAGTGGAGGCACTGCTCATTCATTCGAGCAAGGTGAAAAACTGTCCAGCCAGGAGGCTCCTGACTTCCCCATTTTCTTTTTGACATGACCTTTCCTAGAAAGTGAACCCTTCCCAGTGATCCTGCAGGAAGGAGGAGGGGTGGCTGCTCCTGGTCAAGTGACACCATGGAAAGGGAGGAAGGTGTCGCTGAAATTGAGGTCACACAGTGGTTAGAATTACAGGATCCTTCTGTCAAACAGGAGGGCGGAGGAAGCAGCAACCCATGAAATCCTGACCTTCTAAAAGCAGCACAGCGGCAGCGCAGAGCTGCTGGAGCCCCGGGGCACAGCCTCCAGCAGGAGTTATAGACACACTTGGTTTTGGCGGAACTGCCACACGGTTTCTACATTGAAAATGAAAAGTTAAGAATACATTTTCAGGAGAAAGTAAAATGTTAATGTAAAAATGTAACCAGCTTCAACACACAAGATAAGATAATGAAAAGAACATTGGGTCCCAAGTGGAGGGAGGTCTCAGGCACACCATCCTCAGCTCAGAGGTTAATCTCAATACATCCATTTCAGGCAGAACTTTTAATTCCCATGAACCAATTCATTCGTTTACTTTAAATCACAGACCTTACACTGTATTTAACATATAACTTCTTAGAAAGTAATTGAATCATTATTTATTTTCTATTCATAAATAGAAAAGGATTGGCAAGTCCTAGAGGTAATTTTAAATCTTTCTTCCCCACAAAAAGAATCTTTGTTTTACATAAATCAGAACAGGGCTTTGCCTCATCCTGGGCCCAGGTGCTTTGGGGTGATTGTTATTTTCTTTGGCCCCAGGGTATTGGGGACTGAAATAAGTTTAGAATCCCTCAATTTGGGCTCTGAGAGGTGACCTCGTCTTCACAAATACAGGCAGCACTGCACTGAGGCCACCCTAGGCAGATGGATGTTTATCCTATTCTTAAAACCTCCAGGGAAGTAAATTCTCCACAACATCCCTTGGTAACCTTCTCCAGGGTTTTATCAAGCATACGGTGAGGAAGTTCTGATGTAGAAACCAACAGAAATATTAACTCTATGAGCCTAGCTACAAGCGCAGGAAAGGGGTATGTGCTTGGGCACTCTGCCTTAAATGGTAGAGAGATGTATTTACCAAACAGCCTATGCAAACAGAAACCATTTGTCAGGAACAGATGTGGGAAGTTGATTCAAGAGAAATTGCCACAATAAATTCTGTTCCATGAAACCATGTGAATATGTTACTGTTGGTTATAACATTTTTTAAAGTACAAGTTTATTTCCTTGTCAATTACTAGTTTTAGTGCTCACCAGGTTTGTTAGCAATTTTTAAAAATACCCATACTCAAAGTTTTCAATGACTAGGCTTCTATAAAAAACTAGGCCTTAGTAAACAGCACATAAATGTTATTGTTAAGGATAACTTCACTTCTTTCTCACTTCTGTGTATTGCACCTTTTCTGCAATGGTCATATAACAGTTTTGTAATCAGAAAAAAAAGATATTTTAAAAGACAAAAATAACCATCAGAAGTAATTAAAATGCAAAAAAAACCAAAACCTTCTGGTGAAATTATTTGGGGGAAGATTTAGCCATATCTGACCTTTGTGCTTTTAATTGGAACTGATCATTTAACTAGCCTTTCAATATTAACAATTAGCAAGAGAAAACACACAAAACTATCTTTAGAAGCTTCTGTGCTAAGATTCCCTGTTGCACTTTGGCATCTCACAGCTATCTCTCCATGGAGATTATATGCATGTGGGCGATCATTTGCTCCCAGTCCAAAAGCTTCCATGCACAGAAGTGCACCACCACAACACTACGATTTCAAAAACGAAATACATAAATAAAAACAAAACCAAACCCCAGTAATGCTAAAATACTTCAGGGAAAGAGACGGACACACCCCAGCCCACCCCCACAGGATGCCTGATGTATTAAAATTTTATAAGCTTTTCCCCATCCTTCAGCAAAGCACTTTTATCCTTCTGGCAGTTTGGAGTAGAGCACGTGTCAGGTATAATTCCATTTTCATGATTTAATTTTCTCTACATGACTGTGGAACACAGCTTTTAAAAATTTGCCTGAAAATCTGTAACAAGTGGTGGGGCGGGGGGGGGGGGGGACAGGTGCGCCCTTCAAAGCACATTTGGGACCTTTCCTACATAAACGAACCCAGTGAAATGAAGAAAGTCAAGTCGTTCTAAACTCAGTAGGAGCTCTCATGAGAAGCAATTTATCAAAATTAAAATATTTCACAGATCATTTCTTCTGAAAAGTTTCCATGCTGTCAATAATCTGCTGCACTTGGAGTGGCAGTTTCTGCCAACCTAGTAATAAAAAAAAAAAAGCCAAGACCCAGGAGTGTCAGGAGCCCCTCGGAGCGCGCGACCTACCCCCCGCCCCCCGCCCGCCCCAGTCAGGCCGGCTGCAGCCAAAGCCAGCCCTGCGACCCATCCTCACAGACGGGGTCTCCAGGGTCGCCGCAGAAACCAAAATAGACACCCTTTAGAAAATAGGCGGCGGGGCACCCTCCCTCTCTCCTTCAAAGGCAGCAGTGTGCCCCGACTGCGACCGCCGCTGGCCAGGGGAAACGGTCCCGAGCCCCGCACTCACCATCGCCGCTCGCGGGGCGGCCGCAGGCGCCACCCGCCCCCTCCCGGGCCGCGCTGGACTCCAGGCAGACGCCAAGTTCAAGCCTCGTCACTGCTCGGAGGAGGCGGCGCGGATCTTCGCCGGCGGGGCACAGCCGCGCTCAACAATGGGAGGCTCGGCCGCGCCCGGCGTGTCGGCACCCGGGCTACAGCTGCCGCGCGGCGGGCTCTAGGCGCGCAGCTCCAGGGCCCTGAATCCGAGCGCCGGGGATCCGCAGGGTGCAGGGCCGCCAAACGACCACGCCTCCCCGCCGCGGGGGCCGCACCGGAGGGGCCGAGCTCGCTCTGTGCCCGCCACCAGGTAATCCCACAGGAAGCCTCCCGGATTGGCCAGGGCGCTCAGGACGGGATTTGCATGTCAATGGCAGAGAAGGCTCCCTAAGGTTTGAAAACGGATTCTGGACTGGAAGAGTCGGGCTCCACTCCGGTCCTCTTGGTAATAAGGGTACCAACGCACACACTCTGTTTCTCTTTGAGCAGTTCACAGTCCTAAAGGTGCCTTAACTCCGCTGCCCCCCATCCTCCCATTTTGAAATGAAGAGGAATCCAAAAGTAAAATATCAACTTTAGGAAACCCGCGTTCGCTTTTCAGGGGCTATACAGTTAGTAATTGATCAAATGAAGCATGAATGAAGCAAGGTAAAAAGTTCACCGCTTCAAAAAAAAAAAAAAGCTCACATTACAAGGAAAATAACCATCCTTTTCCTCTTGATGTCCTCTTTCCAGTAGAAGTACACAGGAGAGACTCGGGTTGTTGCTGATCCGCTAAAGCTGTAGAAACCTTACTTGCGGCTCCTTTTTTGTTTCCATGAGCATCATCTCTAGATGAGAGACAGGTGATTGTTTCAGTGGTTAGGATTGTGATTTTTTTGGGAGATACTGAATTCAGCCTTGGAAACTTTTGGGTCTTAGACAAGTCTTAGACACATTTACATTTGCTTTGCGTTTATGATCAGGGTGCCAGTTATTCTTAAGGAAGGTCTGGTGCTATTTTCAGTTTCATCTTTCTTCAAAGGCTCTTCCAGCCTCTTTCAATGGAGCTAAGATTCGCATCCCCCCAGTACCATTCTTAATTGCTTTCACATGTCAGCCCCAGAAATTAAAATAAGAAAATTTGAAAGTGGCCTTGTTTTTCTTACTCATGGAGAATCCCTGTTTTAAAAATCTCATGTTCTATTTTTAAGGCAATAGATACATGTATCAACACAAAAGAAGAGAATGCCTAATTAGTTAGCAATTAGAAAACTCAGTTCCCCTACAGTTGATACCACTTGTCATTACTTGGCTGTGCTCTTTGTTAACCCGGCTAAACACAATGGGCATCCACTAAATAAACCTCTTTACCAATATCTTCATGGACAGGCTCTCCCCCACCCTGTACAGTATTACTCCCCCTTAAAATTATATTTTATCTTCAACGATATCACAAGGATGTACAAACACATACACACAACTGTGACACAGTCAGCGGTGTCCCAGCACACAGGGAGGTGAATGTTTGTTGTCCTGTGTCCTAGAGGGAACCTAGTTTGGGGGAAAGGCAAGGAGATGTTCGGAACTTAACCTTTAAAGAAGTGGTCAGCCCTTACAGTTTAGAGAGCACATTGTGCTCCCTCACATTGTTGAGGAAGTAAGTACTGGCTGAGGACACAGGCAGAGCTCAGCAAGCTCAACAGGTAAGACATCTATCCTGCTACTGCTTTACCTTGTTTTCTAAGTGCTAAGGGTCAGGTTAAATCTCTTAAGGGTGGAACAGATCCCTCTATTCCTGTGTGGAACATCACTTTAAATTGGTAATTAAAAACACACTTTGGGTTCAGTTCTAACCTCCCGCACCGCCTGTATTATGCCAGTGAAATGTATCACGGGGCTTGCATTGTACCATGGATTCTGGAAATTACTTTTTACTTGTATCTGTAATTTAGAAGCATCACCAGATCTTTTTAGATGAAAGGAAAACAACCTGTCTCATGGAATCAAAGATGCGACTGGAGATGAAGAAATCTCCATAGCAATACAAATTATGCTAACATCTCTCTGCATGAGATAGGGCCAAGTCCCCTCATCTGGTGCCTCAGTCCTCCTTCTGCAAAATGGTCCATCCCTTCCTCGTGAAGCATAACTGGCAAATGGCCATGAGACAGTTACACATATCAAGCATATGTATGAATAAACTCCAAACCCATTATGAAGACAGCCTCTGTCAGGCAATACTGACCTTTAATTTCTATGTGAAGACCGCCCTCAGAAATGGTGCATCGCACTAGCATCCAAAGGGTTCTATGTTTTAAAAATGGACATAGATATGTTGATCATGAAATAAAGCTTTAGCCCTGGCTGGTGTGGCTCAGTGGATTGACTGCCCACCTGCAAACCAAAGGGTCGCCGGTTCGTTCCCAGTCAGGGGATGTGCCTGGGTTGGGGGCCAGGTCCCTAGAGAGGGGAGCGTGGGAGGCAACCACGCACTGACACTTCTCCCCCATCTCTAAAAATAAATAAATAAATAAAATCTTAAAAAACAAAAGGAAAGAAAGCTTTAAAAATTCTAAAATCCTTCATGAGGAGGTGTCAAATAGGAAAAACTATACGAGTTGCTCTTAAAGACAATGGCTTATGTGTCCAGTCTGGAACCTACTATTTGCATACTTTTTCTTTTGTTTCAAGTCATGACTATTTTTAAGCATTTTTATTGAGATATAATTTACATACCATAAAATTTACACTTTGAAATAGGCATATTTTTGCCCCCTCCTCGTCTTCTCTGATGTCAGATGGTGGGAGAAGAAGACCAGAGAGACTGGACTAAGTTCCTGACAGAGTGGGGGACCACAGCACTGGCTTACACAGAGACACATGAGAGCAAAGTGTGGAAGGCCCATTGAGGTGGCAATGGGAGAGGGGTCGTGAGTCAAAAACAGGAGTGGTGACAGGACGGGCACAGAGGCTGCCACTACAGGCACTTTGGGCATTCACATCTCCAATCTCTCAATATTTCACCCTACAAACCCAAGTTTTAGTTTGAATAAGATAACCTAAATATATTTAAAATCACATCAAATTAGACTGTGCTAATTGAAGATGAAAATGGTCTGATTCATACTATACACATGTTTAGAAGTTCATTTTTCCACTATAATTATCAGGTCTAGTTAATAAGGAGACATGTATAAGAATGAGTATGTTTTTCAAACAAAATCTGAAAAAATCTAGGATTATTTCTATATATCTGAAAATTCCAGATTCAGCAATTATTCTTTGAATTGTTTCATTTCATTTAGTCTGAAACTTTAAACTAGTTATATCTTTAAAGAAATAACATACAGAAATCATACAATGATTTAGATTCTGAATTTATTCTCTCATAAATTTAGCTTCTTTTCAATATTATGGTAGTATAGTTTTGTAATATATATTGTACTTAAAACTATTAAACTAAATTTCACTTAGAAATAGTCTACAGTTGCCATGAGTGGTATAGCTCAGTGGATTAGGTGTCCTCCTACAAACTGAAAGTTTGCCAGTTTAATTCCCGGTCAGGACACATGCCTGGGTTGTAGGCAGATGCCCGTTGGGAACGTGTGAGAGGCAACTGATTGATTGCTGTTTCTCTCATGCATCAATGTTTTTCTCTGCCTCTTTCTCCAACCCTTCCCCTCTCTCTAAAAATAAATACAATCTTTAAAAAATGTCTACAATTACTTTTTTACCAATTCGGGTTGACGTTCTTTCTATTATTTTAAATAAAGTTTAACTGTGAAAATTATAACTTTGAAACATAAGGATCTTTGCTAAAAATAATAACAACAACAACAACAACACAATAAAAATAGAAACTCACTCTTGCCACAGCTATACAATAAATTCCCTGGTTCATCTATACTCTTCACTCGGTTGTTAACACTTTAGAAAAACAATGTTAATATCCGTTGCATATTGACAGTGAGGTCTAGGGACTGTTTAATGTTTAATATAAACAGCTCATAACCAAGAAAGGATACACTTGAAACACGGATTGTTGCTTCAGAGAGAAAATATTAGGAAGAGCATATAGTGTACTTCTTTTTTAAATGGGTGTTTGGGTTTAACGTGAACATTATATAACTTCTAATGTACTATTCACTTTAATAAATATTTTAACTTTTTTAAACAAATCACAGCAAAATGTAAAAAACAAATGAACAGTCATCCTAGGGAATATTAACGTGAAAATATAAAGTAAAGAAATGCATTTAAGACCATGCCAAACCTGAGAAATAATTTATTTCATATTGTGGTGATTTTAACATGAAGGGGGAAAATACTGTAATTTCTTTCATTTCTTAGAGTTACAGAAGTCTTTGCATCATCAATAGGTTCTGTGACTTTAAGCAAAATGACATATAACAAAATCAATTTTACCATAGGCTCATTGATATAAACGAGTTAATTAAGTTCCCATAGCATTTCATCAATGTTATAACAAAATGACATGATTTGAGGACCTGCTGTATTTAGTCTTTTATCCCTCCCTCACAGTCCTTTCCTGTAAATAGCCCCTTGTTCTCTGAGCTAACACCTTCCTCACCTCTCTCCTTATTTAAGGTATTTTCTGCCACTGGCAATTGACTCATATTAACAGAGCACCTCTATTTTCTGTTGTTCTTTGTAGCCCCAGGACTAAGGTCCCAAGTATTGGCCTTAAGGCAACTTGGTTGTTATCCAGAAAGCTACTTAGACTCTTACAGAGGTCAGAGCCCAAGGATAAGAGAGGGCAGGCCTAGGTTAGGAAATTCACTCATTCTTTGTGTCACTATAAACGTATGTTAGTACAGCACTCAACTGCTGTGCGCATGGCTTTGTGGGTCAGGTTTTGCACCTGTGTCAAAACGTTACAGGACTAACAGAAGCAAAAATGAAAAACAAAACAACACAACTAGCAGGAGAAAACTCGAAGGGATAGCTTCGAGTTTTAGTTGGTTTATAACAACTGTTATAAACTACCAGCATCTTGGAAGACAATGTCTAGAAAGTACATAAAAATCACTGAGGGCTGCATTGGCCGATAACAGCTGTTATCAGCTGCTACCAATCCTCCCAACCCAGAGTGGTCCAGGAGGGGCAGGAAGTCCCTGGTAAAGCCAAACGGTCACAGATGCCCAACAGACCTGTGGAGGCCTGCTGACGCAACTATCCCAGGTCAGAGGTGACCAGATACCAGCGTGGGGAGATGGGGAGATGGGACATGAAGACCAAAGGTGCAACTTCACCCAGCCTCCCTACAACACACACACACACACACACACACACACACACACACACACACGCACAACTCTGGACAGCTCTGTGCCTAAACCCCTCACAACTCGGCTGCAACCTCAGGAACTGGGGGAGATGCTGAATTGGCTGATGTTAAATTTCTGTCTCCTGGCTGAAACAGAAATTGTCATTTTTTAAAAAAAAAGGAACAGTTACATTTCTTTCATAATTTTGATTGTGGCTCAAGATTTGTGCTGATCAAACATGCAAAATGCTCAGCACTCTGCTAAACTCATGGGAGCTAAAAAATGGCAGCTATTTTCATTTTATTTTTGTTTATGTACTGGTAGCAAATAGAAGAGAGGATATTTATGTCAGGGAAGGGCAGAGAGAATATGACTGAGAGAGGTCTTAAAGGATATACATGAGCTTACTAAGGTTAAGGAGAAGGGGAAAAAAGGTCAGAGAAGAGAGTTTGAAAGTCCTAAAGCATCAAAAATCACAGGCCAGCTGGGGAGCTGCAGGTACCATGACCAGTGCATGGATGGGTGGGTGGCAAATAAAGCAGATGCAGAGGCAGATGATGGTCGTGAGCTTTTGGGCCATTGTTAGGATTTAGGCTTTATCTTGCAGGCAGTGAGAAATCCTTAAAAGTTTACGCCAGTGTCATGATCAGATACATGCCTTCAAGAAGTCACACTGACGGCCTGTGGAAGATGGATTACATGGGAGGTGCTGGGCTCATTGATTTTGATCATAATGCCTAGTGTGGAGCCCCACTCCTGGGGGGTTCGCATTGCATCACAGCTAAGAGTGCAGTCTCTGGGAGCGTACTACTTAGATCCTGGCCACAGAGCCTACTATGTGACCTTGGGCTTGTCATGAACCTTCTCCATAAGCTTACTGATCTATAAAATGAGAGCTAAAAATTGCACCTGAGTTTCAGATGTAACACTTCATATGAAACACTTAGAATGGGGCTTGGAATAGGGTAAGTGCTTGTTGAATTTTAGCTCTTTTTAATTAGGTTCCACTTAAAATCATGATTAACTTTGTATCGGAGATACTGATTATGGTAAATTCTGCAACTCATGGTATTCATTTAAATTTTGGCCACTGAGCAAAATTTCAGGTAAGAAAATCCACTTTATAAATTCACTTGTAAAAGGTACAGGTCAAGGTGCAATTCAAACAACTAACCCTCCCTAGCTTAAGAGTGATTGTAGCTGTTTGTACTGGAGAAAGTGTTTTTCCTTTTTAACCCTGAAGCTTAGAACAGGGTTGGTGTGAACTACTAACAGCTGCCACCTCCCATTAGTGGCGGCAACCTTTTGGAAAAGGGTGAAGTGCAGTTGGTATGTGAAGGTCATTTGGCTCTTGGAAAAAGACATGTGATCTAGGTGACAATGAGTACTGACAACCAGAATCCTGAAAGGCAAAACTCTACAAGTGACAGGTCCTTAACAGCATGGGTTCAACGGGAGTGCGTTCAAATGCCGGTCTGTCCTTGTCACTGGGGAGAATGTGCCCAGGAAAAGTGGGGGAATGGTGTGGGCAAGGGCAGACAGTGGTGAGCCAGCTAGTATTCTCAGTCTAACCTGTGCCTGAGTGGAAGTGTGAACATTATTTTCTATTAATGGAAGTCTTTTAATTAATGGTGTCCAAGAAGTGTAAGAACTGAGGATGGAAATCTTTTCTGGGACACAATCTGATATGTTTTGATGGAAGCTATAACCTCTTTTTCTTCTTTCTAGATGAATATTCATGTTTCTGAAGATACAGATGAAGGTAAATAAAAAGTTAGGGGAGGTGTGAGGAAGGGAAAGTATAGAGATGGAATTCAGTGCAATTCCTGTCATTGATCAGCACTCACTTGTATTTTAATGAAAACTGCTTCCCTGAAAGCCTGTGTGAGAATTGGGTGGGAAGAGAGAGCCATTGAGACATTGCAGGAGATAAAATATAAAGAGGGAGAAAGGCTGTGCAGAGCAGACCTGGGATGGAAAATACCCATATGCCTGGAGGGCAGCCGGTGGAGGGTTTAAAAACTAAGTTGAGCAAGGTGAATCTAATAACATGTGATACATATGGAGAGGGCAGAACTGGAAATGGACATGGGTTCTGAATGGGCACACAGACTGAATGAGGGATCTACCTACAGAAATCTGTCGTAATGACTAGAAGTATCAAGTTATTCCACTGCTTGCAAACCTATGACTTATTTATTATAAAGAGTTGCTTCTCTTACCAAGAGAATTCATCAAACACACCAATAATTTCTTCGTGACAATGCACAACATCAACAAAACCAAAATGACTTCTTTTTTTAGTGTTCATTGATTTGGCACTTCTGGTCTTTGCATTGTACCAGAATTTTATATCTTTCAAAGAGGACATCTTATTAATTTTATTCACAACACCAAGACACTTATACCCCTGACTAGCTTTCTCCCTTAGACTGTGTTAGATGAAGTCTTGACTCAGTATAAATATTTAAAATATCTAAATGTCAACATTGCCCCGCACTGCTTTAAGAACAGCCCAAGGTGCTGCAGAAGTATGACTACAGGAGATAAAACCAAGAAAAGTTGCTAGGGTAGAGCTAATTGGTGTTTTTGAAATGTCAATGACTTACTTTGATGATTAACTGCTACTGAGGCTTAGATAATAGGGTATGTAATGTCTACATATTTTTCAAAAAGAGTTAAATCCTCTTCAGTGCTTTAGGCTTTAAAAAAAGACCTTATCTTCATTTGTAAACCTAATTTTGAAAATAAATTTTCCACCAGCTAGCTGGCAGCTTCGTTGGTTTTGAAGTGTTAGCTTCTCTGGCTCTCAAAAGAAAAACAGAGAAATTAAATGTGGCTCCTGCTTACTTTTTTGGCAGTCTCACTTTAACTATTGACTTAAAGAAAACAATTCCTCTCCCCTTATTTTTTAAAAACCCTGAAAACAATTTGTTTAAAAAAAGAAAGATTCTGACCACCAAGCATCATGATAATAGTTCATTTTCTAGGCTCTCTTTCATTTGCCTAAAGTGACACAATTATATTTTATACTTTAACATTAATTTTTTTTTTTTTAGTTTCTCAGCTCATTTGCTTTTAAGCACAACTCTCCCCCAGTAGGTGTTCAGGAAACTGATCTACTCGAAGCCAGATGTCAGTGTTATTCCGCATTCTTCAGCGCACTTGCCTAGGAACCAGAAGATAAGACGGGAGAGAAAATTTATTTTTAAAGTTCCTATAATCAGTACCTTTGGGACATGCCTGAAGCATGCCTGCACTGGCCGAAGGCAAGGAGATCGCAGGGCCCTGGGCAGAGTCTGCAGGCGGCTGGCTGCCATGTCTGGGTGGTGGACCAGGAAGAGCTGAGCCATATAGTCCGTCAGTAATAGGAACAGCCGCCATTTCTTTTGCGCCTAATATTAGATCTACATCATGACTTGGGTTTTTTATACCTTATTTCTAGTTTTTACAATAACACTTCAAGGTCCCTATTAGCAGTTCTATTTTATTTGGAGAGAAAAACGAAGCTCCAATTTTAAGGAACTTGCTAAGCTCCAACAGCAAAGAAAGGGCAGAATGAAGAATGGAAGAGGTCTGCCCGACTCTAGAGCCCATGCTTGTTCTGCTACCACTCTGGAAGACCATGATAACGCTGCAGGTTACACTGCCTTAATAAGAAGACGAGTGTTCGTTGTCTCCCGGAGCAGGGAGGAAAGCGGGTGCACCCACTCTCTGTAGGCAAAGACTTCATCGCCACTTAGAACACCAAAATAGAGAAAGCTCCTTAAAACCCTTTTTGCCTCGTCAATCTAACGGAAGAGGAGCAAAGCCCCAAATCTCCCCAGAATGACCTTTTTCCTCAGTAAACAGAAAGTTAGTATCTTTTTTATTTCAAAAACTGTGCCTTTTCCCAAATGAAGGGCACTTCACCTGATTCCATCCTTATGGACTTCTCTATATGGGACAGAGTTTTTCTAACTACCTCTCACGGGTCCAATAGCTACCATTTTGCAAGCATACCCTGGCTTCCCTTCTCGGCACTTTACTCCCATGTTCCTTTGTCTGGGCCGAGATTCCCTCCTCAACCCCAGTTGCTAGTAAGGAAATTCTAGCCCATCTCCTAGGGCCGGAAAAATGTACTCTCTTCCCAGGGCCTGTAAAACATGATTTATCTTCAAGGAAACTCCTCTGATCCTTAACCAAAAGCAATTTCTCTCTCTTTTGAATGCTCAAAAATACATTATTCAATCACTACTATAGCCCTTATCAAATTTTACCTTAAACAGACCTATTGGCACCATTAAAACAAAAATCTCCCCTCCTAGCCTGAAAGTGTTGCAGGAACAGGGACTGTGCCTCATCACCTCTGTTGCCCAGGTGCAAAGCACAGGTCAGTAAGGAGTCAGCTAATGTTCTCAGACCATTGTACACACGCCCATCATCTCACTGTTCGGGGCCAGGTTGCTCTTGTCTCTCTCTGTTTGTGTAAGTCCCAATCTTTCAGGACCATTCCCAAAAGCTTTAGCCATTCCCCCACGCCCAAACTATTAACTAGATTTTGGTGCTTATCATATATGGCTTTGAAGCATTGTTTGTTCTGTTATATGTATGCCCTGTATTCCCAATTAGAGCTACGTCTGGGTGGCTATCTGGATGATTCTATCATCATTCTTGTTATTAACAACAGCTTTTATTTATTGAAGGCTGTGTGTCTCAGGTGCTCTGCTAAGGGCTTCATTTACTTTATCCTATCCTTCGGAGAACTTTAGGGTCCCTTGACTTCCGTCCTTGGCCTGTTATAGCCCTCAGCCTTCCCTGCTGTCATATACTCCACCTAGATGGTAAGATTCTGGAGGGAAGGGAGCACATCTTTAGTGCTCACCTGGGAAACTACAGTGTCTAGTGCCATCATGGTAGAGAACAGATCCCCAGTAAATGGTCCACCAGAGTTTTGGAACTGCCAAGCCCCCAAGACAAAAAAATGCATTAAAACCTGCTTTTAGAAATACCAGCGGCAATCACATATTACTAGTTATCCAGCAGGAAGCCTTCCCCAATCAGTGTTGGAACTACCCGATTAAGCATTCTGCTAATTTTCTATGAAATCTAGCATGAGATCCCCATTCTTCATTAAATGAATGTGCTTTAGGCAAAGGAATGAAAGCCTGTGCTAAGTATCTTCACTTTGAGCTTCCCTCCCACTCCCTGCCTGTACCCAATTTTGTTTATCTCTGGCCTATATTCCTATTTGTGTCCGAAGGAGCATTGGTCTCCTCTTCATGTACTGGAATAAAAAGATCTGATGGGAACTTAAAGGTTCCGCCACAGGAAACTGTCTGAGCCCGTGATTTACATCCCTGGTGTTTTTTTTTTTTATTAACTAACTGCCAGGCTTCAGAAAACTGGAGCCAACCCAAGTGGGGACCCTGGCAGCTGGTGTGAAATGTGAGACAAGAGACCAGTGTGTCCCAGTTGCTGGAGTGGGGGAAATGGGGAGGCTGAATGGGTAGGAAGAAATAGCTTCTGGAAGTTTGACTTGAAAGGAGGGTAGTTCTATGTGATTAGAGAACAACTCACCTTTGATCCCCATGTTAGGGGGAGAGTCAGAGAGGCAGGTAGGCCAGAGGTTCAAGGATAGGACTTGTTTCCTCCTTCACTTATCTTAGAATGTGTAGGAGAGAGCGGAAAAGACAAGTAACCTTGAGAAACATAAACAGTAATCACTGTTCTTGGGAAACAGGCATCTTTTACCTTACATGAAAAACATACTGTTTTTGCTTTCCTAACATATGGGGTAATGAAGACATTATATAGGGTCAGAACACTCCATCTCTTTAATTCTAATTTAAAAACAAAAGTAAAGGGGATGCTGGGAAGCTGTTGTTCAATGGGTTTACAGTGTCAGTTTTGCACGAAGAAAAACTTCTGGAGATCTCTTGCACGACGACATGAATTACTTAACACTACCGAACTGTATACTTTATGAAGGTTAAGTTGGTAACTTTTACGTTACGTGTTTTTTACCCCAATTAAAAATTTGAAGAAACTTAAACCATTATAAAACAAATAGGAAAAAGAAGAAAATGGCCAAGTACCTTCTGAAGAAGAAGATGCATTACTGCTCCATTGGCTAGTATTTCACCCCTCTCCTCCCTTTTTCCTCTTGGCGAGCTGCCTCACAATTATACATAAATGTCTTTTCCCTTTATGTGGGCAAAATGGAGGAAAAGGGAAAGATGTAAGGCTTTGCAGAAGTAGAGAGGAAACGTATGATTCTTCCTCTCTTCCTGAACCACTGGCCAATAGAATATTTAAAAAATTACATATATAATGAATAGTGGCAAAAGATGCTTTTGAAGTCCAAAAAACATATTACAGTGAGTCCTCACTACTGGATTCTAAATCAAAAGTCTGAGAGTCATAAAACCAACAGCTGAGGACAGTCATGCCAATAGGCAAAATAAGGAACTTAAGAACCCCAACTCAATTTCCTTCTTAATTCTTCTTCCTATCCCCAACCCCATCCCATTTTTTTCTTTCTTATCCAGTTTGGAGGCTAAGCTATTTATATGGATTGATTGATTTTAGGGAAACAACTGTTTCCAATGTGGCCTAGTTTAGAGTGTTTTCTTCTGGAGATGGGTGTTTGTTGATCAAAGCAACGAACAACAAATGCTATTTTAATTTATGCTTCCTTTAGTTCCGCAAAGTTAAGGGGAAGGCTTTTTTATTAGAGGTAATGAGGCAGAATCCTCTTAATGGCAAGGATATTTTCTCACCAAATTAAAACCCATGTATGCTAAAAAAAAATAATGAAGTAAATGTAGCTTTTCTTTGGGGAGTAAATAAATTTTAAAGCAGGAAACTTTTCACACAGTTTACATGTACTTTTCCTATCAATAGAGGCTGGAGAGGGAGGTAATCAGTATTTTCTTTTCTTTGTTCCTAATTTGAAGTAACAGAATAATTTACAGTAGGAAGAATCTGATCAAAACATTTAAGACATATGACTGCTGGAAAAATAATCTTAAATGACAACAGTAGGGATAGATGATTTTTTCTGTTTTATTTCTCTCTGAAAATGTATTACCTTAGTTTATTTTAGCCAAATAAGCTCAGCTTTGCATGAATATCACTTTATTAACATTAGTCCAGTTAATATTAATATTAAATGGCTAGGTCTGAGAGTCTTGCTTTTTAAAAAATTTAATTTAATATTTTTTAGAGAGGGATAAATCATCTTGACTTTCTCACTGTATCCTTCATGGAAACAGTTGAGAGAGCTCCTGTTTCTCAGATCAGAACTCTGAAAAACACTCTTTCCCTTAAGTGTGGAGGCTATAGCATCACATAAAGAAAAACGTCAGTGCCAACTAAACCTGTCTCCTGTGATGTTTATTCATCTAGCATGCGTTCTAAAAGTGATTTTATTTATTTATTTATTTATTTTTTAGAGAGGGGAAGGAGGGAGAAAGAGAGGGAGAGAAACATCAATGGTACACTCCCACCTGGGGACCTGGCTTACAACCCAGTCATGCGCACTGACCAGAATTGAACTGGAGACTTTTGGTTTACAGGACGGTGCTCAGCCCACTGAGCCACACCAGTCAGGGCTAGCACGCATGTTTTATTGAGCAAGGTGCCGTGTGATGGAATCTGTCTGGCAGTGCTACAGGAAGGCATCCTAAACCAGAACTGAGAAACTGTGAGAGGATTCTAAACTGAGGTCTGGAGAATGAATGGGAGCTAGCTGGGTAAAGAGAATGGAAGGAAGAGAGTCCAGTAAAACCCCAGGAATGAGAGGAAACCAGTATGACTGGAAGAGAGTGCAGAGGAAGAAGTGGGTGAGGGGGCGGGCACAGCCAGGACGCAAAGGCCTTGGCAGGCCCTGGACATGCAGATCTGGCCGGGTCCTGGTAGAGAGTTTGAAGCTTATCCAAGAGGCAACGGGAAGGCATTGGAAGATTTTAGGCAGAGGGACAGGATCGGGTTTGTGTTCTAAAAGGATCACTGTGCCTACTGTGGCCACGGATGGAAAAGAAGCAAAGCCAGAGAGACCAGTTAGGACACGGCCATGGGAATATAGCCTGGAGGTGATGGGGTGTCTCCACCCCAGGATGAAAGCTCCGTGAGGGCAGAGCTTTTTGCTGGGTTTCTTTACTCTATCTCAAGCACCTAGAACACTGTGTGGCACATACTAGGTGCTCAAATATTTGTAGAACAAACAAATAAATAGGCTGAAGTAGAGTAATGCTGGAGGGAATTAAAGGGAGGGGCATATGGGAAGAAAATTAGCAGGTGGACTGGATAGGCCTTGTTAATCTTTCTAGAAACCTTCTTCAAAATCTATTGATTTAAATAGTCATGCTCCTTTGCATCCTTTCCATAATAAATCTATTTGATTCAAAATAAAATATCTAAGTTACTTTTCGAGTGAAGTATTAACTTTTTGAAATTCTAGTTTTAGGGCATGGCTATCATCTCAGAATGCTCCCTCATGCCTGATCTCCATTCCCACCCCTAGAGATCCAGGCAAATACTACGCTGCTGTTCGTCTTTATAGGTTTGCCTTTTATAAATATTTCAAATGAATGGAAACACAGTATGTTATCTTCTGTGTCTGGCTTCTTTCACTTAGCATAATGTTTCTGAGGTTCACCCATGTCGTAGCATGTTTCAATAATTCATTCCTTTTCATTACTGAATAGCATTGTGCTTTATATGTGCCATATTTTGTTTAGCCATACCAGTTGATGGCTATTTGGACTGTCCCCACACTTTGTCTCTTATGAATAATGCCTCTATGAACATTTGTGTACAAGTCTGGAAAACAGAGGCCCTATTAATTTGGATTAGATGTAGGAGGTGGTGGGAAAATGGAAGGTCAAGCAAGATGCCCACGTTTCAGGCTTGGATGGGTGATGATACAAGTTACTCGAATGGGGAAGACCAGAGAAAGAAGAGCTTTGATGGGATAAATGACCTCAGTTTGGAGCAAGTGCCTTGGAGACAGGAGAGGGTATGCCCAGTAGGCAGGTAGACACATGGATCTGGAAACTAGCTTCCTCAAAATGGGTCTATCAAAGTCCCATTTCTTGAGCAGGCTGTTTCATGTTTGACTTATTACTCTTTCACTTTGGCTTGTCACTATATAAATCTGACCAAGGAAGAAACTCATAAAGCATCACATCAAATACTCATTTTGGTTTGCATACTAATTATAATGACATCATCTCTTTGCTCAACTTTTGCTGTTTTAAAGTTGTGATAAAATACACAAAATTTACTATCCTAATCACTTTTAAGTGTACAGGTCAGTGGCATTAAGTACATTCACACTGCTGTGCAGCCGTCGCCACCAGCCAGCTCCGAAGCTCTTTCATTGTCTCAAACTGAAACGCTCTACTCACTGAACAGCAACTCCTCATTTCTGTCCCCTTAGCCCCTGTCAACTACCATTCTACTTTCTGTTTCTATAAATCTGACTATGCTAGGTACATCATATAAGTGGACTCACATAGTATTTGTTCTTTTGTGACCAGCCTACTTCATTTAGCATAAATCAAGATTCATCCATACTGTAGCGCGTGACAGAATTTCCTTCATTTTGAAGGCTGAGCAATATTCCGTTACGTGTGTATATCACATATGCTTATCTATTCATCTGTTGATGGACACTTGTTTGGGTCCTTCTGCTTTTGGGTATTGTCTGCTATGAACATGGGTGGAGAAATCTCTCTTCCCATGCCTAACTTCTCAGCATTTCCTTTCGAGCAATTAAAAGATATAAGAGGAGAAAGATCTTTGTCGTATTTTGACTCATGCAAGCTGTAATTTATAATAAGGGATCACATGACTGGTTGAAGATCATAATTACAAATATCTGTTTGTACTGAGTGAGACCAGACCTTTCTCCAGCTTTAAGAGACACTGGGTATCACCAGACTTTTCTTAAATCCTAGGCATACAATGCAGCAAATTGCTTTTCCCCCCCTGTTTTATGATTTTAGCAATACCATCTTATATTAATCAACACTTAAGCCCCAAAGTCCCTTAGTTCGTTTTTTCCCTGATAATCTCTAGGGTCCTAAAAGCGACCCTGCTGTGTTTGGTTTTGTGATCAAAGTGTGCAGTGGGAACTTCCCGATGCATTCGAAGGTGTCTGTAGTATGTCAGGTTAGGCAGCTTCTGCACTGATACAGTTGAATTTACCAGGGCAGCACTTATCAGAAAGAAATTATGACATGGGGTCAGGATGTCACACCTAATGGCAGAGAGAAAAGATTAGATAGATACCAGCAAACTCCAGGGAGGGGATTTGAAGGAAGGGGCAAGCATTGTCCTAGCTCTGGTAACTTGCGTCTGTCTCTCAAAAACATCGCCGTTCTCCACTCAAGAACAGAGCAGGAAGCTCATGGAAAATACCAGAACAGGGATATTTGTACTCTACCAGGCTCATGAGAGGCTGATAAGAATTGTCAGGAATTAAATTAATAAAATCAGCAAGCTTAAATAGTCATAAACATCAGAAAACACCATTTTAATCCTAAAAGAGGGAGTAAAAAGTAGCCAAATCCACAGAGGAGTCCGGCATTCCTGGTGAGACCCTGCATCTCACCACAGCTGGGGAAGGAAAGCCACGCAGTTCTGACCCTTAATAACACCCTCCCTGTTCTGAATGGCAATTTCTTCTGGAACTTCTCCAAGTTCTAGGCCCAGGGCACTGGGGGAATGCCACAACTTCCTGGAATGTCCTCCCAGATGCCTCACCCTTGACTGGTATGGAAGGTGGGACAAAAATTAAACACAGGATATCAATGGCAGAAAGATAGGAGATAAAAAAAAAAAGTGAACTGTGAATCTCGGCCAGGCCACACTGCATAAGTGCCTCAGAGGCAGAGTTGCTGCAACTGTGCACTTGAGATGGTCGCACTAATATGAGGCTCAAGTGCAGAAGCTCATTTTTACTCAAGGCCCTTGAGATCCTGTTCCACAGGCAATAAGGCTACCCTACCTGTTTCTGGGTGGCTCCGACAGCTGTGGAATCCCGGATGAGAACAGTAGGAGCCCTAGCCCCTCTTTAAGGGGGAAGGTCCTTTCCTCCAAGTCGATGGTTCTCACTCCAGGCTGCAAGTCTGAACCACCTAGAAAGCTTTGAAAACCAGAGGCCCAGGACCGATCCTCTCAAACTGGGTCAGAATATTGGGGCACGATCGCAGGCATTGTTATTTTTAAGGACTCTCACGGGCAGCTAAGGTTGAGAATCACAGCTGGGCATTCTACCTGCATAAACTCAAGAGGAATTATTAATTAACAACTTACTGCATACATTTCATAAGGCTATTCCGAGGTTCCTCCAAAGAAATACCGCTTAAGCAGCTGTATTAGTTGGCTAGGGCTGCCATAGCCAAATACCACAAACTGGGTGACTTAAACAACAAATTAATTTCCTCAAAGTTTTGGAAGCTGGAAGTTTAAGACCAAAATGTCAACAGTTTTGACTTCTTCTAAGCCCTCTCCCCGTAGCTTGCAGATGGCCAACTTTTCACTGTGCCGTCGTGTGGTCTTTCCTCTGGGGGCATCCCTAGTGCCTCTTCGTGTGTTCATATTTTTTTCTTCTTACAGGACATTACTCACATTGAACTAGAGCCTACCCAAAGGCCTCCTTTTAACTTAATCGCCTCTTGAAAGGACCTGTCTCCAGATACAGTCACAGTCTGAGGTACCTGAGGTTATGGCTTTAACCTACAAGTTTTGGGGGGACATAATTCAGCTCATAACATCAGTTTATTAGATGGAAAGGTGCCTTTCCTAATAAACTCTTGGACACCACAAATACCAAATATTTTATTTACCCGAAGTCAAGAGTTCCTGATTAATAAGCTAGTCCATTAGGAAAAGAGTGCTTTTTGAAATTATATGAATGCTGGGCACCCCACATGGTAATTGATTGGGGGCCTACGGAGAAAATGCCCTTTAAATGGCCAGAATTAATACCAGGAAGCAGCTCCCCTATTTTGAAAATCTGGCTCATTGCCTCCAATCGCTAGGAAACGAGAGCCAAACATATCTGGTATGTATGGCCCAGATAAGAAAGTTTGAACAGTCAGGAAAAGTTTCTCGAAACGGCAGTTCGGGTAAGGCAGGCGTCATGACTCAAATTTCTGTAGGAACCAAGAAAGTAAATGGATGAAGCGAGCCGGGGGGTTTGTGGCACCTAGAGCACCCGTGGCCTGTCTAAGGGGCCTGTGGAAAGTGGGCACACTTTACCTGAGCTCCCAGCTTCTCAGAAAAAAGCTGGAAATCTGGGTTTTTATGTCAAAATTTCCAGTTTTGAAATGTTGGACAGTAATTCAAGTAAAACACGGCACCATTCTGTGGGTCAAATAAAATACAGCTTCAGGAGACACTGGGCTGGTTTGCTGCTGGTTCTTGCCTCTGGGGAAAAGTCACAGGGAGACCTGAGTTCTAGTCTTGACTTGGCAAGTCATGTGACCCCACACCCACCTTCTCTAGCATTCACCTTGAACAATAAGGGGGCTTTTCAAGAGTTTCTTGAAAGTCAGGTATTCAACTCTTTTATTTTCTGCTGGAGGCAATGCAGAGGGCCCACGTCTAATGAGATTTCAAGAGCAGAACCAAGGACCCCTAAGACCCCAGCAACTAAGCATGTCTACTCCACCAGCCCCTTCCCCCCTGTGGCTAGTTTCAAGCCAGCAAAAACTACTTGGAAGGAATTTATCTAGTTTAAGAATTTTGATTTGGCAGTAAGGAAAACACTGTAATCTATGCACGATTTTCAGCAGTGTTTTCTAGATTGCCAGAGATTTATGAATTAAAACAACGAATCTCAAAGTCCCTTCATGGATCAGACAGCTCTCTAGAAGCAAGGAGGCACTTGGAGTATAGTGGAGGCTTTGAGTGTATTCTAGCCCCAGAATCTAGAGACATGACTCTGGGCTCATTTCTGATTCAGCTCCATCAATTTCTCTGATCTTCAGGTGGGCTATAAAGATCTTGAGACTTTTCAACCTTAAATTCTATTCTTTTGGTTACCAAATTAAAATGTTAGTTTTCGATTCTGCAACCTGTTATAAGAGGCATCAGGAAATGACAAAAATCAACTTGGTCAAATCATTTTAACCTGTGTCTAAGTTTTCTAGTCTTTATATTGCTAGCTAGTTAACTCGATCATGTTGGATGGGGATGTCAAACTCAATATTGGTGAAGCACTTGGATGTTTTTGAACATAAGGAGTTTTATAAATGCATAGAACACTAGTGGTAAGGGATAATTATTGAAACCACAGTTGGTATGATTCTTTAGAAGGCAAATGCATTTGAAATCTCAAGCTTTGAAAGCAGTTGAATAGGGTAAAGTGATGCTGGTTTTAAGGCTTCACCATGAACTGCTGTGGCAGGTAGAATTCTAAAGATGGCTCCAAGAGTCCTGTCTCTTTGTTATTCAGTCAAATATTAATTTAAGAGCTACCGTGAAGGAAGTCTGCAGATGCAATTTAAGTCCCAAGTCAATTGACCGTAGGATACGGAGATTATCCAGGTAAAGCTGACTCAACCGGGTGAGCCTTTTTTCAAGCAGATTTTTTTTTCTGCCTAATAGTAGAAAAGGTCAGAGAGGTTCAAAGCATGAGGGGAACTCAATGTGTTTTGCAGGATTCAAGATGGAGGAGGCCACTTGATGGAGGAGGATTCAAGATGGGAAGGAATGCCGGCTGCCTCTAGGAGCAGAGAACTGTCCTAGTGACAACCAATAAGGAAATAACAGAAACGAAATTCAACCAGCTACCTGAACAAGCTTGGAAGTGGATTCTTCCCAGATCTTTAGGACATCTCTCCAGAGTTCTTACCTCTTCCCCAGAGCAATGGCCTGGTTAATTCCACCTAAGTCACCAAACTTAAGTGACTGAGGCTAGTGACGTACTGGATTTGGTGCTCACCCTCACAGTCTGGGGGAAGCCAGGCAGATGTAATTTGTGCTTTCCTAATTTTCACAATCGTTGTGGGGTTTCTCATCAACGGTATGGAAAAGCCCTTAGTAACTGTAAAACCGGTATGGTTATCAGCCTTACTGCACGGAGAAGGTTCAGCGGTGAAGTGATTTGCCCTGCTGTATGCACCCGATAGCATATCTGAATCCAAAACTGATGGCTTTCCCACAGCTCTATAAATTTACTGAACTCACAAAGGGAGGACCAGTTCCAGGGACTGCCCTACATGGCTGCCAGGGAAGACCCAGGTGAACTGATCTTGGAATGTTCATCCTTGGGAGGGGTCTTGAAACCAGCCCAGTCTGCAGGGAACCAGGTGCTTACCACTAGCTTTGACTTATTTGTTGAGACCAGAGACAGTGTGTTGTCTTGGCATTTCTGTGTCAGGAAACCCAATAGTCACAGAGCTGAGAAGCAGGTTTCCTCTATAATTAGCACAACAGGCCAATGGATGTCACTGTTGCACCAAAGAAACAGAATCACAACCCCTGGGGAACCTTGAATAGTAGCACACTCACTATTTGGTTACTTGAACAGAGCACAGTGTACCCGAAACCAAAAGGAAACTATTTGAAGTGGAAGGGTAATTCATATTCCATTTTTAATATTTAGAGTTAGCAATGAGCAGGCACATTGAGGGTAAGTTAGGGCAAATCATTCAAGTTAAGGCAAATAGCTTCGAACAGAGTGAGTAGCTACAGATGAACGTCTGTGTCATTTATCAAGGGAAGGGATGACAAAATAATACACACGCTGATACTTAGAGCGAGACCTCTCACCTTATCAATGGTCTAGCATAAACATTTTACAGTCAAATACTTTATCCTGAGCTATACCCCTGCCATTCAGCATAAACATTTTGGAAGGAATGTCTAATCCTCAATCTCATATAAAGAGCAAAGGAGTAAATACATTTGTTAAGCACCCACTGTGTGCCAGGAGCCATGTTAGACTTTCCACATTCTTTAAGATTAGTGTTATTATTTCCATTTTTCATATGGCAAATTGGGGCTCAGCAACAGTCAGTGACATTTCCAGTTATACACCTGGGAAGCAACCGCATGGATCCAAGTCCATGTCCGCTGGTCTGCAAAGCCCCTGCACTTTCCAAAGTGCTCCAGGTTGGTTCACGCATCCATTGACAGCCCAGTCCCCCACTGGAGATACCACAATGAATATGGTGCCATTTTTCCCTGAAGAAACTCTAAGTTCTTTGATATTTATGTGAGGACGCAGAGTGAGGAGGGCTCTTGCCAGGTGCTATGCAACTAAGTGAGAGGTGAGAAGTAACTTCTAGAGTGAGATCTGAGGAATAAATTAAGCATAGCAGGCAGAGGGGAATATAGATCAAGGGTGTTTTATCTGGAGCAATCTCCAGTGCCTAGGTATAAAGTGGAGATATATCATGGTTACCTATAATTTAAACTTAAAGGGGACTTTTTTTTTAAAGGAATAACCTTTCTTTTAAATTGGACTGAGTGTGAACAATAATATGAATAACCTATTGCTCAACAGTAGTTTCCAAGGAGAACCATAGTATTGGGTGGGCCAAAAAGTTGGTTCTGTTTTTAAGTAAAAATATGACACATTTTTCATGTTCACCAATAATTTTTTTGCTTGCAGGAGAGTCAGGCCATGCTTTAGGAACGGTAAGATGGCTCTGGTGTCACAAAATGAAAAAGAAATACCCCCGTGGACTCCCTTGTAGTTGGACCCCAAGTGGGAACAAGAGGAATAAGTGATGAGTGACACCCCCGGGCTCTAGTGGTGCACTCACTCTGTCTGGGGCCCTGGGCCCAGATCCAGGAATCCCGGAGTCCGCAGGGAAAGAACTGGCCGTCGCCAAGGGCCTGGTCTGAGTCACTATATTATAATTTCATGAGTACAAAACTGTGATGCCTCTCCTTTTTCAGCTCTGGTACGAATCCTCAGGTATACGTCTAACAGATATAAGCCGCTACTGGTAATGGCGCTGCTATGAATCTCCTCGCATGCAGGCCAGGGCCTTCTCTTCCTAGCAGTGAGAAAGAAGGTGACACTGAGAGATAAATGCCAGTGGCGTTCCCTGGTGATTCTTATGGGCCTTTAGAGCTGTCACAGGTCACAGGCTATAATCATTCTTGGATTTTCTGATGATGAGAACTGTCACTGTTGTCTGACAGGCTTAGCTGGCCCCTTGGGATACTTCCTTAAAATATAAATAAATTGGGCAACTAATCCTACACTTTGTATCTTGCTTTTTCTAGAAGCTTTGAAGTCTAGATTTGGAGAAGGAAAGGTTAAGGGAGCAACCCTAGAGAGACGTAACAGGAATTTTTTGTGTTTATCTTAATGACACGGGTAAGAGTCAGCCTTTAGCCCAGTGACTATCTTCCCCTTTTTCTGCCCAACAGTCATTTTTGGTCTTGGTCATATTTAATATTTTCAGATAGAAATCACAATAGGGCTGGAGGTCCTCTTATTGGCCCAGAACTTAATGGTGAGGCTAAAAAATAATATACATTACTGAATCATTTAACAAGTGTTTGTTACACCTATGTCCTGGGCTATGTGTCTGAAGAGACAAATCGAATGTTTAAACAAAGAGGCAGCACAATGGAGTGTGGGGCTTTCAGATTTTAGTTGGAGGTGCCAGGAACCTGAACAGAGACCAACACTGCAACTCCTGGTATGTGATATTTACATGTAATACTATTTGTAAGCTACTATGTAAGCTATTTCCTTTCCTCTCAACTATTTGGAATATATAAAAATGATATGTAAATACTAGTGTAACTTTCATTGAAATCAACCATTCCTCCATTTAGTAAATACTGAGCCCCTACCAAGCATGAAAGTCAATGGTAGCCAAGCTCACTTCATTGAACTAATTTCACCAGTTTAATCCACACTTACCTAAAACCATATGGTAGGACAGGGTAGAAGTTAGACAGTCAAACAGAGATTAAAGCGTGGGCTCTCTACTCACCGTGTGACTTTGGGTTAACCGCTTTTCCCCCTCTGAGCTTCAATTTTCTCATTTGCAAAATGGGGATAAGTTGATATGAAAGTATAATACAATGGTTAGCTTCACTGAGGATTTCCTATATGCTAGACACCAAGAGTGGCACTAACTTATAACAAGTGTGACAAGCACTCATCCTTGAATGCTCCCTCTCCTTCATCTCCCACACCCAAGAGTCATCAAGGCATGGCATTTTTGTCTCTGAAATGTTTCTCGAATCTCTTCCCTCCTTCCAGTGCCCGAGGTCAGGCCCTCATTACCTCTTGGCCTCCTAAGTGGGTCTCCCTGCTTTTACTCTTATATCCCTGAAATCCATTCTCTACATACTAACCAAAGCAATCAGTTTAAATGAAAACACATCACTCCCTCACTTAAAGCCCTTCAATGGCTCCCCGCCTCCTAGAATGAAGCACCAGCCCTTGGAACAGCAAACAGGGTCATCCCGTCTCTCTCCAGACTCTTCCCGTTTCCCGCCCAACATCCAACACACTGGGCTCGTTTTCACCTGAGTTTTGTCTTATGCTTCAGGTTGCCCATGCAACAGCAAATTGTGCCTCTGTTCAGTGTTCTCACCTCCACTGACTTATTTTTTAAAAGACTGGGCAAGTTGGGACAGCCTGCATCTTCCACTTCCAGCCTGGGATGGAGGAGGGGCTCTGTCTACTCTTGACCATTATCCTGTGCTCCCAGCCCCTGGGCATATATCTCAGTCCCTGCTCTTACCACATTGATTGGTAACATATTTACTGATGAGTTTTTCTCCCTTACTGGACTCTCCTCCTTGAGGCAAAAACCTTATCTTTTTCATCCCCACTATCCCCATCACCCGGCACAGTTCCTGGCCCACAGCAAGGGCTCGGTAAGTAGAGTGAGGGAAGGAACGAAGGCAGCAGGCGACGCCACAGTTCCTGCTCGGGGCACACACCACGCCCCAGCTCCACAATGGCATGTGTCTGGGACCGTGGTTCTCAAGCAGGGCGATTTTGCTCCCAGCGACATTTCGCAATGTCTGGAGATGTCTGGGTTGTCACAATTGGAGGTGGAGGAAGTGTGTGCCTGGTATGCAGTGGGTAGAGGCCGGGGATGCTGCTAAGCACCCTACAGGGCTCAGGAAAGCCCCACAGCAAAAACTTATCCAGCCCCAAGCATAATAAGAGCCAAAATCAAAAAATCCTGATCTCGAACAGGGTCTGGCACATGGAAGACTCCAAATAGGATTCCTCACCCTGGCAGCTTAGTGGCACTAGTGACAGAAATGACCACCATGCTCGATATAAACCATATAATTGCACAGTTTACTATTTTAAATTTACTGAGCAGTTCTGCATGATATTAATTCATTTTACAGTATCAGACCTAAGGGAGTTCAGTTCTACTTTTATAGTTGCATTTTAAGGAAAGCAAAAGTTCTATTTGTGATGGATGGCCCTCTTCTCCCACTTCTCTCCCGGCACATACCCATGATATGTCTGCTCCAGGCCTGTATCTCGGGACAACCAACTAGAATAACCAGACAGCAGGGGTAAACCTAAATTAGCTCACCAGCTCTGATGTTGAAATGTGTGTGTATGCACATATATACACACATATGTATATAATTGAATGTATTTCTTATCCTGTATGAACTCATAACCCAGAACACCATCTCCAGGAAGGCCTGGCCTACCTGGAATCATAAGAGAACAATAATGGTTAAAACTTTTAAGCTGCTAGGTGAGTTCTTAATTAGCCATTTGACATAGCACAGCTGAGGCACTATGACATGACACACTGTCTGACCCACTTCTCAGGTACCTCAAAGTCCCATCAACTTTGCACAAGTTCATACCAGGCAGTCCTTCCCATCTATGCATATTCAACCATCTAATGTTTGGACATGGGGTGCGTGGCGAAGGAGCCTGCCTAGAGTTATCGAAACCAGGACATAAGTGCTAAATTCGCCACAGTGACCCTTGCTTATAATTCAGCCAAGTGACCCCCTGTCTGAACCCTGAGGCAAATTTATGATCAGGTTCTCCCGGTTATCTTCAGCTCCTCTTTCAGTTGCCTTTTTTATCAGCCCAGATGTCTTGCTTTTGAGAAAAGCCATCTTTCTTGTCTTAGCCACTCCTCTTTCTCTTTATCTATCTCGAATTATTAAACTACTAAGACCAACTGCCAATACTGGATACATTTGCCTCTGCTTAATACAAATGGGCACAGAAGTGGCCATATACTTCTTTTTGTAAATTTAATACTTGATTCATCCTAGAGTTTCCAAGCTGAAGTATCCTGAGCCCTTGAGTACCAGTAGAAGTAGGAATGATCCACTTTGTTCCAGAAAAACCTTTTCATTATTCTAAAATAATGGTTTTAGCCGTTAAAACCACATCCAAATTGAAGTTTAGAGGTAATGAAATTGGACACTGTGAAGCTTCCTTTGCCAATGCCCTGATTTGCTAGACAGATAACCAAGGTTAGAAAGCGGTGATTTATGATAGGGGATTTCCCATCAGCTACACTGCCATTAAACATATCTTAAGGGAGTTCAAGCAAATTTATAATGAAGAGGCTCTGCTAGTTTTGCCAAGGGTGTAGTGCTCCTTGGCTTGAGCAATTAGTTCCTTTACAGTTTAAATAGAAAGAAAATGTAGCACTGGCCTACTCTCAGGTTTCCCGATGGCTTGCCAGCCACCCATCCAGCTATCCTCTAAGTAAGTGGTCCTCAACATTTTTGGCACCAGGGACCTTTTTCGTGGAAGACAACTTTTCCACGGATGGGGTGGCAGGGGTTGGGAGTTGGGGGGGACAGGGGGCGGAGCTCAGGTGGCAATGTGAGCAAAGCTTTGCTCACTCGCCTGCCAGCAGTTCACCTCCCACTGTGTGGCATGGTTCCTCACAGCCTCAGACCTGCATTGGTCCATGGCCTGGGAGTTGGGGACCCTCGCTCTAAATGACAAAGGCATTGCCCATTGAGGTGCAGGTGTAATAGGAAGTCTCAGCCCTTTTCAAGCCCAGAAGTTCCCTGACTCCTACTTAATTATTGGATGGTGTTACAGACTGAATGTTTGTGCTACCCCTTAAATGTATATGTTGTAGTGTGGCTATATTTGGAGATGGGGGCCTCCAAGAAATTAATTAAGGTTAAATGAGTCATAAGTGTGGGGCCTAATCTAAAAGGATTTGTGTCCTTTTAAGAAACACCAGAAAGCTCATTCTCCCCTCCACACTTTTGCATGAACCCACAAAAGGTCATATGAGGGTATATACAAGAAGATGGCCACTGTAAGCCAGGAAGGGAGCTCTTGCCAGAAAGCGAACCCTGCTAGAGCCTTGATCTTGGACTTCCTAACTTCCAGAACTGTGGAAAATATAAATTGCTGTTGCTTAAGCCCCAAGTCTGTGGCCTACTGTTATAGCAGACTAACCAGGCTAATATGAATGGTTATTATAAACTGTATTAAGAAGTCAGCAACCTAACAAGGTTATAATAATTACATCACAACAATCACCTAATGGTTGTCACTGTGTGCATCACAGATCATCAAAATGCTGGATTTTAGAAATTAAGAAAACAGTTCAATTTACAGTTGATCAAAAGAATAAAATACCTAAGAATAAATTTAACCAGGGAGGTAAAAGACCTGTATACTGAAAACTGTAAGACATTGATGAAAGACACTGACGACAACATAAATAAATGGATGGATAATTGTGTGCTCATGGATTGGAAGGATTAATATTGTTAAAGTTTCCACCCTACCCAAAGCAATTTACAAAATCAATGCAATCCCTATCAAAATTCCAATGCCATTCTTTAAAGAAATGGAGCAAACAATTCTAAAATTTGTATGGAATCACAATATACCCTGAGTAGCCAAAACAATCTGGAAAAGAACAGAGGTTAAGGCATCACACTTCCAGATTTCAAACTATATTACAAAGCTATTATAATCAAAACAGTATGGCAAGGGTGTTCAACACATGGCCTGCGGGCTGCATGCAGCCCAGGATGGCTGTGAATGCCGCCCCACACAAAATCATAAATTTACTTAACTCATTAGGATATTTTTTGTGATTATGCGTTGCAATGTATTTAATGTGTGGCCCAAGATAACGCTTCTTCTTCCAGTGTGGCACAGACATACCAAAAGGTTGGGTGCCCCTGCAGTATGGTGTTAGCATAAAAACAGACACATACATCAGTGGAACAGGATAGAGAGCCCAGAAATAAACTCATATATATATGATCAATTAATTTATGACAAGGGTGCCAAAAATGTACAATGAGAAAAGGATAGTCTCTTTAATAAATGGTTTTGGGAAAACTAGACAGCCACATGCAAAAGAATGGCATTAAACCCCTATATTACAATATACACAAAAGTCATCTCAATGAATAAAAAACTCGAACATGGACCTGGAACCATAAAACTGATAGAAGAAAACATAGAGGGTAAGTCTCTTGACATCAGTCTTTACAATGATGTTTTTTGGATTTGACACCAAAAGGGAAGGAAAAAAAGCAAAAATAAACTAAAAACTAAAACTAAACTAAACTAAAAAGCTTCTGTGCAGCACAACAAACCATGAAAAAAATGAAAAGCCAAGCCATGGAATTAGAGAAAATATTTGCAAATCATATACCTGATAAGGGGTTTATATCCAAAATATATAAAGAACTTACATAACTCAAGTAGGAAAAAACTAACAGTCTGATTTTAAAATGCGCAGAGGACCTAAACACTTTTTTCGAAGATAGGCACATATAAATGGTCAAGAGGTACATGAAAAAGTGCTCAACATCACTAGTCATCAAGGAAATGCAAATGAAACACTGGAATAGCACTTCATATCTGTTAGAACAGCTATTATCAAAAAGACCGGAAATAACAAGTGGTGGCGAGGATGTGGAGAAAAGGGAACCCTTGTGCATTGCTAGTGGGATTGTAAATTGGTACAGTCACTATGGAAAACAGTATGGAATTTCCTCAGAAAATTAAAAATAGAACTACCACATAACCCAACAATTCCACTTCTGGATATTTATTCAAAGAAAATTAGATAACTGTCTTGAAAAGATGTCTACACTCCCGTGTTCACTGCAGCCTTATTTACAATAGCCAAGACATGGAAATAACCTGTGCCTATCAACAGACAGATGGATAAGGAAGATTACACACGCACACGCACACACGCACACACACAGAGGAATATTATTTGGGCATAAAAAAGAAGAAAATCCTGCCATTTGTGACAACATGGATAAACCACCCCAGGGCATTATGCCAATGAAATAATTCAGAGAAAGACAAATACTGCAGGATCTCCCTTACATGTGGAATCTAAACAACAAACAAACAAACAAAACAAATCAAACCAAGCTCATAGTTACAGAGAACAGGTTAGTGGTTGCCAGAGGCTGAGGGTGGGGAAGGGGTAGCGGATGAAGGCAGCGAAGATGATAAAAGGTACCAGTTTCCAGCTATAAGACTGGAATGCAGTGCACAGCAGAGTGACTACAGTTAGCAACACTGTATAGCATATTTGCAAGTTGCCGGAGAGTAGATCTTAAAAGATTTCATCACAAAGACATTTTTTTAAGTATGTATGGTGATAGATGTTAACTAAACTTATTGTGGTAATTATTTCATGATATAAACATATATCAAATCACTATGTTGTACACCTAAAACTAATACAATGATATATGTCAACTATATCTCAATATTTTAAAATGCTAGATTTTAACTCAGGGGTTATTTTATGTCAGATGAGGCATTAATTATAAATCAGTCCTATGCATCACTATTTTAATTGTCATCCTTTCAATATCTTTGAATCATTTTATCTGATTTGGGAAAGAAGCTCATTTATCTTCTATCACACAATCTCAAATTTATGTAGCATATTTTTTCCCCAAAAGTTCAAAGGATTTTGCTCAAACTTCTCACTGGTTTTGATTGAAGCCCCAGGATCTAGGCGAAAGGCTGATTCTATTGCCTCATTTTTCATTAAAAATCATTTTGCTTTCTCTTCGTATTTGATGAGAGAAGCAGCTCTTTGATTTGGGGATCTTTTTAAAGTTGACTTTGTTCTTTTTTAATCCCAACTGCTGCAGGCATCATTAGCTCCTTTTAATAGAAGTTTCAATTTCCTTTTATCCCTTTGAGCATGGGTTCCAATATCCTCAAAGCAGCACCTTTTAATTGGCCTGGAAAAGGTCACTTTTCTATGAAGAAGAAACCATATCACACATTTTACAAAGTCCATGTGGGTCTTTGAGATCAGAAGGAGATGGTTGCAGGGGGCGGATTCATCCTGAGGCAAATGTTTAGGTGGCATGTGATTACATTTTCAACATACTTACTTTATAAATTACATGTACTCACTCTTATCCAACACATTCTCTGCTGTAATTAGGTGGTTTTTATTTAAAATTCGCCTTTAAGATTTTGTCCTTTTTTATTTAACCAGTGGCTGAGGGGCAGTGTTATTTTTGACAGTAGTTTCCTTATATGTCATAATTTTCAGCGATAGTATTCTATAGTGACTCCTCAGTCACATGCTATTTGGAAAATGATACAAGGACATCTAATGTATTCTCCCATCTTCACATACCCCCTACCACATGTTGCCTTGCATATCCTAGCAGTAATTTCTCCAGGGAAGTCTAAGGTGTAATCAAATCTTACATGTTCAAGGACACAGTTTTTAATCAAAGAAATCTTTTTAAGGGAAACTACTCTGTTACTCTATTACTTTACTTTCTTCTAGTGTTACAAAAACTAATCTGGATCTGGAGTGGGCACCTAAATCCTTCAGCGGAGGAGGGAGGTAGTAAACCTTTCAAGGCAATCTGCAAGAATTCACAGAAACTTGACTCCATTAAGTCAGCAATAAGGAGGAGGGTGAGGTGCGGGGAGGCTGCTTAAAAAAAAAAAAAAAGAAAAGAAACCCTAGTCTTTTAGGGCTAATTATCTACTTCAAAGAATCACTCAGAAAAAGAAATCCTCTACAATATTTTATCTTGTATTTTTAAGACATTTTAAAGAAGCCCCAACATTTGGTAGCTTGGGAGTGATCACTCAGGCACTTATGAAAAGTTAAGTGCTGTTATTTCTACACAATTCCTGTCTTGCAGATAGACCATGAAGAAATATTAATACTAAAAATGGCCTATCAGGAAAAGGCTACAGTATATCAAATGAAAAATCAAGGTCCACAGTTTCCATTTTCCTGTAGTATTGCTTGAAGGAAAACAAATTATGAGCTGATTTCTTTAGAAACTTCCCAAAATCAAGTTCCTGGTTTCCCACTTTTTTTTGAAGAATTGGGTGAAATTCTAAGTTTAGCTCACCTAATAGAAGCAGACCATCAAGAGCCAGGTAAGTTGTGGTCCCCACCTCGTCTTTCCTGAAGCACTGTGTTCTGTGTGAGATGTCACCAGCTGAGAGTGATGTGGACAATTTAGAACACAATCCAGGAAGAAGGACCCAGTGGCCCAGGACTCTCCAGCCAGACATGGAGTAACAGGTGAAGGGATTAAGACTAATCTGGAAAGAAGTCTTGGCAGGGCAATGCTAGTTGTCCTCACAAGGTTAGAAGGTAGTGAAGTGGGAAAACCATCCATTGCTTTCTGTTTGGTCCAAGGAAGATGAATAGAAGAAGTTATAAGCCAGCAGATGACAGAATTAATATAAAGAGTTATATTATGTAATTTGAAAAGTTCTGAAAACAAAATAGTCTGCTTTGGTACTAGGGAGTTCACTTGCCGTGATGGGGCTCGAACGCAGGCTGGCTGACCACTTCAGGGGACTGTGCTAACATAAGACAAGAACTAAAATGTTCAAGTCCCTCCTAACCCTGAAATGTGATGAAATTGCCTACCTTGGGGAGAAATCATTTGAAGCAACCAAGTTAGATACCACCAAATAATTCAAATATTAACAGTTTGAAGGATCTAGGACTGTAAGGTTTAACTTGTATATCTTTGTGTAGGTTTTCCCAGCACAAAGCTAAGAAAAGTTACTTTATTCCATTAAAAGAGGCTGTATGTTAAACTAGTCTAGTCACTTAGACAAAAAACAAAACAAAAAGTCAAAGTCCTTTAAAGGATGCCCCACTAAGATTGTGTATCTGTAGTCATCTACTTAAATAGGCTCTTTTGAAATTTCTGTGTGTGGTTCACTGGGTGGGTAGAGACAGCCCTTCTATAGCCATCATGTTGGCCAGCTGGAATGTGAAGAACCTCACTTCACCCGGGGAGCTTTCGACAACTCTCCTTTCATGGTCTCCATCATCAGGAGAGATGCTAAATGAAGTCTGAGTCCTCACAGGCATCCTCTGGGGCTGTTGAGAGGCAGTGGGTCAAGCCCCAGGTTAACTAGTGACCCGTAGGGAGGGTATAGAGAGAGACAGCAGAAAGGAAGGTACTTCTTTACACAAGTCCCACTCTTCGACTGCTGGTATTTGTGAAGTGTGCCATAAAGAGAAGTAGCAGAGCTCATCTGTGTTGTAAAAGAGATAGAGATAGTATGGTGCTCAATACACAGGCTTTGGAGTCAAAGCACCCAAAGCGCTGACTTCCTCATTTCTAATGGTGTGCGTTTGAACATGTAAGTTACTTAACTCCCCCTTGGCCTCAGTTTTCTCACTGTAAAATGGGGCTAGGAATGGCTGCTGGCTCGTGGTGAGGACTAGAAAAATGCTCGCTTCTGTTATTTTCACAGAGACGGAAAACTGATTCCCACCTGAACTTGCTTCTCCTTGAGTCCTGTCCCAGACACAAAAAGAACAAAAGTGACATTGAGGTAAGAATCTAGGTCACATCAAACCTGTTGCTCTGCTGATCGGAAAAGAACACGCACCCAGACGGGACCGTGCCGAATGTGAAAGTGAATCCCATACAACTTTGAAAGGAAACAGAACTGTGTGTCCTTATATGGAAAAAGGTCCAAAATATATTAAAGGAAAAAGCATGTTATAAAACAGTATGATCACCTTAAGGAAAAAGGGTTATTAATATAAATGATGATAATAAGTCAGCATATATAAAGGAGCTGGAGAAATTTCTATCCAACAATGGATAACGATTTGGAGGCAATTAAAATCTCATGGAACATTCACTCTATATCTGTTTCTTCTGTAATATTTGAATTTTATGAGTATTAGCCATTTTTAAGTGAAGAAAATCAAGGTTTAAAAAGACAAAGCATATTATCTCATTAGCGATTTTAAATTTTACAATATACCGATCACCGTAAACTGGAATAGGGTATTAATAATGATGATAGATAAGCTAATGCAGGAAACGTCGTCCCAGCTCTCCTTTGGAGACGATGATAACATCTGTCACGTTTTGGAATCTCCTTCATCATGCTAGACGTCCTCCCGTGAACCTGCTGAAGTGGGTGTTTGTGGCTAAAGCTTTGAACTGTGCAGCCTTACCTCCTGGTTTGAATCCTGGCTCCGTGTCTTACTAATAGTATGACTTTGGGCAAGTTTCTTAATCTCTGTGCCTCAATTAACTTATCTTTCAAAGGGGTCTAATATTAGTACTTCAAAGGGATTCTGTGAGGAGGAATTGAGATAATTTTTCATAATATGCTTAGAACAGTGACTATTCAGTAAACACTAAATAAAAAGTTTAGCCATCATTGTTTTTAGAGAAAACTATGGATACAAATGATACATGTATCATAAAACAAAACAAGACAAAATACCCAGAATCTTGACATTCATTCCCAGTATCATGGCTCTAAGACCAGAATTTTATCACTTAACACATATTTTTGCTATACGTTTCTTCGACGGCTCCCTGGTTCCGGCACCTCATGCTCCAACCTATCTTGCCTGTACTGTGGAATTCAGCTTTTTTGAGCTTTTCCTTTATCTCTCACAGTTTTGCTTAAATGGCTTCAGTTGTTTCCCATAGTCAGACGTTTTAAGTGTCAAACATTTTTATTCGTCCCTTTGCACACTGGCCTCATCTCATCTTTCTTATATTTGACACAGGATTTCAAACATGAACCCTCTGCTTCAGCCACACTGGTCCACTCATGGTTCCCAATTCTGAGCAACCGCCCCACCCCCAAGTGAGGAGCCTTTGTCTCAGGTGACTGCTCACTTCCCTCCCTTAATCCCATCATCTCAAGATCCAGTGAGTTGCCCTACGTTAAAGAAGGCTGTCTGATCACTGAAATCTACATTACCTGGATTTTGAATTCCTAGAGCATCTAACATCCTCACCCAAGCTCTCATTTGAGACTCAACTGTAGTCACCAAGGCAAGTATCAGGTGTAAATTCAACAAGCATTCATGGATCTGGCTTTGGAGTTGAAGAAGACAAATCCCCACCCTCGCTGAGCTCATGTTCTATTAAAGAGATAGGAGGTAAACAAATAATCACTTGGTCATGGCTGGCCATAGGCTTTGTCAGAGAGGCACATACAAGGCCCCTCTGGCTGAGACTTTGAACTGTGCAAGGCCGCCATGGTCCGAAGGCAGAAACCACCACAAAGGAACAAAGCAATGTTAAGGGCACAAAATGTGTGGCTTTTCTTTCCCTCACCCGACCAAATTTGCCCTTCCTCTTGCCGATCAAAAACATGGAGGTGGATCTGAGATGCTTTAAGATCCTGTCCTACTTAAGCTCTCAAAATGACAGGCTCCGACCGGTTTCCCCTCTCCAGCATCAGCCTCTCCCTGGTATATATTTCCACCTCCCCTTCTACTTAGTTCTCCTCTATCTGCCTATTTATTTGTTTAAAATGTGAACCAACTGGTCAGGTACGGTAATCTAACTCTGCATTTGGTTTGAGGCCAATGCGCTGAGGGCATTCAATAAATAATGGTGCCCGGTGTGCCTTTCCTAGATCCTGGCTGCATGTGTTTGATGCGAAGCTGGGGTCCTAGGAGGCAAGCTTAAGAGATAATGGATGAAGAATGGTGGAGCTCTGGAGACCACAGAGGCAAATTTGCTCCGATTGCCTGACCCAGAGATCACACACCTGTGTTGGGCTTGCCGCAGTGAAGCCAACGACATGCAAATATTACTCTCCTGAGTTGGTTTGGGCGTGACCTTCTTCCTGACATGGTTTCCCCAGATTGGATCTGGGTAAAAGTATATAAAGGCATCCTTCCTCCCTGTGGGCACACAGGCCTGTGTTTACTTGTCTTCATTAAAAAAATTCTCCTTCTTGTCAGTGGGTGGTTCTGGGAGAGGTGAGGCAGGAGTCGTCTGGGATTATATGAGCTTTCCCAAAGGAGGAAGAGCAGAGAGAAGACAGGGAGTTAATAACATAAAATTTCATGGACAACATGTGTCCACCTATCCATAAATCCATCTAGTCATCTTATCTACCTGCTATGTGATAAGCAGTGAGGCTACAAAGGTGAATATTACAGGAGCTGGCTCATGGGAAATATTCAGTAAATATTTACTGAATTAATGATTCAAGTTAGTGCATTAGCTTTACCTTGATTATCATTTCCTACTGGAGGACATCCTGTACTTTCCATATGACAGATATTATCTAGCATATGTCAGCCCACAGTTTACAGAGGCATTACAGGTTGCATAAAAAGAATATTCCAGCATACTCCCTACATTTTGGGACTTAGATCCCAAATTCCTTCATTTTCAAACATCTTTCCTGCTGTCTTCTCCCAGGCTCCATTTATGTATCTATTGTTTGACCCACTGTTTGGTCTCTCCCGGTGAAAAAATAATTCAAATAGAGATTGCTTTCAGGCAACACTGGCAGTTTCAACGTAGCCTCTAGCTCTTTCTTCTACTCTGCGTTGTCAGACAGCAAGGGGCTGGAGAGAAGTCAAGGGAGCTGGCTCCCAGTTCTAGCTAGATCACCTGGCTCTGGGGCAATTCGGCTTGCCCAGCTGCATCTCCCATTCTCTGCCCGTGGAATGGCGATGATGCCAACTGGCCCAGAGATACAGCAAGGGTTAGTGAGCTCATAGCTGGAAAGGGTGATGTATCCAAGAACAAAGCAATATTATGAGGTGAAATTCTGATTTTATGGTCCATCAATACCAAGCCTCCTACTGTCCCTGGCTTTTCTGCTTCTGTGATTTTGGCACATAGCTTCCAAGGAAGAGGTCTGAATAAGCAGCATGACTTGTCTTCTCAAGCACCAACTCCCATATATAGAACGGATTTGGCACAGATAAGAAGACCCGGTTTTAGCTGGCTGCTAATCAAACACTGCCAGCAGGTGAGCATGAAGAACACCTGGTTGGGAGAAGCGCTTCTGAGGCAGGCAAGCATTTTAAAAGTGTCACTCAAAGCTGGATTCAATTAAACTACAAGTTTGAAGATAAACCATGTTATAAAAGGAGAAACTGATCTTTATGCTTAAGGATGCAGAAACTGCAGATTACAGTTACCAAAAAGAAAAAGAAGAGAAAACACACATACACACACACACACACACCCCATAGAGTATAGAAAACAAATTCTTTGAGCCTGAACTGTGGAGGTCTCTCCAGAAGAAAATTCCCCTTTATATCCACTTGTAATAATCTGATAGCTCACAAATATATTAATAAAGTGCACAAAACAGCTAAAACCCAAAACAAACACTGCTCTCATAAGCAGAACAGAAAATGGCAACTCAATATCAAGTATGGATAACCATAACTGAACTTATATTGTAATTTTTAAACATAAGAATAAACAGATATTGCATATATTTCAAAACAAAGAAACTTGCCCAAAATAGGATTCTCTTAGAGAAAATGCTGCATAACCCTAAAAATCAGCCCCAAGGCCACTAGATAGATGTTCAACATCCATTTGGCGCTTGTGCGCCAAGCAAACACTTTCTATCTACCTAATGGAGGAAGTAAGAGTAATGAATACTATGTTACTGCCTTCGCATTTACCACTGCTCCCCAGAAGCCCTCCAGCAGGAATATTGGCTAACAGGAAACACAGACCAATGCTACCCCTACTTACAGACTTTGCTGTCTCCTCGAGCTTTGGGTCCCAAGCCTGGGCAGGATCAAGGCCAGGCAGTTGCCCTTGCTTAGCACCATATCTGAGCTGGGCCAGCAACAAGAGCGATGTGAGAGAGGAGAGCAGCCCAGAGGGAAGAGGAAGAGGCTCTTACTCACCATCCACTCAGGGCTGGCACTGATTATAAAAACAACAGAACTCCCCCGTGTGGGAGCACCTCCCAGCCACCTTGCCTCATCACCAGTACGCGGGAACAGGCTCTGCTGTAGGCATGAAAGGGAAGGGAGCTGGACGTGGGGAAAAGGTCGATAGGCAGAAAACAAACAAGAGCCCCCAAGCACTACCCAGAGAAGCATTTATTTCAGGGAGGCCTTGTGATACCAGAGATTTCTCAGTAAAATGTATAACCCTCAAGAGCAGGGATCATGGAGTTAGTTATACGTGGACTTATTAGGTATTCAGAGAATAGTGACGGCTTCTGCTTGGGGCTGTTTAGGATGGTTCCTTAAATCCCCCCACGCACAGTTGCGGGGAATGTAAACTGGTGCAGTCACTGTGGAAAACAGCATGGATGTTCCTCAGAAAATTGAGACTAAAGCTACCGTATGACCCAGCAATCACTCTTCTTTAGTAACTACCAGAAAAATTTGAAAACACTTATTTGTAAAAATATATGCACCCCTATGTTCATTACAGCATTACTTGCAAGAACCAAAACATGGAAACAACCCGAGTGTCCTTCAGTGGATGATTGTATAAAGAAGATGTGATAGATACACACAATGGAATACTACCCAGCCATAAAAAGATAAAATATTGCCCTTTTCAACAACGTGGATTGATCTTGAGAGTATTATGCTCAGTAAGTCAGATGGAAAAGGACAAAACCTGTATGATTTCACTCATGTGGGATATAAGCAAAAAGTAACGAACTAACAGAACAAACAGAAACGAACTCAGAGGTAACAGAAAACAGAATGGTGGTTACCTGAGGAGCAGGAAGGTGGTTGGAGGGTGAAGAGGGTAAAGGGGTCATGTATATGGTGATGGAAAGTTAGACTTTGGGTGGTGAGCATACAATAGTGCATACAATAGTATATACAGATGTTGTATTGTACTGTCATATATCTGAAATTTATATATTATTTACCAACGTTACCACAATAAATTCAATTAAAAAAAATGTCTCCTGTAACTAGAACTGGCTGCCTGCTTAGGGTGCCGACCAAGGGTGTCAGCAGTTCTTTGGGACTCAGGTTATGGTAGTTTCTGAGATACCTCAAAGATCTTGCTTCTGGCTTCTTCAAGGGTATTGCTTTACAAATATGTGTGTGGGGTGATAATTCTCTCTCTCTCTCTCTCTCTCTCTCTCATGTTCTCCCACTCCAAGCCCACTTCGGTTTCTACAGAGACAGGGCTTATAGGTCCATGAGAGTTCTGGGTTGGTCTGTATCATTTATGAATTAATAACCCTCCCCCCCACCCATAAGGTTAGATCATTTTTAGGGTTGGCAAAAGCTTTAGGGTCTTTGGAAATAGTGAACACACCATCGTTCTTGATCTAATCCACGGAGGACTGATGCCCCAGGGTCAGGCTGCAGAGGAAGCACAGATTTGACGGGAGCATTTCATTTGTCTTTTTGAGTTTGCTTTAAAAAAAAAAATCAGCTACATGGCCCTATTCCTGAAGGTAATTTTAAAGCTTTGCAGATGAAGACTCAGAAGAAAATAAGGGAGGGTCTTCACGGAGGACTTATGCTATTTAAAGTGTTGAAAGAATCTGGCTCGGTCCCATTGCATGCTAGACAATTAACATTTAACTAGGTCCTTTGAAAGAAGATTTTTGCCTAAAAATATTTTTGATTTGTTTAACATTTACACCCAGAGCTTAAAGGCAACCCATGAGTTGAAAATGACTACCAGCCATCTAACATCTCTTTTTAGGAGTAAATATACATATACAGTATCAGACAATTCATTTCTGAAGTTTCTATATATTAATGCTATTGAAAAAAATAGACTGGACAAAAGCGGTGATTGAAGTCTCCTGTTGACTCACCTAACAGGCTTGGCAAAACCCTTCTTTGACCTCCCCCAAAAGACAGCATTTTAGGTGTTCAGCTCCCAGTCACTCCACCCAAATTCTAATCCCAGTGTGGGTTGGGTGGTGGTGCCTGGTTTCCCTGAACTATCCAGATGCCAGTCATCGCAGAGATTCAGAGTCATTAAACCCCGCCACACCTGACCGAGACACCTGGGTGGAGAAAGGCATTATAGAAGAGATGCTAACCCAGAACCTTTCATGTTCTCTTTCGAGGTCCAACACACACGGACTCAGCAAGGCTCCAGTCCTTGGCTTTGACTCACGATCCTAGACCTAGAGATGAGGGTGTTTCCTCAATGCAAGCAATTGAAAGAATTTTGTCTCTATTCTCACTGAGGACAGTCCCACAACTTCTAAAGCTTGGATTCACCCTTAGAACACAGAGATTTCTCATTCAGGGAAGAATTATCTTTTCTAGTTTGTTTCTCCTTTAGCAAGTTTCTCATTACCCAGAGGAATCAATGACTGAGAGGTTGCCATCCGCTTCTAAAGTCTCTATATACTGGGCATATCCTCCTCCAAATAATATCCCACGGATAGAGGCTAAAAGGAGAAAGGAAACATTGAATTTCACACAAGAAAAAGAGAAAAGGAGCCTGATTTATTCACAGCAGTCTTTTCTGAGGCCTTTCCTTCTCCTAAACAATGATTTTTCTGCTACTCTCAGTTTTTGCTACCAGTTCCTGTTTCTATCACCAGGGCAAAGCCCTCAATCCTTATATATTCGTTAAACCCACAAAAACCAATGCAAAAACAGGTAGGCTTTGCCTATTGCATCTGCAAGTATTAATACTTTGGTTCAACCCCTCCAGGCCTATTCTTCCATAACTTAGCATGCCCACTCCACGCTGTGGTCTTTTCTCTTTTTCGAAAGCTCCTGGTTACTTAAATAGAAGTGTATGGAAAAAAATACAATAAAGATTAAATTAAAGAAAGTGTATATTGTAGAACTATCTTTTCTCCCATCCAGGAATGAATTCAAAGCGTATTATCTCTTGGGGAATTATAGGCAAATGGGGTTGCTAGGTTCACTAGGAAAAGTGACTTAAAATTAATAGTGGTTTTAGAGATGAAGAAAAAGCCTGATCCCAGTCCCCACCTATACTTAATATGAAAGCAGATTCATAGGATGCCCATTAAATAATTACTAACTTATTAGTATTTTTTAAATGGGTAGGAATGTGTGTATGTTTTTGTATTGTGAAGTCTGCCAAATTATTTTAAAATAGCTGGGTGTTCCTTCAAATATTTATCACATGGCACTTCAAACAAAGTAATGAAGAACATCTTGAAATTCCAGAATTTCTACAGAAGAAAACAAGATTATAATAAAATAAAGGGGACATCAATTATACATTCTTCCTATTTATGAAATATACTCAGGGCAAGGAGAGTTCCCAGAAATCATTTTGAAGAATTAGATTTAGCAGCAGGAGAAGGGGGTGGTCCCATTCTTAGCTGTGAATAGTCTATAACCAAAAGAATCAGTTGGGATACCAGAAGGATAACTTCCATGTGACGCATCGGGGGCCAATGCCCCCAGATGCTACACAGGACACGGGAAGCTGTCACTGAGGCTGAAAGCCGGCATCGATATGATAGCACAAACCAACTGTCAGGAGCCTCCCTGAGGTTCTGCTTTGCATTTTTGACAACTCTGAAGATCCAGAGGACCTCATATCTTGAGTTGTTCTTGTGGTGGAGGATCCACGGAGCTTCTTTGAGCACTTCGGGTTACTCTGCTTCAAAAAAAATCAGGATATATGGAGGGGAAGTGTTTTTGAGGAATTCCTAGGAGTAACTCTGATGAAAGTCTAAGGGTGGGGTGCCCTTAGAAAAACATTGTTCCATGTCCCGAGTGTTCTTTTATACCTGGTCTAGGCAGGATGGAAGTCTTTTTGGAAGAATTCCTGGATTATAGGTCTGACTGTCTCTGCATCAAGCTGTATTCAAGAAATTCAAATGTTTTCAAGGAATTAGATGCCACCATTTCCTTTGTGACCAGCTCATGTCAGGCCCCAAAAGGAAGAGGAAAGCAGTAGCTCCCCTTGGAGAAGAGACTGTACTTTCTGTTATCAAAGGGAAGAGTGTAATCTCAGAAATATGGGTAATTAGTGAGTGACCCTTGAATTAGCAGAAGCTGGGGTGACTACACAATGACCATATTGATATGAAGCTAGGCAGTCACAGGTAGGTTGGCCAAGAGGGTCCAGTGAAGACCCTCTTCTACCTTTAGCTGGACCACTTGGAAGACATTTAATTTGTAGTCTTCCAGGCCTCTTGACAGGTAATTTTGAAGACAGAAATTATTATGATAATTATCAATGATTAGAATGTCAGCTCAGTAAGGACAGAGATTTTTGTCTGCCCTGTGACAATCTGCCGCCCCACCCCACCCTCCCGCTGCCTCCTCGACATTTAGAATAGTGCCTAAAACATTGCAGGTGCTCAGTCAATGCTTTTGGAGTGAATATCAGGATGCTATTGCTGGAATTAATGAATAGTGAAGCTGTTCTCAGGAAAGGGTGTGGAATTGTCGCAAAAAGAGTTTTAAAGGAAACATGGCTTATCAATTCTATTTTTATTTTACCGTGTGCATGTATGTGTATGTGTTAACATAGTTCAATACATCTCTATCGAAGTCACATACACGTTATTCCTGAATATATAATGCACAGCTTACTTTTTAAAAACTTGGAAATGACGAAGTCAGCCTTTTAAGAACAAGTTAACACTCACACACATAAAACATGGTTGGAGATTATCTTTAATCATTTTGGGGTTTGAGGACGGTTCCTCTTTTTGCCACACTGCAGTTGAAAGGCCCAGAATTTGATAAATTATCAACCTAATGAGGCTTCTAACTCCTCCAGCCAGTCATTAGCTGTCAGGAAATGATCATTGTTACTTAATTATAAGATGAAACTAAACATTGAGAAATGCTGAAAGTGACCTGATTGGCCAATATTCCAAGGACTAATTCCACAGGCATGTACTCTTACATACCAATTATAGCTGCATCACCCGTCATAAAATGCTGCGTGCCCCTGGCTGTGTTCTATGCTGTCATTTTCAGATCAGAAGAACAAAAACAATTCCAGTCTGAATGCTAGGCTTTTCTAACTTATAGGATAAGGGCTCCGCCTATGAGCTTATTACTCCTCAGGAAATGCCCTTATTTTCACTTTGACCACACCCGAAAAATAAGAGTCACTCTTTTTCTTTCTCCTTTTTTAAAAAGTTGAATTTATTGGGTGACACTGGTTAATAATACCATACAGGTTTCAAGTGTACAACATACATCATCTGCATACTGCATCGTGGACCGACCGTCCAAAGTCGAGTCTCTTTCTTTGTCGCCATTTATCTCCCTATCTCCTTCTTCTACCTCCCTCACCCCCTTTCCCTCTGGAATCACTATACTGTTGTCTGTGTCTGTTTTTTTTTCTTAATTCCTTTGCTTTTTTCACCCAGCCCCCCAAACACCCCTCCCCCTGACAGCTGTCAATCTATTTTATGTATCTATGAGTCTGTTTCTATTTTGTTTGCTAGTTTATTTTATTCACTAGATTCCACATATAAGTGACATCATGTGTATTTGGCTCTCTCTGACTGGCTTATTTTTCTGAGCATAATACTCTCCAGGGTCCATCCATGCTGTCATGAAAGGTAAAAATAAAAAAAGCAACAAGCCATCTGTTTTACTAGCTGTCAAGGAGAGGAATACCAAAGAGCTTTCCAAAAGGCAAATATGTGTGCATGGCATTTTATTTTGATTTTGAGGGCAATTCATTAGCAGGGTGAAAATGGGTATTGGAGGGAGAATGTTGAGTGATGCACAGGACTAGCATTCTCTAAGAGCAGGTGCTATTACTATATTGATTTAAAATATGTAAAACCTACTATGATATTTTCAGTATATATTTATCAATTCTAGCTCATTGCATTATCATTTTATGCCACTTTGTACCAACACTGGTTTTAGCAACTGTCATCTGCTCTTCCCCTCCGGAGTCTCCTTTCCATGTACCTGGAGAGAAAGGATGTTGGCTTGGCAGCCTGGAGCTCCCAGCCTGTCGGAGTTCCAACCCCCAATGGCCATGGAAGCATGGTTTTTGGTATTTGGGTGAGAAGAAAAAGATAGAAATAAAATTTAAAATTTTGCCAAAATACAAGCATTTCTCACCTTAAGTATAAGCTGTGTTGCAAGATTTTAATTATAAAGTACCTGGATTTTAATGGAGGCTGTGCGACCTTATTGAAAAAGGAATTATAATAACCTCTATCACTTGAGGTAAGGATTAAGTGAGCAAATCACGTCTAAACAGCATACTAAGTGCTCCTATACATGCTGGTTTTATTATTTTTGTCTTTTGTGCCATCTGGGCATTGCTGCAGGAAACAGATTCTATAAACTAGTGTCAAAGAATGATTAAGAGTAGCATGTATAAACATCAAGGTGACTGCACTACAATTTCATCCCCCCAAGTAGACAAATTCCCTAGGAATGCATATTGGTTTTAATTTGCCATTCTAAAACCTAAGAATAGGAGTCTTTCTACCTATACTGGCTATAGTGTTACCTTATTACTAAATCCCTAGCTAAAATAGTGACAGAAACCACAAGTGGGAATAAATTGTCTGCACTTGTCTCCATTTTATCATCACCTGTTCTCTCTGCAACCCACTGCAGCTGACTTTCATCCCCACCATTCCTTTGCAATTGCTCTTATCAAAGTCACCGTCATTCTCTATCCTGCCGAGGCCAATAGTGTGCGAACATCTCTTGGGGATCCCTCAACAGCAGCACTCATCACATCTGATTATTCTCTTCTCCAAGAAATATTTCCTTTTCTTGACTTCCACAACGCCACACCCTCCTGGGTCTTGCCTCTCTCTTCCAACTAACCAACAATTTTTTCTTGGTTGCCTTTGCTGGGTATACCTCCTCTCAAGATTGATGTGCCCACCGTTTGATCTTCATATCTTTTCTCTATCTATACGCTCTCTGCTGAGTGAATCAGGTCCTGTAACCTTAAGTACTATTTATATGTTGATGACTCTCAACTTTCTCTAGCTCTGATCTCTCCTTTGGATTCCAAATCCTTATATACAGCTACCTGCCCAGATATCTGATTGGCATATCAAACAGAATATGTTTGAAATGGAATTCTTACTTCTGCTCTTCCCTAGCACCCAACACACCCACCCATGCCCTTCAAACTTGCTGGTTTCCAATTCTCCCCCTCTAAACTAATGGCTCCATTAGCGTCCCATCTTTACAGTTCAAAACCCAGCAGTCACCTTCGTTATTCTTTCCCTTAATTCTTTTATTCAATCCAGCAGCAAGTCAGTTGATGTTATCTCAGAAACCTGTCTCAAATCTTATCACTCATCTCCATGCTACCATATTAGAGCAACCTACCATCACCTCCTCGGGCTAGTGCAACACTTTCCTATTTGGTTTCCCTGCTTCTACTCTTGGCCTTACACACCGTTTTCCTCAAAAAGGAATCTCAGTGTTGTTCCAAAGAAATAAATTTGGTAATATTATTATCTAGCTTAAAATCCTCCAATGGCCTAATTCTACACTTAGACTACAATTCAGTTCCTTACTATGGCCTGTGAGGCCCTACATGATGTGGCCCCAGCCTACCCTGCTCACTATGCTTCAGCGATACTGGCTTCCTTTTGCTTCCATCAATGTCCCAAAACTGTGTCCTCTTCAAGACCCTTACGCTTGATTTTTCCCCTCTGCCTGGAATGCCCCGCGCCTCCATGTGGTAGGCATCTTATTATTTAGGTTTTCATTCAAAAGTCACCTGACCTTCTCTGACCTTCCTCCCCAATCTCTCTCTATCCCATGACCCTATTTTGTTTTCTTAAGAGCACTCATTACTGTCTGGCATTTTCTTCTTCACTTATTTGTTTTTCTTACTTACTGTTTGTGTGCCCCCATGAAAATGTAAGTTCTATGAAAACAAATACCTCATCTGTATTATTCACCGCTGCATTTTCTATGTCTGCCACATAGTGGGTATCCAAAAATGCCTGCTGAATGAACGAATTATCTCTAAGCGTAATAGCAGGTTGCAAATTATACACAATGACCCATCGAAACTCAATGGCCAGTCCACATAAATTACCAACAGCTAAGAAAGAGTTAAAACCAGGGGCAAATGGAAGTGGAGTATGTAAGTCTGACTGCAATCCACTGTCAAATTAAAATTATGTTCAAGCCTATGTTCTTTTAGCCCCTTCCAGTCTTCTCCAACTCATCAAGAATCATCAGAAGTTGATGGCAGAGTTGCCCACATTCCCTTTCTTTTCCTTCCTCCTCTGATTTCAAAGTCTTAAAGGGAAAGAAAAGTTTATTATGACTGAATGGATGAAAGAAATTACTTCTTCTGCACCCCAGCTTTCTATAATCCAAAAATCATGCCCCGGTTTATTTAAAACCAGGCCTGAACAACTCAGAAGGTGTTTTCCACCTCTGTCTTTGTGAGCAGATCAGCTGAACTTCACTCCGTGGTTTTTTACACTAAGGGAGGCAAGTACTGCCAAAATTAACACGTACGAGCTCCACTACCTGGATTTTTGCTCTGAAGGCAACAGTCAGTGGCAGAAATGGTTTTAGAGTTTACCTTTTTGTTATCACCTTTCCTTTCGAATCTAATAAAACTACCAGTGCTCTAGTGGGGGGAAAGGGGAGTACTGAGCTGGGTTTACTCCTAGCTTTGCTATAATCTAAATTTACTATAGTTTTAGACAAATCATGTAACTTCCCTGAACCTCCCTTGCTTATCTGTAAAAGGAGAAAATTTTAAATGACCTCTGGCTATAACTACCCCTGGTGTGGAAATACTTTGTATCCAGTAAATACAAAACAACTGAATTAATTGGTGCAGTTGGGTATGACCATGCTTTCCTTCTACAGTCAAAAGACAATAGAACAGAAGGTAGGGTCAGAGGACTGGAACGAGTCCTGTGTCTCTGCTTGCAGCTTCTAACCTCCAGAGATGAATAGCTTCCCATGGGATAGTTCATGATTCAACTATGATACATGTACTAAAGGCTTCCAAATTCCAGATTCGTATCCCCAAGGGCCTAGTCAGCATCTTCACCTGATGTCAGTAGGTATATCCAATTTGAAATGTTTAAACCCTCTCTCCAAAGGCTGTTCACCTTGTCATCTTCTCCATCTCAGTAGATGGCAATTCTATCCATCCAGTGCTGAAGCCTAAAACCTGAGTCCTTTCTTTCTCCCGCTTCACATTTACTCTTCCAGCAGATTCTGTTGTTTTAACCTGCAAAACAGATCCAGAATCGAACAGCGCCTCACCGTCTCCTCCGTTATTATCCAAGTCCAATCCCCATCATCTCTCTCCTGGATCAGTGCCATGGCTTTCTCCCTCAAACCGCTGCTTTCGCCCTTACCTCCCACCCCTGGTCTTTTCACAGCCAGAGTGGTTCTTTTAAAACACCAGTTACATCATGTCAATCATCTGCTCCAAACCCTGCAATATTTCCTCATTTCACTCAGAGTGAAAGCTAAAGTCCTTATGATGGTCTTTAAAGCAAGTCCTCCTATGACCTACTCTTCCCCGCCCACCTATCATTTCTTTGACCGGCTCTGCTACGGTTTCCCCACCTCACTCTCCTCCGGCCACGGAGGCCTCCTCGCTGTTTCTCAGACACACCAAGCATGCTCCTGCCTTAGGGCCTTTGCACAGAAAATTTCCCTTGCTCAGTGTCTGCACAGCTACCGCCCTCACTTCCTTCTAATGTTGCTTTTGTACTGAGGCCTACCTTGATCTCCTTATTTAAAATGACGAACTGCCTCCTCCTTCTTAGCCCAGAATTTCAGGTCCCCTGCTTCATTTCTCCCCAGGTATGTGTTATGTTTAATGTTTATTGCCTGTACTCCTGCCCCGAGTATAATCACAATAAAGGCAGGGATTTGGGTATGTTTTGTGTTCAGCACAAATAGACACTCAATAAATATTTATTGACTAAATAATGAGTTTCACTATGGGCTACAAACATCCCAGTGTCTGTGTACCCACTGCATCCACTTCCTAGAAATGCCTAAGGTTCACTGAGCACTGTCCAAATTCCCTGTTGGTTGATCCCATGCTATGATCAAGAATCTCATGAGATCTAACCTGCTCACTGAACCACAATGGCACATAATGACAATTGTTGCTTTCTTTGATTTTTAAGACTATTTTCACCATTGACCCATGGATTTCCAAAATAGGGGGAAACCCAGTGGTCAATTAAATTACTAATAATGAAAGAATTTACCAAACAGTATTCTAATGTAAGATCTAGGCTCCCTTCTGAGACTGCTTTCCTAACCCAACTTTAACTCTATCTTTTTTTTGTTTAAATATATCTATATCTTCTAAAAATTTTTAAAGCCATTTCAACATTTATTTTGGGAAATCATATCTATATTTTCAATGCCTCTTCATAGAGACCTGTTAGTCTGTGCAACTATCCATAAAGCAGACATTCTAATCCCAAATGGCGTGTCTGGTAATCAAATACAGTGGAATCATTTGAAAGGTGATTCCCATCAAAGGGGAGGCTGCCAGTGTCAAATTATAGTAATTTACTTGGTTCTAATATTTACAGTTTCTATAGGTGAGAATCAGCACCCCATCATCTGAATAATCATTGCTCATGAAAAACAGTAGAAGACTTCTGCAGAAACAGAGGAATGTATACACCCTTAGACTTCTGATAATCACAGGCTTTGTGGATAATCTTAGAAAGACTGCTGATTGTAGCTGACTTTCAGAGAGCTTAAAACAGGCATTTTCCCTAAATTCTTGCCACCTCCGTCGCCATGAACGGAATACAAGCAGTAGAGGAAAATATTAAAACAAAAAGTAAAAAACCATAGGGAACGCAACACTGCATAGAATCTCTACACACAGCAGACGTGTCACTGGCGCAACTTACCTAACTGTAAGATCTGAAACTTAGGTTTCCTAAAGCGTTAGAACCAAGTCGGCCAAAGCCTCTGAAGACATGATCGTCGGGCTGTACCTTGTTCTGAGAAATAAAACTGCCGCTTTAAATAGAGGGGCCGTTTCACTTGCAATACTAATATAATATGTAATATCATTGCACTTAAGTTAAAGATGAACAATAGGTCATAAAGGTAAAAAAGAAATAGGTCATAGGTTGTTATTCCCTTTAACTCAGAAAAAATATTAAAATCCATTACAAAGTCTCTCAAATGTATTTACCAGTTTGTTGTCGCATTGGCTTTAATTCAAACGATGTTTTCAGTGTTGGATATTATCATTAAATCCAAAAAGGGTTCGAGGCAGCTCTTAAAATATGCAAACTACATACTCCATATTAGTTCAGATGTGCTTTTAACAAAATAATTCATCTCAAAGATTTCATTCTAATTTCTGTTTGGCTTTTGCCAGCAGGACTCAGCTTTAAAAACACCACAATAACCCGCTCTTTACCAAAAAAAGAAAAGTGACAAAGGAGGGGCGAATGGCACCCATTTTGGCATGTCGTGGTGACTGTCCTGGCTGGGGACTCTCATGCCCCACACCCACTCCTGGAAACCGGAATAACAAAGCAGGACTCCAGGCCTTCAGAAATTGCTCAGGCTTCATCTCCCGGGAAACTCGCAAACTTCCCAAGTATGAAGTTACAGCAGCAAAGTAGAAGCTGAGTGAACCCTGGAGCTCTAATATACTGTCTCTTGCAGACAACAGTGCTTCAGTGTCAAAGCCACAAGGCCAAGGGCAGGCGCGGCATCCAGAAGAAAACCTCCCCTCAGCAAGCACAAAACAATGATCATGGAGAGGTGGCCCCAGACGAGCCGACAGAAGCACAGCGCACTGAAATGTCTGCATGCAGAGCACACCGGGAATCATTTTTTCACTCTGGCATTTTTAATGAGAAATAAAGAGGAAATGTGAAGGTTTTATGATAATTTCATTTATGTGTTAAGAATACCAGGTAACTCTTTTAGAATGTCTGTTTCTCTCCAACATTACCAGACATTTTAAAAATATTTGGTTAGAAAAATTGACATAAACTAAATTTAAAATCCATGTACATGAATCATAAATAATAACATGCTGGGATTAAAAACAAAACTAAACAAGAGTTTCAGAATTGGACTAAATTCTCTCCACCTTAGAAAGAAAATAGAGTTCTCAATTATGGCACAACTGGGTGTGCAGGAAATTTGTTTGCTTTATTTTTCCCCTAAGGTCTCTTATTTCACATTCCAAGAACGTTTTTTCAGTTCCACACTTTCAGCTCACACTGCTGAAAAACACTTAGGTGTTTCCTGCAAATTTGAAGCTAAAAAGGAAAGAGGCAGAAGAAGATTATGAAACATAAATTAATCTTGTTTGTCGGAAAAAAAGGACTTCACTTAAAAAAAAATTCAGCTGAATAATAATTGTTAAAATTCCATCTTTCCTAAAAGAAATATTTCTATAAATCGGATAAGGAAAACATAGAATGCTCCCGCTAACTCCCTGACAGGGCCCGGGTCATCGTTTGGGCCACCGTGTAAATGAAGGTTTCTGGGCAGGGGCCCAGTGCTTTCCTTGGGCCCCTGGCAATTAGCTTTCTCACTAGGAGTCAGGTTTTATAAACTGTTAATTGGCCAGGCAGACTTGGCTCTGCAAGGTAGTTTCAATTTGACTCATGCTTATGGTCTTTGAGCTTAACGGTCATTTGTGGTCTAAGTGCCATCAGACATTCTGAAAGGTGGTATTCTGAGTGATAAGGTTAGACGTTAAGACTTTGGTGGACTTCTTGCCCCTCTGTACACAGGCTTAGGACAATAGGAGATGCATGTTAAGGAAGGAAGGAAGGAAGCAAGCAAGCAAGGAAGGAAGGGAGGGAGGGAGGGAGGGAGGAAGGAAGGAAGAGGGGAAAAGAAAGGACAAGAAAAAAAATCACAACCATTTAAGTGTGGCAAAATAACCCACACTCAAAAGAAGAGTCATAAAAGAAGTCAAAAGCATAAAATATATCTTATAAGACCTGTCCCCAAAATAAACAAATACATCACTAAAAGAGTAAACAGAGGTGAGCTATAAATCAGTCTTCTGCTTAATGCATTCCTCAAGTTTCTTTCTGAGAGCAAATGCCAGTGAGAAACGAATGTTCAAGAACCCAGACAACTCAGAGGTTAGAGAAAAGCTGACGAGTTATTTTCATTACTGAGATAAGATCACCTGGCTCTCTTCATTAGCTTTAATAGGTAATGTCCCTCCGTCTGATTCTCAAAACCATAAACTGAGGGGAAAATAAAAAAAACCTTTGCTTTTAGCCATCACCACATAATTTTAGCAAAGATGGCATGGGAAACAATCAAAATATTCAGGACCAACAGCAAGATTTACCATTACATCCATTATTCTTTGCTGACTAAGCTCCCCACTGCCTCCTTGCCTCAACCAAGGGAAAAATATTCCTTCCAGATCCCATTATTCACCCATAATTTGTTCCTTCTCAAGCCGAACTCCCTGGGATATAGCCTATATTTGCTTAAGGAGGGTTCTGGAAAGCGAGAGATCCTTTCTGCCTGTGGGAAGTGGTATTAGCTGAAAACCTAGTGGAAACTTTGGTAGGAATACTATGATGAATAGTTAAATATTTACAACATTAAGAACCAGTTCATCTGAAAACAAATGTACAAGTGCTTGGCTTCGTTCCCTGTCTCGGGAATCAAGAATGTTCCCTTGCTGAGAGCTGCCATTTTATTGACACTGGAGTCGGAGTGAGCACAGTAACTGCAGCCCTGCAGGCGGGCGTTAGGCGAGATGAGTTCGCTCTGACGTAGCCATCCTCTAAATGACAAATTCACAAAGAAACAGAGTTTAGGGGGAAAAAAGCATAAAATTTAACATCAAATACGGGCGTGCCCCTATGAAAACTCATTAGTCTACTCATCCCATTGCCCCAAACTAAATAAGATATATAAAAAATAAGTAAGGAAATCCAAATTATATCAGACAAACAAAACACTGGACTATATTGTTTAGGCAACAGAAACCCGCATCCTACTGTAGGTGGAAGGCAAAAAAAAAAAAGAATGGAGCAAAGAAAATAAAGCTTCACCCAGACCATTGTATAAATAACTCTCAAGGCTCAATGTCCTAAGTTTGCTTTAATGCAAAGGTGGTGGCTTGAAGATTAGGCAAGTGTACAAAGTAATTTTTGTTAGAAATGCTTCTTTGTACTGTTGGTGTTTTGTTGGATTTAGGGTAAGCCAGTTCAACTTGTCTGAAGTGAGCCTTTGGGAGCGTCTGTCTCACATCCTCCGGTAACTTTGCCTTTAACAGCCAGGTCACCTGCATGGCACTTGTTGTTCATAACTTCCTGGTGACAGTGTTGGTCAAGTGTGAGGCCCTCAGCAGTGCTGAGACTCTGCCCTTGATTGATAGGAGGCTTTAAAAAAATATTTGGCAGCAAGAGGCTCTTGGAGATGGAAAAAGAAAAACAAAGGAGAAAAACCACAAAAATCCCACTGAAGTCAGCTTCGTTTTTCTGCACTCCTTCCACACTGAGGTGCCGCTTTGTGTTTCTGCATTCCCTCTTGAGAGCTGAATGCTTGAGGATTTCAATTTGAGTTACCCTAGTCCCTTCAGGTCACACAGCGGTGCAGATAAGGTTCTGTTCTCTGGCAGAACCTCAGCTATGAGGCTAGAGGTCTGACCCAGGGAAAAGTGCCCCTTCATCCTTTCATCCGCTCCTGGGATAGAAGTGACTGTTGAATGATTTAAAAGATTCATTAAAGAGTAGGGAAATGCCTCCATGCTAGGATGAAAGAGTGAGGGTTATGCAAGAGGACAGTTGTGGGGCCTCTCAGCCTGGTGACCCTGCACCCCCATCTTCTCACTGCATCTAAAGCTAGACCTCTCCAGTGACCTCTCTGCCCTCTCGGCCTCCTCCATCCCCTTCACTTACAGTGATTAACCCTCTCAGTCAGGCTTTGGAGTTCACGGTTGTCCAAACTGCTGCCCCTCAATTGCCAAATCTGGCTGCCCCTTCTCAGGGTCCACTCCTGCCCCTCCTCGCTGTTGACATCGTTAACCACTCCCTCCCCTTAAAACATTTTCCCTGGTCTGCATGTTATTATTCCTCCATATGTTACTGTTGCTGTATTTTTTTCTTTCTCTAAGTGTCAAGGTGCCAGGCCCTCCTCTCTTTGCTGCTTCTGCCCTCTTCTCAGGGATCTCAGCATTCTCATCTGTAACAATTGTCTCTGTGTAGATATTTCTCAAATAATAACATTGCTTCAGATCCTTTCCCTGGCCCCATTCTGCATTTCCACCCAACTGTTGGGCACCTTCGCCAGCAGAGCCCGAGACCAGGTGAAGACGAAAGTCATCATCATTCTCCAAACAAAAAAGTCAACAGTAATGTATTGTATATATGTTTAAATTACTAGGGCTGATAATTGTCCTATAGTCATGAAATAGAATATTCCTATTCTTAGGAAACACACACTGAAGTGTTTAGAAGTAAAAGAGCCATGCTGTAACTTACCCTCACACAGTTCAAAAATATTATAGATAGAAAGCACATATAATAAAGTGGGGTAAAAAAGGCATCTGGGTAAAGGATACATGAGTGTTCTGTGCACTATTTTTATCCTTATAACTTTTCTCTAATATTGAAATTATTTTCAAATAAAAAGTTAAAAGATTTTAAAGAATTAAGTTCTCACATTTATATTATTGATAAGCAGGTAGGTCTGCACATTGCAGAAAATCAAAAAATATCTGAGGAACAGATTGTCCACTGCAAAAACCTTCTTTAACTTAGTAACTCCATACGTAACATTATGTTCATGACATTACAACTTGCCATGCTTTCCAACATTTTGTTGCCAAATTCAGCTGAAATTTACTAACATGAAGATAAATTTGAGGATAGCATAATAAAATATATATATACAAATATATATATACTATATTCAAAATGTAATATATGTATATGAACACATGTGTTTATTAGTTTTCAAAGTGTCATTCTAACAGTTCATATTTTGGTGCTAAAAATTTAGAGTTCTACAGGGCTACCCAGGTATGTTAACTTTAGCTTATTTAAATTAGGATTCTATGTGTTAATTCTTGGATTAAAAAAATAGAATAAGTGTGGAGCAATTCCTATAATTCAGATTATACCATGAGGCTGAGACTACATCTGAGAAAACTAAATTATTTGATAATTAACAAACAAAAGACCTATAAAAGGTTCAGTTACATTTCTGTAATGCAGTAAAGTAGTCAAACATATAACAAAAACTTCCTTCAATCCTTATAAAATGTATCATTATACCGACAAAGACTCTATAATGTCATGAGCACAGACAGGAAAGCATTCAGTTAAAATATTTATATACCATTCAACATCAACATGACTATTAATTGAACTAAATACATTCTTGAAGGGAAAAATGTAAAACCGAGTCTACCAGGTCCGCTCTGAAACAGAGCCTGTCATGCTGGTCTATAACAGTAACGGCAGCGGCAGTGGCAGCGGGCATAATTGATCTCATACTCTGTGCCATGCACGCTCAGTTCTAAATGCTTTCTATGCTCTCGACCCTCTTACTGTTCCCACAAATCCTATGAGGTAGGTACTATCAGTAGCTCCATTTCACAGATGATGAAACTGAGCCACTGAAAGGTTAAGGGATTTGCTCAATGTCTAGTCTAAGATAGAGCTAGGACTTGGACACAGACAACCTGGCTCCAGCGTCTGTGCTCCTAACCAGTTGTATTTCTTTAGATAAAATCTGAACCAGCCTGATTCAGCTTTCAACTATGAAGTCACATGATTTTTAAATATGCAGCCACTTAGCTTTGACTTCTGAGATTTCCTCACATTTCATATTGTGATTTTTAAATCACACGATTTTTAAATATGCAGTCACTTAGCTTTGACTTCTGAGATTTCCTCACATTTCATATTGCTTATGTTACCTATTTAACTTCACTACCAGTTGTATGTTAATTTCTGCATTAGGGAAACCCAACTGGTAGACAACAAAGCCAGGTTATTGTTTTTCAAACATGATTTATGACCCAGGAAGCAGAAATGTGGGAGGGTTGAACCTTTCAGGATTCCATATCATATTATTAGGATTATAGAATCTCAAGGTTAGATAAGAAAGAGAGAGAGACATCATCTTACCTCAGCTTGATAGGGAGCCTAAATTTCTTGTAGAACATCACTGCCAAGTGTTGTTCAACCCTGACTCAGGGCCTCTTCTATTTTCAAATGGCTTTAATTGTTAGAAAGTTCTTCCTAATGTCAAACTTGATTTCTCCCATCACCCATTGGTCCTAATTCTGTCTTTTGGAGTCTAATCCTGTTTTATATCATGATCTTTGACATATTGAAAGGGAGACACAACTTTGAGCCTTCTCTAAGATAAAATGCCCAGATGTGATGACCATGAGTCTTCAGAGTTAGATTAACACGAGGTTCCATGAGGTGAAGGCCTTATCTTCCTTACTTCAGGTACCGTATTTTTTATATGTATTTGAAACTGCGAGACTAGACTTTTCTTTGATCCCATCATCTGATCAAAACTCCAAATCCCAGTTAATTCTGCATTTAATGGACAATGACATCCAACTGGAACAATCATTGCAAGAAGTGCTTCCCCTCTTTAAGGGCCTGGCCATGGGCACGTTTCCTGGGTCAAGTAACGGACACGCCCAGGGCGACTCCCTGCGGGCCCTTTCCCTTCACTCTTTCACTTGAGGCCATCAATGGGCTCCTGCTCCATCACCTCTAAAACTCTTAGCTGTTAAACCGCCACAAACAACAGGATGATGACTTACTTTCAACTTCAAGCAGGATTTGTAAACACCATGATAAATGAGGAGAGGCACAAAAGCTGCATCCCTCTAGCAGGTCCTCTTAAATGGAAACGTGCTGCATTTCAGCGTCAGTCAGCATTAACCATCCATTTCCAATCAGGACTGAACTTACCCAGCGTTCCCACCAGGCACTTTTCCCATCTGATCCCCTGAAGGATGCACGTCGGTCAAAATTACAGGTAATTCATGAGTCACTGTGTCCCAGAAAACAAAAGAGCACTGCTCCCCATTTCATTAATTAGGCTTTTTGTTGAAGGTGGAACTTGCAAGATGCCCTAAGTAAAGGGCCTTTTTTTAGGGAAAAGAACTTTAACACCAAAAAGTTTAGACATGTCTTCAAATGTGCTTGACCTTGCTGTGATCTCTTGTGTTCCGGCTCTTTTTCTGCTCATTGCGTGTTCATTTGCCCACGCTCCCATTCTCAGCTAACTTTCTCCTTTGCACCCTGGTGAGGTCAATTGGTCTCAGAGGACAACCAGGCATTTTTCTAGGGGTGACACAGAGCTTAACTCGATCTGTTCTGGGAAAGGGGGAGGGATGGGTAAAGCCCCATTGCAAAAAAACCATCTGGGTTCACTCACAGTCCCACCCTGAAATGCCTTTACTTGGGACACAACTCATCCCCGAGCTTCTCAAACCCAGACCAGCATCTGCACACAGAATTTGGCTCACAGACGGGTTTGGGTTGGCCTGAACTGGTGCTTTCAATTTGAACCCTTAATCATTTAGGATCATTCACATTAAAATATCCAGATTTCTGGCAACACTGGGTCTGCATTCCATCATAATAATAAGCCATTAGAATTGAGAATCAGCTGCCCTCTTTAAATGGAGTGTGAGTCCACCAGTTCTCCCCAGTCCTCACCACTCCCCATTATGTTCTTGGAAAAAGGGCCGCTTATGTTTTGTACCTTGCCCACTGTAATCATTTGGGTTTCTTCCTTGGTCCTACAGCCATTTAAGTTAAGCATCGACAAGAGGAGCCAAATGGAAGTTGAAGATGAAGTTCGGGTTTGAATGGGTGACTTTCATTGAAGTCCTATCTCATTTTCCTAACTTCTATGCCAGCCTGTCCACTTGTAGTATCTTCCTAGGACCATCTGAAGGCATTTTATCAAAACAAGGGAAGGAGATGTTAATGTACCAGGTAAGACATTTCTCAGGTAATGTTGTTACATGACTCCTTGCTATATCACAACTCTGCTAAAATCCCAATAGTCTATAGTAAATGCTTTATGGGAGTTATGTTTGTGTGTTCATAAAACTTGACAGCATAAAATAACAGTTTGCCTTGGCAAGGAATATGGTCAGTGGTTACATAAGGTAGAGAGCTGAAGGCTCTTAGTTTCAACTTTCTAACAATTGGAGCCATGCAAATAAGGAATGAGCTGGCTTGTCAGGTGCTGAGCTACTTGGCTCCGTCACAGTGCAAGGAGAGGCTGGATGAGCCTCTGTCCCAGATGTTATAGAGGAGTTTCCTGCGGTGGACACAGTGGTGGGGTGGAGGCTAGGGAAGGGTGGGGGGCATGTTGGGCTACCTATCCTAGCACACCCCGCCCACTCTTCATGACAGGAATTCTTCCTTCTCCCTGTTCTTGTCTTTTTTTCTATAACGTAGAAGCCTGCTGATTTACTGCTTACCTATATCACCAGGTGGCGGAGTGGTTGCTGTAGTACACGGGTTAGGTTCTTGCTTAGTTGGTATTCAACAGTGTTTGTTTTAAGAACCTAAATTTATAGCTTTGGACTTTCCATGGTATTTGCGACACGTGGCTAAATCTTGCCTGAAATGAATGTTGCTTTTATGCTAAATTATTCTTCAGTACAGAAAATTTAATAAAAATAACAACTGGTATAAAGTCTGAAGGGCTCTAAAGCTCTGACAAAAAGTGAACATTTTAAAGCCTGACTATAAGCCCTTTAAAGGCTACAGGACGGCCCCTGGGATTCATGAACAATTATACAGGAAAGTAAAACCGATGGCTAATGCACTAGGCTTTCAGTTTGTCTCCCCAAAGCTCTAAGTATTCCTATAAAAGGAGCACTGCTTCCATTCATATTTTTCTTCTTTGGCCAAAGAAACTAGCTCTATATCTAATATTATTATCTTATTTAGCAAGAGATTTAACTAGAAAATCCTGTCTTAGGAGACAGAAGACATACAAGTGGCTGCACATAGGTTAAGGTTTCGCTGATAGTTTTTGATGGAATATCCACAGACATTGTCATTCCTGGAGGAAAAAATACCTCCGAAGCAAAAAGCATTATTTCCCCAGAGAGGGTTTAGAGCAGAGGAATAAAAACAAGTGGGGTTTAGGACACATGAGGGTGGGGGTGGGGTTGGCAGAGGTGGGTAAGGTGTTTGGGTCAAAAAGAAATGTGTCTGAGCAAGTTTTTCTTTAGGAAAAGTTCAATTAAATTATTCCCAGGTTATTCGAAGAAGCAAAGTGCATCTTATTCAATGTTTAACTGATTCGGCCTGTATTGTATGAACACACCTTCATGGTCGATAATAAAACTAGGTAAAGAAGGTTGTAACACCTCGAGGTATCCCCCAGAAACTCTGGAAGTTAGAATCAGCAGAGGATGAGCTTACAGGGCAGTCTTCCCAAGTCAGACCCTGTTAGAGGCCAGGCATGCTCTGTGTATTTGTTGAAAGTTCCTGGTATGCTGTGCACACTCAGTAAATATTAAAGAACTTCCTGTCACCAGGCTGAATGGGAACCCAAGGACACCATGACCTTAAGAAGTTCTTACTGATAGAGAGCAAATATAAAAGCGCTAAGGTCATTGCTCTAAGGTACAGCCAGAGGTTTACTAAGTAAAAACTCCAAGTTGCATTTCTTTGAGGGTACCAGATGGCCCCTTAGCACCCAGAATGTATTACCAGGAATGATTTAATGTCACCTCACCATTTCCTCTCTCTTACTGAATTGACTCACAAAAGAGGTACCTCCCTTTTGACCCTTCACCTCTGCCATTACTCTTGGAAAAAAATTCAGCATTCCCGATAAGAAATAACCAAAACAAGATCGCTGGAATTCCACTGAAACCAATTCATCACGTAGTGTTAAAAAAAAAATCCTTCCCACTCTTCAAGTTAAATCATCAGGGCAGGAACACAGACTTTTAGAGAAAGAAAGCACAAAGTTAACTGGAATTTGGGAGCTGAGGAAAGAAGGGGCCTTAAAAAAATTTCCTGACATTCTGGACATGCATAGTGATGGTGGTTGCACAACAATGTGAATGTATATACTGACACTAAATTGTACACTTAAAAATGATTAAAATGGTCAATTTTATATTATGTATTTGTCTTAGTTGTTTGGGTTGCTATAACAAAGTACCATAGACAGGGTCATTCATAAATAGAAATTTAATTCTCACAGTTCCAGAGGCTGGGAAGTCCAAGATCATGGCACTGGTAGATCCGGTGTCTGGTGAGAGCCCACTTTCTGGTTCACAGATGGCTGTGTTTTTGCTATAACCTCACATAGCAGAAGGTGTGAGCGATCTCTCTGGAGTCTCTTATTATAAGGGCGCCAATCCCATTCACGAAGATCCCACCTCCAAATACCATCACAATAAGGATTAGATTTCAATATATGAATTTTGGGGGAAGGGGACACATCTTCAGTCTATGTCTGTATATTTTACCACAATTTTTCTTTAAATGGGAGAAAAATTACCTTTTAACTCCTCAAGCAATTCCTTCTGCTGTCCCCACCCACGGAAACAGGTTGAGGGGCCTAAGCCTCACATCACCAGTCCTCAGAATCTCAGCCTGGTCTTAGCTGGGTCTGGGGAGAGCTCGTCCGCTAGGAGAAGTTGCATGTGCAGAGTCCCTGGTCCCCCTTTAACTCCGATCTCTCAGGCAACGAAGTGGGAGATGATCTTGAGATTTGGTTTGGAGAGGAATAACACCAGGATCCTTCTGCAGTGATAGCACCAGTATTTTAAAATAAAACATCAGATTACAGGGGAAGGGTAGAAAATCTAGGGCCAGTTCCGTGGGGAAGTGGGGGCATCTCATTGGGAAAAATACACATGCAAATGAGAATCACTACAAGAGTGTATCAAGATACGTGGCTATTTGAAAAATATATAAGGTTGATGGCATAAAACAAGGGGTGCAGTTATTTCTGCAAAAAAGGAGGTTTAATCTCCAAATCTCACATTAATACATATAACACTAACCATTCTACTCTTTTTTTTTTTTTTGGTGCTTCAATTTCTGCATCTTCAAAGTAGAGAAATCTTCAGGACCTACTGTTGCCTTTTCAGAGCCCCCAAAAAGGAACACCTGTGTTCTTGCTAAACAAACAAAAATTTTCCACAAAATGCTGTAACTTAACTCATACTTTGATGGCACATCACTCAATGAGAGTAAATGACTAAACATTTTCTGAAATGAAGGAGGTTTTCTTTGGCTAGACAACTGCCACATGGTGGTTATTTTCTGTCCTAGTTTTATAATAAAGAAAGACTGGCACTGGCTTGTTTGCTTTGGTTTGACAGATGATGATCAAGTGCAGCATTGAGATTATACCCTCATTGCTTTTTGTGAAGAAAAACAACACGCCATCAATTTTCCTTGCAGAAAATGCTTCTCCTTGCTTGCCTGGGGAATTCTCAAAGTCCTTCACCCTTCGCCCTCCAAAAGAGAAATAAAAATAAAGCAAAATGGGTACCAGGTGGCAAGAGCTGCCTGGAACAAGTTTAAGAATCTAAACTCAAGGCTAATACTGAAAAAGTAAATCAATGCTGTCTCTTCTGCTAACTGCAGTCAGAATCTAGAATGCTGTGGGTATATGATAATTTTGCATACATTCTAGGTGAGAGTTAGAGAGTCATAGATGGGCACAAAGACATACTACTAACAGTGCTCCTAACATCTATTCTGATTCGGATGGAAGGGAAGTTTATATTATCTGGATCTTTATTTTTTTCTTTATATTCTCTCTCTTTTTAAAATTTATTTTTTGGATTATTTTATTGATTATGCGATTACAGTTGTCCCATTTGTCCACCTTTATTCCCTCCTCCCTGCACCCCATCCCATCATCCCCATACCTCTTAGTTCATGTCCATGGGCTGTACAGATCAGTTCTTTGGCTTCTCGATTTCCTATACTATTCTTAGGTTCCTCCTGTCTATTTTTTTATTATTTGTCTATTTCGTTATTTTTGTCTATTATTTGGATTTTTATACATTAAAAAAAAAAAGTCGGACTATGATCCTGAGGGCAATAATATTCAGAAACATGTTCTAGAAATGTTCTCTATGAACTATGAGATCCTGAGGGCACAGAAAAATCATTACTTGGTTTCGCAAAGCTAAGAGTATGTGTACTCCAGAAATGAAATGGCTGCCCTTCTTCATGCAGCTACCAGGAAGCTAGAAACACATACAAACTTTTTCAAGTGTAAGGTGGTTAGGGAAGAGGAGGGTTCTTGTTAACTGAATATCCCAATTCACTTAGTAGGATTTTCCAATTACAACTCACTAATTTTCAAAAATTGGAATATCAGGAAGTTCACTTTAAATTAAATTATACTGAACATCACTTTATAGTTTAACCATGTATATATAACAGTGACAATTATTATTATAGTGGTCACCACTTGTTAAATGCTTGTGTGGCATCAGTGGTTCTCAGACTTCAGCAAGCATCAGAACTACCTGGGGGGCTTATTAAAACTCAAAATGCTGGGCTTCACCCTTAAATTATTTTTTTAAACTGTGGTAAAATACATAGAAGATTTACCACCTTTAACCATTTTAAGTGAACAGTTCAGTACCATCAAGTTCATTTACATTGTTGTCAACCAATCTCCAGAATTATTTTCATCTTGTAAAACTAAAACTCTATATCATTAAACAACTCTGCATTTTTCCCCTCCTCCAGCTACCTACTTTCTGTCTCTGTACGTTAAACTACACTAGGTACCTCATATTAGTGGAAGCATACAGTATTTATCTTTTTGTGACTGGCTCATTTCATTTAGCAAAATGTCCTCAAGGTTCATCTATTTTGTACCATGTGTCAGAATTCTTTCCTTTTTAAAGCTGAATAATATTCCATCATATATATATATACACACACACAGGATAGGGCAAAAGTAGGTTTACAGTTGTTTGTAGGGAAAATAATATAGTATTAATAAACAAGAGTACAAGAAGAAACTGTTTCATGTATTCACAACTATAAACCTATTTTTGTCCCACCCTATTATTTATATATAGAAATAATCACATTCCTTTATTCATCACCTGTTAAAAGACACTAGATTATTTCTATACCTTAGCTACTGTGAATAATGCGGCTATGAACATGGGTGTACAAATATCTCTTAAAGACCCCGCTTTCGATTACTTTGGGTATGTACCCAGCAGTAAAATTGCTAAATCATACGGTAATACTATGTTTAACTTTTTTGAGGAACCAACACTGTTTCTATAGCAGCTAATGAATTATTTTACATTTCCATCAACAATGTACAATGGTTCAAATTCCTTCACGTCTTCCCCATATCCTATTTTCTGTTTTTTTTTTTTTATAGTAGCCATCCAATAGGTATGAGATTGTATCACATTGTGGTTCTTATTTGCATTTCCCTAATTAAAAGTGACGTTGGGCATCTTTTCATGTGTTTATTGTACATTTGTATATCATCTTCGGAGAAATGTCTATTCGAGTCACTTACCCTTTTTAAAATCAGGTTGTTTTGTTGTTGTTGTTGTTGAGTTCTAATTATTCTGGATTTTAACCCCTTATTGGGCATATGATTTGCCAATATTTTCTTCCACATCCCTGGGTTTTTTATTTGGAACCTAAGAATTTTCATTTCAAACAAGTTCCCAGGTTTCTCTGAGGGCTCGGGGCCCACGCTTTAAGAAACTGCTCTACATGGCAATATTGTTAAGCACTTTACATACAGGGTCTGTCCAGAAGGCATCCAGCCATGTGATATGAAAAATAGGGACATTTATCGAAGAAGATATAGAACACAAGCAACACTGTACATAGGACAAGGACGCCGCAGACCCCTTTGAAGTAGGCACCTTGGGGCCTCACACAGTTCCCCCAGTCGCCATCAGCGGCTCTTTAGTACTTTCCTGAACCTCATCAACAGTCTGAGATCTCTTCCCTTTCAAAGATGATTTTAATTTGGGGAAAAGCTAGAACTCACAGGGCACCACATTTGGGCTGCAGTGGGGCTGAGTCACCCTGGGTGAGTTGATGTTTTGCCAAAAATCCCTGTAGGAGACGTGATACAGGTGCAGGAGTGCTGTTGTGATGAAGCTGCCAATCACCAGTTGCCCAGAGCTGCAGGCTCCTGAATCATCCGAATAGTTTCCATGGAGGAATGTTCAAGGTTAATGCAAAATTTGATGTAGATTCGTTGCTCTACTTGCTCAGTCACTTTGAATGTGATGGCTACACAGTACACATGTACGCTCGGTGACATCTACTGCCCCCACTGACTAGTACAGTGAAGTCGTCATTGTTCACACATGTGCATTCCAGTCCACTCCCCTTGGCTGCCAGGTTACCTCGATGTTGTGCAAACTGTTCTTGTTATATTAACAATGGCTGGACTTTTTCCGGACAGACCTCTACTATCTCACCTAAGCCTCACAGTATTTTTCTTCTTTTGCAGAGGAAGTGGAAACTTAAAGAGGTAAGACTTGCACAAGGTTATTTCACTAATCATGGGTGAAGCAGAGGCTTTCACCCAGTCATTTTACCTGGCCCTGTGCTACACCATTTCTGCCACAATGAGTCAAATAATGATGAAGTCAATGAACTTGAGAGAAGAGGTGATGCTTTATAAGCTCCATCTCTCTTCCTTTAAATCAGGGCTAAAATTCAGGGCCCCTTTCTTTGGATGTTATGTCCTGGCTTCATTAAGATGAGCTCATAAAATAAAAGAATCTGCTTTAAGCCAATGGGAAAAATAGCGGTGAGGGGGAGGCAGGGGTGGGGCATTCTGCCAAGAACTGCCAGACCAGACCAACCTGATGAATGAACTCACTCAAAAGCAAAATATTTAGACTTGGTACATTAGGCAAGCATTGTTCCTTCCTCCCAAGACTGTCTGTGTTTAGACGTTTTCCAGTTAGCAACAGTCAGGACCTCAGCTAGACCATAGGGGCCTTTCTTCAAGTGCATGGGGAAAAGGCCCCCTCAGGAGCTATGCAGCCGGCACCACAGTGCTGGGCCAGGTATTTGAGGGTAGGTGGGTTTCAGCCCCTGTGTGCCCCTTAAATGGACATGGTGCAGTGACCATCTAGAGACAGAGTATAATAAGGTGGAAAGAGTCATCACTACTGTTGCTATACTTTAATAATACTGATAAAGGTTACTAGTGGTTAAAAGGGTATATATGGACAAAGATAGATAGACAGGTAGATAGATACATGCATGCACTCATACACACATACATAGATACATACACAGGCAAAAAGATAATATATAGCTTCCTGATTACTTATTTCCATGGATAACCAAACGCTGGTAGTCACCCGATATCCATGATGGTTTTTAGTACTGAGGATAAAAATATTTCATAGTTAGTGAATTTATCAACTTTAGATGTACTTCACCTCATCATGCCCAAATCGGTGACTTATTCTGATGTAAAGCTGGCCATATAAGGCCAGCCTATCTTTATTAGGCATGAGAAAAAAAATCCGCCCCTCACAGAAACCAAACCCAACTGAATTCTTGCAGAACCTGGTGCTTTGTGTTGGACTTCACAGTTGCAAAGCGAAAGCATGGTGGTTCACAGCCACTTGTAAATAGAAGACGTGGAGGTCTCCGGATGAAGACATAGGCTTTATTCATCTTCAGATGTTGACGGCCCCAGAGCCGCCATAACAAAAACAGCATTAAGGCCCAAAAGGAATTCAGAACCTTCCTTTGCTATCCCAAGGCTGGGAATCTTTTCAAATTTAAATGAATATCTGTCAAACTAATTACAAGAAGATGCAATGCTCTCCTTTCTGTGCTCATTAGAGAACAACTTGCCGGTCATAAATTCCTCAGGGAGTGAATAGGTCTCTACACTCTTGCTTAAGATGCCTGGCTTTGTTTATTTCCAGTCGGGCCTGTTCATCTCCTCAGCTCAGAAAGACCACAAAACAGCCTTTAAATCAAGTTTTAATTCTATAAGAAATGGATAAGATTATGATGAGATGTTGCAACTGGTGTTCTACAGTCAACAAAACTGGGGGAAATGACAAGTAATCATTTATATATGAGTGGTGTCTTTTTTCCCCTAAGATGTTTTGTATTTATTAGCAGATTACAAATCTCAGATGTTTCATACACATGCACACATAAGTATAAATATCACGTGCACACACTTGACAGTTTCCCACCATTTTTTCAGAATTTTAAATTGATGCTTACTAAACTGATTGCGTAAAATGTATACAAGTTGTGTCAGAGTCTGAGTATTGTTTAACATACCAGGTCTGCTACCTGCAGGCACTACAGCATTTATTGGACTCCTGCCAGCTATGCAGTACAATACTATGTGTATAAATTAGTGTTTATGAATATAACTCATAGTCTGGGTAATTCTGCAAGCACAGACTTTTGCCCCCATTTTACAGAAAAGAAAACTGAAATTTTGGAGCAGTTATCTTGCGCCATACTGGTAAGCAGCAAAGTCGTAGTAAGCATGATACTTAAAAACATTTGCTCGTTTAAAATGTATGGTATTATTGTCATCCCTGGCTGGTGTGGTTCAGGGGATTGAGCTCGGGCCTGTGAACCAAAGGGTCGCTGGTTCGATTCCCAGTTCAGGCATGTGCCTGGGTTGCAGGCCAGGTCCTCAGTTAGGGGGCCCATGAGAGGTAACCAGACACTGATGTTTCTCCCCCTCTCTCCCTCCTTTCCCCTCTGTCTAAAAATAAATAAATAAAATCTTTAAAAATATATGGTATTATTCCCTTTCACAAATTTTAGAAAATTTGAAATGATAAAGAATAATTCTGTATCTAAAATTTTATTATTAGAAAGAAATTTAACAGTAGTTATTCGAATTTCCACCAAATGTCTATAAAGATACATTTTTGAAAGCAAGAACTTTTCCATCTATTTAAAAGCGAACATTTTTTCTTTATTTTATTCATTTTTTCCCTTCTTCGGCAATCCCATTAGGTTTCCCCCACCCTCCATTGGTGTCACTTGGCTGAGCTGTGCAGTTCTCTCACTTGAACACTTCTATTTGACCATTTCTTTATTATTTCTTCCTTTCGCAATTTTCATCTTAAATAGGATTATTATAATTTCTGCTTACTCAAGTTAGAGGGATGAGTCACTCTTACTTTCTTGCTGGCAGCAGACTTAACAGTTTAAGGGGGTATAGAAGAGCTAACAGGACACAGAATTTGAGGCTACAATGCCAGTCAAATTCAAATCTAATTTGTGGTGTTCATTATTTTTCCAACTTTTCTTAGGATTTCTACATTGAGAAAAATTCTCACCCACTAACATGCAATCAAATGGTGTTTTAAAATCTCTCTCTGGGCTGAACGTCATTGACACATTGTCATTTCCTGGGTAAATCTCAGCTCTTGATCTCTCCACTCCTGCATTAATTAAAGTTCCTCTGATGATGCCTTCAAGGCCATCATCACCACTGCTGCGCCCACACCGCTGGAGTCAGCGTGAAGCAGGGCCAGTCTATCTTCCTACGGCAAACTTTCCACACATGTCCTCATACTGATGCCCTTATCACCATGGGGACATTACTTTTACAGCCCATGTTTGAGTTGTAGGAGAGGGTGTATAATTCCCAAGCAGTTGAATGTTTGCTAGTAAGGCTTTTCTCAGCACTGAATCAAATGTGCATCTACTTTGCCCTTTGAGGAATTCAATGCAAAAGCCACAGTAGTTTGATTTTGACACGTGTTAGGGACAAAATGTACCTAATTCACGTTTGGTTTTAGAGGTGAGTAAATCCTTAGCTTTATATATTCAGATAATTATTTGACTCTAACTGAATATATTCAGTTATTTATTTGAAATTCAGTGTAAAATGAATAGAACATAATTCCCAGGTCTGTTATTTTGAAGGCAAAATCGTGTCTTTTAAAAGTGACACTTTTAGTTTTTCTACATCCTTCTTCTTCTTCCTCCCCCATACTGCTGCAGGTGGTTATGATTTCAAAAGTTTTCAGACACTATCAATTACTAACGCTGATACTCAAAAAACAATGACTTCTGATATTTTTAAGGCATTTCTTAGATGGATGGTTCTCATTTTCACAAGAAAAGTCAGACTTTCAAGGGGTCATTTTGATCAAGCGCCTTTGTTTGCTGGAATAACACACAAGCAAGCTTAGACACCATGCTACGTGGGAGGCGCGTGACTAAATGATGTAGTTAATCTCAGAGCAATCATGTGTCTTCATGTAGGAGAGCAAGTGAGATGTGTTTCCAGAAAATAAACTGAAAAAACCAAAGCTATAAAATCATCTCTACCTATTCGTGCACAGTATTTTGATCCTAGCCTACGTTAGGGACAATAAATATGGCATGTCAGCAACTTGGCATAAATACAGCCAGAATATACTTGACCTCACCCTTCTTCAGAGCAGAATCACCCAGTACCCCCAGCATTACTCAGGTTAAAGGAGCTGAAAGCATCCTCTCCCAGGGCAATCACAGGCTCAAATTCCCACAGGTGGCCCCTATTGCCTGAAGGCTAGAACGCACTTGAGGTTTGGGAATCCGAGGTGCTGATGCTAGCATTTCATGTGGTCACAGAAAAGCATAGGAAGCCAGAGGAGTTGGTTATAAATCAATAAATCTCTGTCCTGTTAGTTCCAAAGTATGTGTTTTTAAAGAAGACAACTGTTTCAAGAAACACTAGATGATCCAAGATGGTGCATTTACACCACAGTGGCGTTGGGCACGGGGCAGTGGCCCCATCTACCAGTCTCCTGGCTTAGTACAAATACAGAATAAAACACAACACAACAATGATCATAATGACAATAAAATAATTCACACTGAGCACATGCATTAACTCATTTAACTCTCACTATTACCTTCTGAGGAAAACACTGTTATTCTCATTTTGAAGGTAAGGAAACTGAGGCACTGAAAGCTTTAGACAGTAATCTGTCTGAAGCTGCATAGTGACCGAGAGTCAGTGACAGAGCCATGACCTGAATCCAGGCAGTCTGCTCCCAGAGTCTCTCCTCTTAACTCTATGTTGTATTTGCACAGCGAGTCCCACTGAAGTATCTGAAGCTATACTGACAGTCATCATCATGAAAATTTGATTTCTTACAGGCTGCGCTGGAGAGATTCAATGGAAAAACCATTTCCTATCATTGATTTTATTTATTTATTGTGATTAAATTTAGTTTTGTTTACTATTGACAAATATTCCTCCACTCGTAAGTTCCGGACACAGGTAACAATTTAAAGATAAGACAAAAGCTTTCTACAGAGAACAAAATTAAGAAAATTGATATATGGCTGCAGTAGTGATTTATCATGTGATTATGTATTTTTACAGCTTTCAATAAGGACACAATTAAACGCACAGAAAAATGGAGATGAATTTTATACCTTGTGAGATAGAACCACATAAAATCTGGAGGAGGAGCCCCTTGTTTAACTTTCTCTTTTTGAGATAACATGATTACCGATAGGACTTTGTGGTTTTCTTTTAGCTTGTTCTTAAAATCATTTGAGTTTTTGCATCTTGAGCAGTACTTATCACAGGAGATGGGTTGGAAAGCACTCAAATAATGGTTTGTGAAATAAAGGTACTCAAGGAAAATGGAGAAGAAAGAACAAAAGGAAGGTTGTGTGATTTCCCCTGGATGGCTTCACACTTGGCAAGTATTTGCAAAGACAACTTTCCCTTTCCTTGAAAGAGAGTGTTGAAATGTGAAGGCATTTCCTCACCCAACCTTCCCTTCTACTCCTTCCTCTGTCGTCAGGAACAACTGTGTGTCCACAGAGAGTTAAACCAACCAGTTGAAAAACGAATGCTTTAGTCAACCTGGTTGTTGTTTTTCCCACCCACAATCTCCTAAGAAAGTGGCCTGATGATTTTTTTGGACAGAATTGTCTGAAACTTTGAGAGCTATGTGAAAGAAAATAGACTAAACCTACAGGAATGTTTACCATCATTTTTTCCCTATATGGACACAGGAAAATAATTTCAATTCTCAGAAAGCAATGGGAAGGCTAATTTCTTGCTGAAAGAGACAGTCCACCTGGTGGACAATAACCACCTGTTGCTCTCAACAGCCTTTATTTAACTCAAGGTTTCTTGACTTTGACACCACTTGGGTCACACAACTCTGTGCATTGCAGGATACTTAGCAGCACTCTGACCTTTATCCACCAGATGCCAGTGACACACCCTCCATCCACACTGTCCGCTGTTGTGACAACCAAAAGTGTCTTCAAACATTAAAGGTCTTCTAAAGAACAAAATCACCTTGGTTGAGAATTACTAATTTAAATTTTAACTGAATTTTCGTCTTTCTTTCTCATGGCAAAAAAAAAATTATAAATGGCTAATTTTAAATATTGTGAAATCTTATTTTTTTCTCAAAGGCATAACAGATTTCAGAGTAGTACAAAAAACACACTTCCCCTTTTCCTAGTCTCTGACTGTCAGATTCTCATGTTGTATCATGAGCATGTAACATCGAGGACAATAATACTTTATGCTTGAGCATGTATTTATTATCCCAGGCACTTAACAACATTAACTTCTGATTTCTCACCACTCCCCTTTTCATAGGTGAGATAGAGGCACACGAGTTGTTTGCTTTCAGTTACAATACACCATAAAAACATTTTTAATTTGTGATAGCGTAAAACGAGGACATTTACAAAAACATCATACCTCTCGGTAATGAAATTGGCAGGACCATCAGGGACATTCCAGAGCAGTGACCAAAGTTAACTGCCAACCACTACCTTATCAAGGCCAATTCTTGATAAGAAAGTTAAGTACGTTTTCTTTGGGTGTGACTGGCCGCTGAATCCTCATAAATATTCTATGCTGAATTATTAAATGTACTACCAAGTACCACTTCAGTGGCCTATTATATCCTAGGAAAATATCTTGGTCATGTGAAAACCAAGAGTGGCATAGATTTCTGCCTCCCCCACAGTGGTTTCCACAGTCTAATGGTATGCTTCTCTGTCCAGAACAGTATCAGTCCAATATCCGAAGGCACATCAGGAAGGAGCCAGGGGTACGTAACCTGCCCTCTGACTCACCTGGGATGCACACCTTTCTCCTGAGGCCAATCCATAAAGAAGTCAACATGATATGTAGTCACCTCCTAATAGATGCAGGCTCAAGGAATAATGAAAGTGTGCAAAAGCAAATTGTACCCTTTCTTAATATCTGGAAACCAGCATTTAATAACAAGGACAACAGCAACAACAATGACCACCTCCGCCACCACCGCTTGTGACTAGTGTACTGCCTACCAGACCCTGTGCCAAGCACTTTACATTCATTATCCCCAACAGCTCTGTGAGGTAGGTCATATTCCCCACTTTTTGCTTTCAGTTACAATCCACCATAAAAACATTTGGTTTTTATGAGAGTCATAGAGAAAAGTATCCTGCCCGATGTGCTGTAAGGTGATGAACTTGGAATTCAAACCCAGGACGATTCAACTCCAAAGCCTGAGCTGCCAGACCATCATGACAAGCACAGAGAGACAGAAAGAATGCTACTGGCGTGTCCTCTATCAGAGACCAAACAGACAAGAAATGGCTTTCTTCAAAAGAATGAATGGGAAAAAGGTTTGGAATACTTTAGCTTTATATGATTTTATACTTGAATGAAAGAATAAAGGTGACAAACTAGCTGTTTGCAGGTGGGCATTACTGTGTCTTATCTCGAAGAGACTTATTATCCACTGCAAGAGGTTTTGCTGTACTCGAAAGGGGTCGTAACAGTTTCCTTTGATACCAATTGGTCATTCCCTGAAGGGTGCAGCTCAAGATCAGGGTGCTCTCTCTGTCTCAAAAGCTACTATTGAGACCTTCCTTTTAATCTTTAACCACAATGTTTATATAAGGAACTTCTTCTGTTATTCAACAGTTAACATCTTACTACACACCATGTCAAAGTTCTTGGGTTTATCAGTCTTTGCTGGGAAGCTATAATCTTCCACTGAGCTGTTGACATTAGAAACCTGGAAGCCCTCCCAATTGCCTCCCTGTCCTTCTTCCAAAGAGCCAGCCTTTCCTCGAGTCTGCCCAGTCTACCTTCTAGATACCAAAACCACTACTTCCTCGGTTCCTCTTTATTTGTCACCTGGACGAGTCCTCTCTCACTAGTTTCTTTTCCTCCAGACTTGCCATCTTCAAAACTACCTTCCAAAATGCAGCTGGAATGGTCTTTCTCAAACACAGATCTGCTTTCGCCACAGCTCTAACTTTTAAATAGTTCATTAGCCCCCTAATACCTTCAGGGTCCTGTGCAAACTGTGAGCATCCTCACATACACTCGCCGATCAAAGAACGCCAAGTACATTCAGCCCACGAGACACCTTGAGCAAATTAGACAAAAGTACTTCCTTCTCCAGGTATCTACAACTGGTCCAGGGAGTGAAGCCTGGGTTGGCTGTCGGCCCTGCTCCCACCCCATCTCTGTAGGCCTTTTAGTAGGTCACTCATGCACGATCTGCCCTGCAGTCCTGACTTAAGGTTCTCATCAAACATCTCTTGGTTTACCTCGTCTAGAATGCCTTTATCTACTAAATCTATCTACCTTGTAAAAATCAAGACAATCATCCCCCTACGAAAAGCTTTCAGCTCTTCTAGGCTACCAGAAAAACCTTGTCAAGCCTTTACAGATTTTCTTGTCGATGTATTTCCCCCACCAGATGCCGCGGTCCAGGAAAGCAAAGACCCTGTCTTGCAGACGTGTGCCTATAAAGCCCAGTACAGTGCCTGGCAGAGTGCAGATCGGCAGTTGCTACATGTCCAATGAATGGGAGGCTGTCTTAGACTTGTCACCAAGTAAAACTCGCAGCAATGTGGAGATTAGGCCGTGGGGGTCAGCTTCCTCAAATTACATTATTCCGACTCATACCAAGAAGCCAGATTGCATTTAGCAATTATTTCATTAACAACCAACTAAGAAGAACAAACATCTTGGCTTTCAACTGCCTGCCTGCTCCTGACAAGGTCACTGATACATCCGTCAGGAACTATTTTGCCCTTCACTGGCCCTGCTCCCTTCTTTCATCTTCTCCTTCCAGACTTGTTCCACTTCACAAGAGCCGCCCAGCTGGACGGTGAGTGGGTGGGAATTTGTGGTACTCTCTATTTTCATGACTATGTGGACATTTTCATAATAAAGTAAAATAGATATTAAAAAATAAGGAGCTACCCATCCTACTGAACCACAGGCTCCGCTTCTTATATATCTGCCTTGCGGGGGATTTTCCTCATTAGTTTTACCTGGCCCTCCCCTTGGCCTGCCCCTGATGCCCACACTGATTTTATTTATGACTTTATTTATGGCTCAGCTCCTCTAGTTACTCCCTCCTAAATCCCTCACTAATTCCCTGATACGAATCCAGAATTCTCTTCTATGACAGTCAGGCCATAGGCAGTAGAGCCGCCAGACTTTAATTCCCTGTCAAAGGCACTTGTACCTCTGAAATCTAGCCATTCTACTTACGAAAAATGTGCTTTTCAACTGGGTGCACAGTCATTTTGGGAAGGACTGGGCAGATATCTCACGCTTTTAATCCAAGATAGATGTTATTATCTCCATGCTCACAATTATTCTAGGAGAACGTGGCCCCCACCAAGCCCCTGCTGAAGGGGTGAGGCTGGATCGGCCCTTCCTTGGCTATAAGCAGAACCTTTCAGGTTGTTGTCTGTGGCACTTGGAACTGTGGCCCAGAGACCGAGTTAATCGGGTGATGAAAGTTCAGAGCTGTGAGAACACACTAGAGCTCAAAGATGGCTTGTGGAGGGCCAGGGCCACACATAAGCTGATGTGGAAGGATAGAAACCGAGAAGTTTGGGGACGTACATCAAACAGGATTTTGTTATTGTTGTTGCAAATGATACACAGACATTGAATCCACAAAGAAATTTAAGCAAAAACGGGAATTTCTTGGAAAGGCCAAGGATGGAGATGGTTTCAGGAATAGTGTTAGGTGATCACTCACCCTATCAGGCACCATCTTTGTGTGTGTGTGTGTGTGTGTGTGTGTGTGTGTGTGTCTATCTGTCTCGGCCTTTATGTCTCACTCCATCCCAACTTTCTCCCTCTCCCCCCACCCTTATTTTTTCCTACAGTAAATAGGATTCTCCTTCAGTGTGTGGGTAGATGGGGAGTAAATGCAGAAAACAGCCACAGAACAGAGAACTCTAGGTTTACATCTTCCATATCGGCCACGTCAAAAGAAAGAAAGCTCTGCCTTCTCCTAGTCTGTGTACAAAATCTCAGGGGAGGGCTTTGATTTGCCTGGCTTAGACAAGTGCTCACCTAACACAGGCCCTTGCGATTGTCTACTCAATGGTCACTTTCCCCTTCTTCCTCACGAACTTAACTGTGATCCTATTACAGTACCAGATGACTATGTGCTCAGGAAGGTGGATTTTTCCACAGCCCCCAAGAGATAAATTACTCTTAGTTTACATCAGTGATGGCACTCTGAGTACCCTGCCAGTTACTAGTCTAGGTATGAGTATAGGACACAGTCCTAGCTAATGAGATCTGACATAAAGGCAAGTTTGAAGGAGGGCTTTTAGAAAAGTGCTCTTTCTTCTTGATAAAATACACAAAACTGGACTCCTTCCTGTCTTTGTACAAAATCATGTGAGGATGTGATGGCTGGAGCTGCAGTAGCCTTTTTGTAATCATGAGGGGCAAATCTAGAGATGAAAATCATCATGCTGAGAACAGTAGAATGGAAATAAATAAACCTAGAGCTTTGATGACATCACTACACTATTCAATTAACCCTTGAACCTTGTTTTCTGGAAAGCCAGTCTGCAGAAAATGTAATGGAATTGATGTTCAAAGTCAGCCGAAATGAGGAACTATGTAGTCCAACGAGTGAGCGAATAGCTGTCTACTTGCTAAGTCATAATAAAGGCTAATGGTTATAGACCTCCTACTATGTGTCAGGCAGTGTTCCAAGTGCTCATATGTATTACTTCATTTAATCTACACAACAACCCAACCAGGTAGACACTTGCATTATTCTCTACTTCTCAGATGGGTAAACAAGGTCTGGGAACATTCATCCAGGGCCACAAACTCAACAATGCCAAGGTGGGAACGCACTCTCAGGCTTTTGACTTCTGACTTAATCATTAGGTTAAACTTGGAAGCGATCCTGGTTTCCCACAGTTGGATTACACGGCTTCCCTCCTATCTTTTCAAAGAGCCCTCTTTTTATTTGAGCTGGTCTGAGTCCGTTTATGTGCACTGCACCCAGCTGTTCCCCCAGGCTTGGGCTTTCTTTCTCCGCCCCATAATAAATCTGTAAATCTCAACACGCATTTGTGAAATGCACTAAGTCCAAACCCCACATTAAAACCTTCATTTAGTGGAATTCATGGTTTCCCGGTTTGCTCCCTCCCTAATTGTCACATTGGCAGGTGTTAGTTAGGGGTCTTTTGGCGCATATTTCCAGTATGATGTGACTTGTTAATTAAAATACCAATGAGCACCTAAAAGGGATGAAATTGTTGATGCTGGTTCTAATAATTGCTCCCTTATATCCTCAGCTCTAATTTTATCTGTTTTATAACTTTTCAAAGTTTTCGCATCAAGTGATATTCTGCGATCACATATGTCTCTCCCTATGGCTCTGTGAGATCAGAAAGGCATTTCTATGGCCTTACCACTGTTTATTCATGTCACACCCTAACTCCCTCACTCATTCAACAAATATTTGAGTATCTGCCATGCCCCAGGCGCTATGCTAGGCACTGGGTATCAACAGGTTACATTCCCTGCCCTCACAGATGGCAATAAAGTGTAACGATATGCCAGATCACTTTTTTCTCTAAATCAACAGGAGTGCTAAGCAAATGAAAAGGGTGCATGGGACTAGACAAAGCATTTTGTGGGCACATCCAATGTAGGCGTTAAGAGCACAGACCCTGCTGGCCAATTGCCTAGGTTTAAATCCCGGTTGTGACTGTGTACCTTGGGTTAGTTACTGAACTGGTATGCAATTGTTTAACCTGTTAAATGGGGATTAAGCCTGTAGTTTTGTTACAGGGTTGTTACAAGAGCATTTTATAAATCATGTAGAATATAGCAAGCACAATACAAGTGTTTGTTCAAAAGGAAAAGTGAGTTATAGTCTAGTCTACCCACTGACCATAAGTAAGCAACTCTGCAGCAAGCCATGGCGATACGACAGCCTGCTAACTTCAGAATCTGCAAACGGGAGCGCAGCTTTGTCCGTGTTGGGGAGGACCGGGGCTCTGGGCTCAGGGACCAGGGTCACCACGGCAGGACGGCAACTCCTCTGGCTCAAGGTAAAATGGAGCCTTCACAATCACAAATGTTTTTTCTTGTTCTCAGAATCCCCCTACCAAATGTCAGATAAAGAAAATTTAAGGCGACTTTTCCTGCGAAATTTAGTTTTCAATAAGTAGATCTGAGAAGAAAGTAGAAGCACAAATTCAGAAGACATCTTAGAAGTTAAGCTGCTAAGTTAAAACGAAATGATTGATAAATTCTCTGACTGTTGGTTATACAGTCTGTAATAGAGCATTTCTATTGATGAGAGTGCACATTTTTAGAGAGACTTTTCCTTTATTGATCATCTCTAGCTATTATCGGGTACTTCCTCCCCCCACAAATCACTTATGCTGGTTCTGGAGCAAGGATAACCCCAATTCTAAATGACAGTCTTCGAATGTATAGAGAAAACGGTTCCCTCTCTTCTAGATTCTGAGCTAGTCATCTCATGACATGAGTTATGACCAAAACCCTTCAAGTTGAAAGGATGAGATCAACAGAATCTAGACACTCAGAGGGGTGTCCAGGAAGGTCATTGTGAGAAAGTGTTCTTGGAGTGCCCCGGAAAACCAACCTTGCTTCTGGGCCCTGGAGAGAAGGAAAAGGCATCGACTCCTTGTTTTTATTTTACCTGCAATAGGCTCCTACCCAACCTGGAATCCTGTGGCTAGAGAAGGGCGTCAATATTGAAACTCAAACATGAGTACATCGCGATATCATGCGAAGCCAGCGGAATTCAACAGAACTTTTGAGGCTGAAATTTAAACCAAAGGTATCAAAATACACCTGTCTCTAGAGAATATGGACTAATACTTTCACTATAGAAACAATGGTTTAGCTTAAACAAGGCCAGTTTTTAAAAACTAAGCGTTTCCGTCTCTATGTGAGAAGTTATAGAATGGGAACCTTCTTTGGTGATAAATCTGAATAGTTAAGAAGCCAAGACTGGGAGTTTAATTTTCATAAGAAGAATCAGCTTTGATCAGAACAAACCTCTCTTCCATGAGCTCACATCGTTCTATCTTTAAATCCTAGGTAGTGGTAATAATAAAATGGATGATAGCTAACAATTATGAAAAAATTTTTATATGGTAGTTCACTGAGCTAAAGACTTTATACAAATTGTTTTATTTTAACTTTACAACAGCTCCGTAAGTAAGTACTCATAGTGGTCGTTAGCGTAAAAGCCAAGTCCCTTCCAGTGGTCCAGGAGGCTCTGACCTTTGCCCCTCCGGTGCGGCCTCTTGGCTCTTCCTCACCACACAGTGTCATCTGCACTTTCCCCCCATGGCCTTTGCACTTGCTGTTCTCTCTGTTTGGAGTGCTCTTCCCCAGCTCAGCTCAAGGCTGTCTTTCTCTCGCTTCAAGCCTCCCTTCAAATATCACCGTCTTACTGGGGCCTGTTCCAACCACCTTTTCAAAAATTTCAATGCCCCCTCTGTCACTTTTTACCATACCTTCCTGCATGGTGTTTTTCAATAGCAGTTATCATTTTATAATCTTCAACACAGTTGACTTATTTGGGAGTTTGTTTTTTTGTCTCCCTAGACCAGAATGTGTTCAAGGATTTTTTTAATCTACTGTTGTTCATGACCTAGAAACACAGCTGGCACATGATAGGCAGTCCATAAATATTTATTGGTTAAATTTTATTCATGAGAGAATAGGTTCAGAGAGGGTAAGTGGTCATGCTTTTTAGAGAAAGAAAGACTCCATTAGGAACCCACATTCCAGAAACCAAGCTCAGACTATATACACTTCTCCTGAGGGTTAGTGGCATCACCTTTGACCATCAGGGGCCATACATTAGATCTGAATAACACCTTATGAGTAGAAATACATACTGACGATCAAGACTACAAGGAAGTATTCCTTGGGTGTATTATACTCAATAATTATATACATGTATGCAAAATCACGTTAATATTTTGTCACTCTACTAGGAAATTTTATTTGTTAAGACTTGAGGGAAACTAAGAAATGTCAAACTAAAAAATGAATAGAATATAAAAGTTCTCATGAAAATATTTTCCCAGGGTTGGACAATGGCAAGAATGACAGCATATAACTCTCCTTTACAGATGTCATTCAGATTCAAGGAGCATTTCCCAGAGTTCCTTTTATATGATTATATTTAACCTTCCCAACAATGCAGAAATCCAATTCGCAGATGAGGAACTGCTAAGAGTTGTGTACCTTCCTAAAACAGCCCAGTCAGGGGTAGAACTTGGAATAGGATATATTTCTTTTGTCTCTGGCTAGCACGCCTGCCCCTGTACACACAGCTGCTAGTTAGGCATCAGGTGTTGATTATTTCACAGGGTCTTTGTATCCTGAGGCATTAATGCAACTTTTGTTCATGGTTAGCTTAATGCCTCATCAATTAAAAAATTTAAAACTACCGACATCACTTCCCCTCCCTCTTTTTCTAAGGTCAACTGTTACACAGATTCAAGAGATTCATATTGGAGAACATACGTCATCACAGTAAAATTAGTGTCTTTGTCTGAAGTTCATTTCATTAACGAAACAGCCAGGCCTAAAGCTCACATTATTACAGAGGGAAAATGCAGCTGCTGACAGGATAGCTAAGAGCAACACATACCAAGAAAATCTCAAAACTCTGATTGCTTTTTTTAACCATATTTTTGCCAATTATTTCTCTACGGCTTCAGAAACTTGTTTTCACCTCCACCCTTCTCCAAAAAAGAGTTCTACCCCTTGGTGGGGGGCCAGAGGGGTGGAATTAAGACCTCAAAACCAAGTACAAATTGCTCATTTAAAGAATGGAAATGAGAGATACGGGTTTTTTTTCCTTCCCTTTAAAAGCTCATCACTCTGCAGAAAGAATCTGAATCCTGTCCTGATTCTTTCTGAACACTGGAGTAGTTTTTGGGTTTTTTTGTTAGTTAATTTTAATTAAAAAAAAAAAGCACCATTCTTGAAAAGCTGTTGCTATGAGACTTCCTGGGCCTCAACAGATGGTCAGAGAACAGCTCTCAGCCCCAGCTCTGGGCTCTGAAGCCCTCCACTCAGGCATACCATTAACATTCCTGAAATACCGTTGGGGGCAGCTCGGGCCTGCTGCCTTCTCACTAGCTCACCCGCCGCTCCTGGCTGGCCTCCCTTGTCAAGGGGCCTGCGCTGAAATTTGTTGTAAATGAATGATCAGGCCTCTCTAGGAAAAGGCCATAGCAGAGAGGTTGCTGTCCTTCTTGGTTAAGGCTTCAGACAAACTTGACCCACAAACCCCTGGGGGTTTCAGTTGTTCAGGAGAGCTGGCAGGCACACATGTGTATGCAGGCGCACATACATGTGCACGAAGACACACATGCGCACACATGAACATGCACGGCACTCTATACCCAGTTCAGCTCATTGTTTGTAAGCCTCTGAGCCCCTCCCAGTCGCAGAGTGATCCTGTGAAGAGAGCCACAGAATTTTGGACTGTAGCACTTTGAACTGAGGGAGAGATTTAAGGGATTCTGATTTTTCTTTTGACAAAAAGACATGAAAGGAAAGAGAAGCGCATGACATTCAAGATTCTACTTTCTCATCAACTTCTTGGTGCTGCTGGACAAGTCATTCCATCTGATTACTTTTCCCTGTCTTCTGCCCTGGGATAATGACATTGACCTATGTGCATCAGGCAGAGGAATGAATGACCCGCGACTCATAAACAACCGGGAAATTATTGCTTAAATATCAGGTCAGTGAGACTAGCCTCCACTGCTCCCAGGGCAAGGGTAAGAGAGGAACGTGGAGACCCACAGCTCTGAGTCCAATTGCTGGGACCACCGCCCCTCGAGGGTTGGTCCAGAATGCTAAACACTGGTTTTGGTGGGAAGGGTCTACTGGTAGCTTTATTTGGTCACTAAAGAGTTTTGGTACTTGGAAAAAAACAAGTAATTCTAAACAGCCATAGTTTTTCAGGGTGGGGCTCATTTAAATTCCATCTCCAGAGTCGTGGCTTCTAAACCAGGCCTGGAGTGTACAAGCAAAGTCCTACTTAAGTGTCTGACGCCAGTGCTCATTTGATCACTTAACAGGACATCAGAGCAATCCTACCAGTTTCAGTTCACAGAAGTTCATTAAGAGCTTTTCTCCCAGTGATATCAGATGATATGCCACCATCACTTGACGTTCATTTTTTAATCTTATCTGTCCAACTAAGAAGCAAAATGAGCTGAGACTGCTTAGGTTCCTGCTTTCCAAAATCATCCATTTGTTCTGAGGTGTGAACGTTAGGATTGCTGAAGTTTTACGTTTAAAAAAAATGCCTTCGAGAGATTTGGCAGAACAAAGAGTGCCAACTTTTTTGTATTAACCAGTGACATTTTAACGAAGCCATCTATAGAGGAGTGGAGATGAGGAAACTTTTCCCATGTGTCTAGAGCTAGGGCCGCCAGCTGGCTTGTCCAGCCCGTATGGCCATAGCACACCAAGCAAATGGGAGGCTTCTCCCAGCTGTTCGGCCTCTGAGGGCACAGGTTTCTCCAGCTCAGAAAAGTCAAAGCAAAGGCTGAGATCTGGGGCTGGTTGTGAAGGAAGAGGGGAGAAAGAGAGTTGCCGGGAGGGAAGTGTCTGACATGTGCACTTTTCATTTGCATAGCTGAACCTTTCATGCAGAGCCAATGGGACACACAGTATGTGTCTGGGAGGTGGAGGCTGAGTGCTCTCCATTGTGTCTTATTGTGTGATATCCACAACCCCAGAGGGGACCATCACTACGCAGCCATCGAGGGGCCTGCCTGGCAGACATTCCACAGTTTCAGAAAGGGGAAAAATGAATTTCAGTTACTTCATCCCTCATCCTTATCTAATTCCCTAACGATAATGTTCTTGGGATGAACAATATGTATATATTTTAGTTATTAACAGTTGAGTTAAATTACATATTGGGGTGTCCCTTGAACTCTGCAGATATGTGCAGGGGCTTTCTATACTCTTAATATAAAATAATGCAGGTTTCCTGTGACTTTATTTTCTTTTTAACTAGCTATAAAGAGGTTTTCCAACTACTTTTCTCTTCTTTTCTGTACCCATTCAGTAAGCAGGATTTCATTTGCTTGTTTGTTTTTAATGAATAGTGTGTGTGTGTTTTTAAGGTAGTAATTAGGGCTCTTTATTCTTATCCATACAAAAAATGGCTTATGCTTAATCCAGGGAATTATCTTTGATTTATACATTTTTGATTTGTCCACTCTCTAGGTGTAATTCGTATGCACAGGTAGAATTTTGAGATTTAAATCAATGCTAAGTATACATTTATTAGCTTTCCAATGTTCATTGCTCCTTTAACTCCTTCAACATTTATACATTCATTTAGTATCTACCTGCTAACCAATCTAATTTTTCAATTATCACCAACCATCTGTCCTATTTGCACACACATTATATTAAAAATGATTGCTGGAGATTTGTATGATGATCACATTTCATCCTATGGGTAATAAAATTTATGAGGCTTTTGATCATCAAAGCAGTCATTTTTAGTATTTATATTTAGTATTATTAACATGTTCATCTTATATAAAAATGTTTTCATAAAGATGACTTAACTAACAGCTAAGAAAGGTGGAAATTTCAAATGGCTATAAACATTGGAAGAAAAAGACATATTTCAGGATGATTAACATAGATATCGAGCGAATGGTTCATGAATGCTTATCAGCTCTCTCCGCCACCTCTGTCTTGTCTATGACTATTTACTACTTGAATAGAATCATTCAGAATTGGAGAACACCTTTGTTTCATGTTTATATCTTTGGAATTAATAGGGTGGGAAAAGTAGCTTCAGAACCTCTTTGGATTTACGAACGGACCTTTATTCATTTACAGAAAGTTTACATGAAAAAAAACTCGAAGAGAAACTTACTCCGTTCCTATCAGGGCCAAACAGGCAGGACTGTTGAGAACTAGTTCCAAATCACCAGTCTTTTTACCAACCTTGGATTACTAAATCCTAGTGTGACAAGTATGCTGACAGCCATCCAAGAGGGAAGACAGGCTGGTCCTTGATGCATTTGTCAATCAGTTTACAAATAAAATGAAATCAGGGTCGAGCTTAAGTTTGATTAGAAACATGGCTTAATAGTCCTAAGCATCTCTTGCTCAAATTTGGGTGTTTGCATTTACAATCTGACTTTCCCTGGAACATAAGGATGATTAAGTGAGCAAAGCAAGACAATCAAGCTCCGTACTGAAGCAAAATTCACTAATTCGCCAAAGCTGAACAAATCTTAAAAAGAAAAACTGCTTTCATATTACAAGAGAAAAAGTTAAAGGTAGCTTTAAAATAAGTGGTAATTAAAATGAGACTAGAAATCCTGGGATTGCAATGATTGGAAGGAGCTAGGGTATTCAGCCTGACTTTATGCTATTATACAAGCTAGCATATAGTATATTTACTGCCCCTAGCTAACAGTTACTTTATTCTATCTTCACTTGAGTTCCACATCAAATAAGAAGGTGTACACAATGTGGTGTCAATTGCCTGCAAGGGTTACAGTAATTTGACAAGTACCCCCTTTCACATTTACATCTTTACTTATGCCATTGGTGTCATTTTTTGCAAGTACATCTGATAGCAAATAACTTAATGGTTTCATCATGAAGGCCTAAATTAACTTCCCCGCCTCTCTTAATTTACCTTCCATACTGGCCATTCTGTCAAAATAAATGTAGAATATAATGCTGAGAAATATCTGGTTTAAAAGGGACTTACCTAAAGGAATTCTAAGCTAGCACTTCCATTGTCTCCAGTTGTCTGTTGGACATCTCTGTCCAGCGTGACACTGGGCCAAGCTGGCCCACGGAGGGGGCTCAGTGGCTTGGGAGAGGAGGCGAAGAAGCGCAATTCCAGTCCGGAAAGAATCCACAGGAGCCAGCGACAGGAAGGCGAGAGTTAAGACACAGGTGTCTGACACCACCGAGGTACCTCTGCTCGGACCTGCGATCAAACGGCTGCCCTGATTAGCCAAATACAAAAGGCAGTTCAGATTACTGCCCTCCTCCCAGCCAATCGCGGGCCGGCCTGCCTGACAGCAGCAGGCCCTGATGTAAGGGGAAGGACACTGGGCCAGAACCCGAGAACTGGTTTCTGCGGCAGCCGGCAGCCGCTGGCAGCTCGGTCCCGCGTGCACTCCTGTCCCGCCTGCACTCCTGTCCCACGTGCACGCCTGTCCCACGCTCTGGAGCAGCTATTTGTCAGGCTGTTGCAAGGAGAGCTGTGGTAGCGGGTAAGCCATGTCCTGCCCTTCTCCAAAGAGTGCCGCTCTAGGTCCTTTGACTCGTAAACAGCATGATGCACTGTGATGACAATTAAGTGAAGCTGGACAGAGCGAATAGCCTTGGCAGCTTTAATTGCTCAGCGCCCCTGTCTGCTCTTCCACCCATCCCTGTCCAGTCTCCACTCTGGCTTCTTTGCAGCTGAACAACTTCAATTTTTAATTAGCCGTGGTTTTTGCAAGCAACAGTTTTTCACAGAAACTAGAAGAGAGGGAGAATCACATAAAAAGAAAAAATCTTTCTGTAGTCATTGTTTCCAGCAATAAAATCCAAAACTGTAAAAATCATCTCAGACACAGAACTTTATAGATACTGCTTGTAAACAACAACAACAACAACAGTGACGACAACAACACACTGCGTTTTAAAATTCACCACAGTGAGCCTGGCAGCTCACCTTTGTGGATCGAATCATAAGGGGTTTCCTAAACTGCCACCACTTACAGGAATTTTCCTTAACTCTGTCACCTGAGCCCCTGAAACTGCAGCCCTTTGCAGCTGTATGGATAAGTAGTGCTTGATTCAAGTTTTGGTATTTGCCCCAGACCAGATATGTAGGGGTCAACGTAACAGTAACCATAGACACACACACACAGAGAAAAGGAATAGTGCACACAGAAAGAAAACGGGACTCCAGGTGTGTCTGCGTTCACGGGCATGTAAATGCTTTTTCATTACTTTACAGCTGCCGTGGTGGGAGAAAAACAAATCGTAGGGTCCACGGATCATTTGTAAACTTCCTTGCTAAAGAGTCTTTAAAAGACTTGACCATTGTTTTTTAGATGAGGAAAGAAAGCATAGGAAAAAGGAACACACACATACACACACCAGGCTGAATTCTGAAATCACAGGGGGCAGTATCCTCTAAATACAGACACCAAGGAAGGCTACGCCACCCTTGAGAGTGGCATTACATTTCATCTTAATTTTGAAATGACTGTTTTATTTAAAGACGGTTCCTGTATGAACTAGGAAGGCTGTCTCTCCAGGATGTTCCACTTGAATTCCAGGGCTATTTATATTCCTATAATGGGAAATCTAAGGAAATAGAATCGAGGCACGTGTGAGATGGGAGCAGTAGTTGGGGTGGGGCAGGGAATCATCTTTCAGAAGAGAACCGTCCCCCTAGAGCTTGCACCATAGATACATTCTTTCAGAAGTAGCCTTCTTTCCTTTTAGGAAGATAAAAGTCTTATCCCAGTTTTATGTTCTCCTCCCCCTGCCCTTACAACCTGCCCAAACACAACCGAGTTGCTTTTCCTGTCATCATAGACTACTCCCACCAAGCCGGAGTTCAAGAGTAGTCGGGCCATGACATTAATTTTGACTTTGTCAAATTTAACATTCTGTCCCTGACCAGGAGCTCATCTCCACAGTGCAGAATGACAACCAGTGATGCCTGACACCTGTTTATCATAATTAGCTGTCTAGTCTGGGAGTGCCATTCCCTCACACAGCGGGACATTCACAGTGGTTTAAAGGAGCCAGGACTACTCCCTCCTCATTTCACCAGAAATTTCCTTGTAGTCCAGCTCTGTCCAATCTAAACTCACTTCAGATCTACTCTCCACCAAGTTCCCTGTGAAAATAGCCTCAGCAAATTGGAAGTTCCGGGAACTCTCCTCATGGATGCTGCGTCATATTAGAAGAGCGCATATCTCTATGTGATTCTCTAGAAAAGCTAAAGCAAACAAGCAAGTAAAAAACAAAGTTATATCGAAACAGTGAAGTCACCTGTCCATTTTTACAAATTAGGAGATGACTAAGGGAACCACTGTTATATTTGCAAAGAATGGATGCCTATCTAGTGTTAGATGGGACCATGTGAAATTGTCTATATTTGACAATTTTTGGTCTATCACAATAGCAATTTCATGTGATTCAACTTGTAGTTAAATTCTAGTTAACTACCACACAACTAGTAATTATGCGGTAGTAGTTACTATGTTACATTCTCTAATCATTACCACAATTCTATAAGATAAATACTATAATTATTGTTACCACTTTACAGAGGAGAAAGGGAACCTCGAGGAGGTTAAGGTAGGTGTCGAACACTTCACAGCTAGCAAGCGGCAGAGCTAGGGGGCCTACACCCTGGCCATCTGACTCCAGAGCCCACGCTTTCAACTACCACCCTCTAGGAAGGAGAATCTGAATTCTGACTTTGGCATTCACTAGCTTTGTAACCCTGGACCAATTACTAAACTTCTCTAAGCCTCAGTTTTATTTCCTCCTGAAATGGGACTGATGATAGAACCTATCTGCTGTGAGGACGAAGGAGACGATGTAAGTTAAGTCCTTAGCCCTGTGCCTGGCTCGTGGGGAGAGCTCCAATGTTACCTAACAGCAGGGGTGCGGGCAAGATGATCACTCTCCCACCTTCCCCAGGATCTCAAGTGAGAAAGCAGGACAGCATACTGTGTGTCTCCTCTACCCTTTGGTGGTTTGGCAGCCCCTCGTGGACTGAAGGACAGTGGAGTCTGGGGTCCTCAAGGAAGTGACACCCTTCACATCAGTGCACATGACTTTGGTGCGCAGGGATTTCTTCACACTGGTGAGGCGCACCAGCTACCTCTCATCCATGCCCCTCTGCCTCCCCACCGCTGTAAACCCTGCCCTCAGCCCCCTTCTTCTATTTCCTGCTTGCTCTACTTGGGATTTCTATGAGAACCTGGAATGCTTGCACAAGCATCTTAGACTTCTCATTTATTACCTGCCCAGCTAGCTTCTTTGGCAGTCATCTGTAGAGGGTTACACAATCCACGCTTGAAGAAGCATGGATGATCTAATCTGGAAGCAGTGTTGCGGAACCTACCTACGGTGCACTGATTCTGCCACTGACCTGCTTTGTGGCCTTCAGCAAGTCACTGTCGTCTCCGGGCTCTAGTCCTCACTTTAATCCAGAACATCACTAAGTTTCTCTGCAGTACTAGTGACGGTGGTGAAGAGAAATAAAAGAATATACTTGATGAGTTTTTGAAGAAACATGGGTTTTAAATTTTTTTCCTTTTCTCTAAAAGCTGGTAGCTCGTTCATTCAGGCATTGCCTGTTTTCTTCTGATTACCTTTTAAAAAAACAAACCCGCAGGCAGGAGAGGTTTATGGTACTCTGTTGACAAACTGCAGACCAAGATAGATGGCCTTGACTTCAGAACACCAGATTTCCACTGGTATTTTCCCTTAATGATTTGCACATGTCCTTGTAGGGTTCTTGCTTGTGATTAGAGATGGGGGAAGGGTCCATGGAGAGAAAACCTCACCAAAGAAATGAAGAGAATTTTTAATTCCCTTGTGCCTCTGCATAACACTTACACTGTTCTCTGGCAGCTTCGGGTAGATTCATTCACTATGTATGGTAGGTTTGAAAGCCTACATGGTACTTGCTTGCCTTGCATTTTGATGGTATGCTCCAGAAGCTCAAAGTACTTCCATAGAGAATATTTTTAAAAATTAAAAATTTGTCCTAAATACTCCCAGGAGAAATTGAACCTTATGAGCAGAGGAGACAAAAACAACCCATTGGCCTCTGGTCTGCCTTCTTGCCACGGAGTGCTCACCACCTTCTAATCCACAGTGTAATTTACATGCTAGTTGGGTGTATTGTTCATTCCTCTGCTCAGAAGAATGTCAACAGGAGGATAGGTGTATTTGTTTTGATCCTGGCGGAGTCTCAAGCACCTAGAGCAATGACTAGCATATATTATCTCAATAAATAAATTAAGTTTTGTAAGATCATGTTTATAAACAATTCAGGTAGAGTTGGTATCCTGCACATCTCACTTGTAGAAATCATACTGTATCTTCAGGAGGAAGAGACAATATAGAATAGATCACACTGGTGAGGACGGTAACAATGACCAAGGTGAGGATGATGCGCAAGGCAAAAAAAGTAAATAAATTTTGTGGGGTTCAGAATTTGTTTAGCCCAGCTCCACAAATTTTCATGTAGAAGAGAAACTTAATAAACTTGGTTTCTCTTTTCAAGTCCCTTTTGGATTAATTTCATGGGAAATTGTATTTATTGGAGAACTCCAAGTGTTTCTAAAGAAGTCAGATTCTTGAGGACACTCTAAGGAAAATGGACACACAGCAGTTGAGCTATGTTCACTGTGTACTCAGGTGATCGCTTTTTATCCCAATATGACCACGTACTGACATCGAGATTGATGAGCCAATGCCTGCAGCATTGTAACAGACGTCAGTTAAGTCCAAAGTATTATTATGTAATACCTTGCCCATATAACAGCTGTAGGACATAAATCACTTATGGTACAGAAATCAGAGGGCTTGACGTTTTTTCATTGCTGAGGTTCCTGATAAAAGTCACTGGCCAGAAGGTAGCAAATAAAGGCATTGAGCTCAGTTATCCCTCCAAAGTCCCAACATCTCCAATGGGGAACCCCAACTTACTACTGAGCACTGAGAATAGAAGGTATAGAGAAATTACATTTGGGTTCACATTTTACCCTTAGAGGTAATAAGAAAACTAGAGAAAGAACATTGAGGAACACAAATTACAGCATTATTAATGATTCATTTCAATCTCTAGGAAAATTATACTGCTAATATAAAAAATAAATATGGTGTAAAGGTAACAGCCAATGTCAGTTACACTGATATGCGTACTTATTACTTAGTAAGGTGTTTAGTACATATCAGGCAGGATACTGAGTATTTTATAGGTACATTTTGTTTTAACTCTTCCAACAACGCTGCTAGGGAGCTGTTGTTATTGTACCCACTTTACTGCTGAAGGATCTCAGGCATAGACGGATTAAAAATTTGCCCAGGGTCACAAAACTAGCAAGTGGCAATAACAGGACTTGAACCCAGCCTGCCTGATTTCAAAGTGTATGCTTTTAAACACCATTGTATATGTTAGATTTGTTGTGGCTTAGAAATGGGATGTGCATGGCAAATACAATGTTTAGGAGCTTGGGGTTTTTTTCTGGCTAGCAGATTTCTCCTTAGGGAGAACATGCGGGCCACCCCCAGTCAGATATCAGCAGAGGCGATCAGCTGAATGGCGCCAGCCAGCAGTAACGAGAGAGGCTGTCAAGCAATTAACCTGATGATAATTCGGTATGATAAAATCAGCTTCAAATCATAATTCAAACGGACAGTGTAAAGAACATTCTTCCTAAGCCTCTACCTTGTACTGTAGTACAAAAAGACAGTTTGAATCACAGCTGGGCTAGCGACCTCACATGCACTGAAAAGTGATAAGAGATATCACAAGCCAGCAGTCCGTGCATTAGTGTAGGGTTTTCCATTCATTCACCACACAGTTCATAATGGCTGGCCATGGTGGGTACTGGAGAGATCAAAGAGAAGACACACTGATTCCCAACCCCAGCTCAGTATTAGAAACTGTCAAATGCCCTTTTATTGGAAAAGACTCGGTCTGGGCAATTGGCTGGAGTTGAAAAAAGTGGCAGGTGTAAGATCATAGGAAGCAGTGGGACCCCAAAGCAAACTAGAGAAAGAACATGTCACCTGATGTGGGTACACACCACTCTAAGTTGTTGCTGCCAGATTGTCTGATTTTTCCAGAAGCCAGAAAGCCAGATTCTTATGTAAAACTTCCAGATTTTTAATGCAGATTAAACAAACATTTACAGGCCAAATATTTGTAGGTCAAACAAATGTCTTTAGGGCAAATACTTATGTAAGATGTAGTTTTCAAATTCTGCAAATCAGAGAACTTGATTAAATTCACTGACTTGGCTTTTTAAAAATAAAATTGTCTAGCTTTAACAGTGAATTTTTCTTTGAAAAAATTTCAATTATAGTTAACATTAAATATTATTTTATATTATTATAGTTTCGGGTGTACAGTCTAGTGATTGGACATTTATATAATTTACAAAGTGTTCCACCTGATAAATCTAGTACCCACCTGGCACTATGCATAGTTATTACAATATTATTGACTATATTCCCTATGCTGTGCTTTACATCACCATGACTATTTTGTAACTACCAATCTGTACTTCTTAATCCTTCACCTAATAGTGAATTTGGTATGTGGAGACTTTTGATCCTTATGTACACCTAATTCAAATCATTTTAAATTTTTTTTCCTTTTTTTTTTTTTTGTATTAGGGTTTAACACACACAGGGTGTGGAAGGTGCAATAATCATATGTAAACAGTAAAAATGATAGACTATTTTCAGCATCCGTGTAAGGTTCCTTCCAGATGTTTCTAGCCTATTTCACACTCTGTACCCCCACTTTTGACCTCCACATCAATTAGCTTTGCCTGTTGTTGCCTCATTCAAATCTTAATCATGAGAAATTGATGACAGATTTAATTGCTTCAGGCCTGAAAGAAATAAAACTGGGCTTAAGTAAACAAAGGTACAACTGAAGAGAGTCATTGGTGAACCCAATAGCATGATGGAGCCCACAAACCCAGCCAACCACTTCTCCACGTCCTGTTCTCATTACTCTCATACACCTTTCCAATAACTATCATTTCCTGCGTGAATACTGTATGCCACGTATGTACTTGTCACTCTGCATAGAGTATCTCAGTTAAGCATTAAAAAACCCTCTGAGATACAAGTTTAGATAAAATTTATTCCAACTGTATGGTTAAAGACAACTGGACCTGTGCTGGGTTATGCAGCTATATCGGCATAGCCAACACATGAAAAGTCCAGGTTCAAGGGCAAGGCTATTACAAAGCTCAGGAATTTTCCATTGAACAACATGGCCTCCCCATAATATTAGTAAATGGCATGTTTTCCTAACTCTTCCACAAGAATATAATAAACTTTATTTATTAACCAGGAACATAATGATCCTTATTCAATGTAGAGTCTGACTGGGAGTCAATACTTCATATTATAAGGATTGGTGGTGTTGTTGAAAGCTGTTGAAAGCTGATGTTTATTATCTATAGGTACTTTTATTTTTAAAACAGCTTCATGAACACAGTTAAAATAAATATCTCATTATTTTTTCCTGGGGCTTATGAGAACATTGTCTTGTACAAGTAGAGTTTTGAGACAGGAGGCAGATCTGGGTGTCCAAAGACTCATCTCTGGGGGTATAAAGTGCAGCAGAGGGAATATAGTCAATAATATGTGGGATGGGGGCCAAAACGCTGGAATTATCTTCTGGAGGGTGGATTCCTCGTAGCACAGGCTTCTTCTGCTAAGTGAGTGTTCTAGAAACCCGTCTGTATCAGCGTACCAGGTGCTGTTATTATGAGAAGTTGTGTTCAGCTTCAGTGAAATTTTTTTGAAAAAATTTCAAAGATTCTTTCGACGCATTTGCCCATTTCGTGATGGGTGATTTCCAAGTGCACCTGCCCACACCAGGCTGAGTGTTTAGAAGTTTTTGTTTTGTTTTGTTTTGTTTTGTTTTACCAAAAATGGTATGACCCCCATGCCCCATCCTTTCTATTCACCTGATCTTGCCCTCAGCAACTATTTTTTGTTTCCCTAATGGAAAAAGTCCTCAAAGGGAAATGTTTTGTCGATGTGGAAAAGGTGAAACAAAAAACGTTAGACTCACTAAAGGGCATCAAAATGGATGAGTTCAAAAACTGTTTTGAGCAGTGGAAAAAAAATGTCTTGATAGGTGTATTGCATCAAATGGAAAGTACTCTGAAGGTGACTGAAGTTTAAAGAGGTAAGAATAAATACACAATTTTTCAAAAATAAATTCCACTTTCTAGGGGGTCCCCCCTTGTATTATAATAAATATATATTGTGTCAGATGAGTATTAGATTTATCAGAGGATCACTTCATAAGTTATGTAAGTACTTACACATCGTTACATACCTGAAACTAATATAATATTATATGTCAGCTGTAACTGAAAAATAAAAAAGTTTAAAAAAAAAACAACAAAAAGAAAGAAAATGTTTCTGTTATGTACTTGACAACATACAGCTTTGCCAGAAAATTCAGAATTTCGAACATGTAGTCCTCAACATTTTTCATGCTGATTATAGCATAATTACAGGACTAAACATTTTGCAAAATAAAAAGGTGAATAATAAAAAATCTTTTCTCCCAGGAAATTTGTGCAGCATGGAAATGGGATTAGAACAGTGGTACAGAATTTCCTTTAAGAGGGGCTCCTGGTGGCAAGTGGGTTGTGAAGGGGTATTGCAGGGGACTTGTCGTGAAGCTGTTCTGCACAGCAAGGTCACTGGTTTTGACGAGCTCAGAGCAGTTTCCTGAAGATGCTTTTATTCATTCTTTAACAAGATTGAGAATACATGAATTATTTATATTAAGAATATTATTTTATTGGGTGGGCAATCAGTGCGTATTATTTGGAGGCAGAGGGAATTCTAAAGCTCCACCCCCTGGTTAATACCATGACACCCAATGACTGGCAGAGAAGAACAATAAACGGACCTAGGAGACCTCCTACTCAGTCCAAGGGGCAGAGTACGGTGCCGGGCCTTCCCCGTGGCTCGTCCTTCCAGCAGCTGGGGAGAAGCTGATGGCTTGCCAATACTTCGATGTAGAAGGATACACACCACCAGGAGTTCATTTATGCCCAAGACCTTTTCGCCTGAGATATGCAAAAATTTCAAGTATATATTATCTTTTATCTCAATAGCCACACTGAGACCAATTATCCGATTTAAATTCTAGAGCCAACCACATCTACTTGATCATCTTCTTATACTTCAGGCAGCTCAGAAACTCAACTAAGATCTAGTGAAATACCCACACTTACTAGAAGCATCTGTTTAGATCTGAACTCTAATGAATACCCAGGATTATTTCCCACAGATAACCAGCTACGTTAGCCATGTGAACTTTGCTCAAATCAATACCTGTTGCTTAAGAACTTAAGCCATTTTTAACTTACAACTTTAATCTTTCCTTATTTTATTTTTAATTAAAAACATTTTAAATGTGGTAAATACACATAACATAAAATGTACTGCTTAACCACTTTTAATTGTGCAGTTCAGTGGTATTAAGTATAATCACATTGTTGTACAAACATCACCACCATCCACTTGCAAAACTCCTCTCATCTTCCAAAACTGAAACCCTGTACCCATAAAACAGTAACTCCCCAGTTGCCTGCTCCCCCCACCCCCAGCTTTGGCAACTACCATTCTACTTTCCATATCTATGAATCTGACTACTGTAGGTACCTCACACACATGGATTTATATAGTATTTATTTTTTTGAGCATGTGTCAGGATTTCCTTCCTTTAAAAAAAAATTTTTTTTTTTTATTTATTTTTTGGGGGGGAAGGGAGGGAGAGAGAGGCGAAGAGAAACATCAATGTGCAGTTGCCTCTTGGGTGCCCCCTACTGGGGACCTGGCTTGCAACCCAGGCATGTGTCCTGATTGGGAATCGAACCAGTGACCCTTTGGTTCATAGGTTGGCGCTCAAACCACTGAGCCACATCAGCCAGGGCTCCTTCCTTTTTAAAGTCTGCAAATTCCTTTTCTTTTTCTCTCTCTTTCTTTCTTTCTTTCTTTCTTTCTTTCTTTCTTTCTTTCTTTCTTTCTTTCTTTCTTTCTTTCTTTCTCTCTTTCTCTCTTTCTTTCTTTCTTTCTTCTTTCTTCTTTCTTTCTTTCTTTCTCTTTTTTCTTTTCTTTTCTTTTTGTTTTACCAAAAAACATTTCATGTTTATTTAGCAATGTTAATCCACTAGATTGGCTGGGGAGTGTTTGGTTTCTTTAATAAGACTTTAGGCATGGGACCCAGAAGAGGGAGTAAGAGAATGTGCCGAAATCCGTGAAGCCAGAGCTCCTCAGAGTACATCAGAATCCCCTGGAAAGCCTGGTAAGCCGGTCGCAGCCAGTGCAAAGCCCCAGAGTTTCTTACTCAGCAGTTCTAGAGGAGGGCCTGAGATTTTGCATGTAATACACATTCCTGGTCAGTGACCACACTTTTGAGAACCATTGCAACCCACCTAATGTTAAGCCTCTAGGATTTCAATCACCAAATTTTTCCTGCAGCACAAAGGCACACACCCCTCCCACTTAAGACAGGAGGCTTGCAGTTATAGAAGAAGGGAAACATAGAACAGAGTAAGAAATAGTGAGAAAGTCCAGCCCTTACCATTCCTAGTATTGTGGGAATGAGGGAGTCACCAGCAAGTCACACTGTCAGGACCAAGTTCTGATTTCACTTCTCTGACCCCAGGCAGAAGAGCGCAAGCACACAAGGTAAGTGAGGGGAATGTCCAGGGCATTGGGGAACCTTAGCTCTGCTGCTCCACTGAGACTCTAGGAAGAAGCTCACTGTGGGGAGGGCCTGGCCCAGTTAAATTTAGACAGATGTCAGATGCCAGCCAGTAGGCTTGGAATGAGGTAGCTACGACAGGGTGAGATGATCCTAAGGTGAACCCCTGGGCCAGGGGTTGCTGGGACAGAGAAATTGGCAGACATTAGGTGTCTGAAGCTAATGGGAGCTGAGCAGAGGTGTGTCTGCCAGTGGGAGGTTGCCAGGGATCCCCAAGGGCATCACTCAGGCCAGAGCTGACCGTGAATTTAGCAGCTACAGAATTCAGCGGTGGCAGTCAGCAGTGACAGGGGAGATCACGGGCAGAGCCTGGAGACCAAGGGACACCATGCCCTAAGACCTTAACTCACTTCTGCCCCAAACCCTCAGATACTATTCTGGCAAAGCATCTGGGCAGTAGATACAGTGTGAAAAGGGCAATATGAGAAGGGAGCATTTTATGTTAGAGACTAAGCATCACCTCATGGGTCTATTCAAACAACTGGAACAGGCTAGCTTTTAACTTGGCTATGGCTAAAAGTTTGTTTCCTTGCTAACCAGCAAGTATGGGTTTATGTAGAAGATAGATTAAGTGAAGACAGAGTAAAGAATTCACTTTTTTTTTCTGTACATCTAAGTTGTTGTGTGACTAGGGTTGTTAGATAAAATCAGGGACATACTTTTACTAAAAAATTAGTGTTGTTTATCTGAAATTCAAATATAAACTGGGCATCCTATATTTTGATGTGCTAAATCTGGCAACCCTACATGTGGCCTACTGTGGCCCATTTACATGTAGTGATAAGGTTATTAGAGCATCCCTTCATCACACCATCTACCTCAGCCCACAAATGTCAATCGTTATCATACCAGTTGAGAGAAACTGACAGAGGTAAACTCCAATTGTGCATGCTGGGTTTCAAGCTTGTGTTAATCTTTCAGAAATAGTCGAGTGGCAGAGAAAACTACCCTGGGATAAAACCCTCCCCACAGACAGGCTAGAAAGGGGCAAGTCTATACCTGAACCATACCAATCAGTTTCTTTTCACTATATTCAAAATATGGATATTCACACTTGAATTATCACAATACACCTGTAAGATAAATTCCAAAAGTGTGAAACAAGCATTTTCACGTTACTTTCAGGACGTCTTATGTATCCTCTAACCCCATCTCCAGGGCCTCCCATCACTGGCCACTAAGACTCCCTGCTGACAGTACTGGGAGGAGTCCTCACAGGAGCTGTGTGAGCCACGTGGACTGGCATGGCCAAGGTCAGCCTTATGAGCTCGAGGTCATCTTCTGCCCACGATTTGAAGGCTTCTAATGACGAAACCCACTTATCTATCCGCAGATAGCTCCAACTGATTAGGCACAGAGGTAACACCACTGGGAAGACATTCCTTTATGTTAAGATACTGACAACCTGCAAAATTGCTCTTAAAAATAAGAATAATAGCTTTGCTACTGCCATTTTATATCAATGTAAGATTGTATTGTTCTCAAAGGGCTGCAGCTATTCTTAGCCATGTCTTTGGAGCTTAGAAAGCCATCGGCCAACAAGGTTTTAAGGGAGCAAGAAATCAAAAGGCAAGTTTGAATGAGGAACCAGAAGAGAGACAGGTGTGGAGGAAAGGTTCCTAGAAGAGGAAAGATTTGAGAAAGAATGGGTGGGGTGTGCAGAGAGCAGTGGGAACTAAAAATGGAGCAAAGCCAGGGGGCTTCATTAGGGCGCTGGCAAGAACAGAGCACAAAGACACATTTCATCCCCTTGGCGAGTTGCATTAGCCCTCCCCCAAGCCTACCCTAAAACGGATAAAGAGTCTTCCAGGGCTACGGGTTAGTACTCACAGGACTGGCACTTAAACTCAACGTCGTTCTCAAGCATCTGCTATTTGGAAGAGAAGTGATAAAATCTCCAATGTTCTCTCACAAAAACAATGAATGTTCCCACACTTCCATATTAATCAGGTATATCAAGCATTTAAAAATTACAGGACAAAGTGTGATTAGAATCAAGCTGCCGGGCTTTTTTGTTTTGTTTTGTTTTGTCTTAGGGAGAGTAGAAAATGATGAGCTTATACTCGTATCTTAATAAGCATACAACCCTCTGTCGCTTCTCCCTTCTTGCTGTGTTGCTTCTCCCATTTCTATTTTTATTGGCATGTGAAGTTGCTCCCATCAAATGAGTTAGACAAGATGGGAAGGTTAATTTATTTAAGGGAATGTGAATCAACATTGCCGGGGAAACAAAAGGCACCAGTGTGTGCTGTTTTGAGAGCAAAACAAATAAAAGCACTGGCAGAACCCAAACGGTGGCGGCCCACAGGCGGAAGAGCCCACACCGGCTCGGGGGTTTGAGTAACCGCAGAAAACCAGCTTGTGTGAACACCTACTGGCTTAAAAGTTTGGGTTTTTGTGTCAGAGGAGTTCAAATCCCTACTTCAGAGAGGTGTCCCTTGGCCAGGCTGCCCTATTGAAGGTCTGTTTCCTCTTCTGTAAAACAGAGAAATAACCATGCCTATTTTATGGGCTTGTTGTGGGAATTCAATGAGAGAAAGAAATGCCTAGGAATACCCAAAGCTACCAGGTGAGAGCTTACTAGAATTATTTATTAAAGGTGACAGGCTAACTCATAAATTAAAATTGATTCCTAGATACAATCTACATTTGATCTAAAGTAATCCACTTCTTCAGAACCTGCTATGAATCTTATGAAAGTGAAAGGCTGGTGGTCTAGTTCAATTACCTCCGGTGTATTCAATGCCAAGTGCCCCCTTCTTTTATCCCATTTCCTTAATTTTAAAATGTTAATCCCAAGAAATTTGAATTCTAACACCGCCCACATCATCTGCATTTAGGGGCCAGGATGCAAGTATCCATAAATCATTACACAAGAAGATAAGAATCTCACTATTGCAGGGCTATTGCAAAAAGATCAAAGAGAAGTGAGCCCGTTCTGGACATTTTATTGGAAGGTGTCAAAATTACATTTGCAACTAGAGGATGCTTCATAAACTCACAAGTTTGCAGAGGGGAAAAATGCCAGATACGATAGTTTAAAGAAAACAAAACATGGTGGGTCTTAAATTCCTGAACATGAGCTTATTTTTCTGTTTATTAGCGTCTCATGGAGTGACTCGGAGTTTGTGACCTCTGCCCCTGACTTTGAGACAGTGATGGAGAAGGGGACAAGGAATCATGAAGCAAAGGTTGAAAGGGCCCTTAACCCAAACACCGCGGGTCTCGGTCAGGGTGCTGCTAAATGTTCACCTTCGCAGGGCCGCAGCCCAGGATGCACTTTCCCAGGAATCCCCGCAGACCATGCCGGTCCCAGGCCTCGTCAAGTCAGCATTGTTGTTGTGAAGGTGTCAGACGTGAAACTGTGTAAACAGAGTGAGACGGAGGCCATTCCTGCTTAGTGACCTGTACCAAAAAGGTCTATTTTTAGAAACTGCTGCATGCTGCCATGCCCTTGGAAAGAGGGCCGGCCGCACACTATTGCTATTTTTGAACATTTCCATGCATTCGGATGGCGTTCTAACATGTTTGTGAAGGAGTTCGGAGACTCTGGGAACCATTTCTGATCTTGACTTAAATTTAATAATCTGAATTCTGAATTTTATGTATACATCATGGCCAGGAAGCATGAAGCTAGTCTTTCATTTCGAGGAATAACCATGGAGCTGCTCAAATTGACACAGACACCATGCTTTTGGGTCTTATTTGGACAAAGGAGGCAAGGAAAGGCCCACTGAGCCAGAGAAAGGTAGACCACTTAGTGCTGCCAGCTGCCTGCCTCAGGGCATGGTAGAATCACTCGGCAAATTTGTTAAGGCGCAGGCTTCCTCCAGGGAGTCTGATGGAGATTTAGCAAAGAGTACAGAGATTTGCATGTAAAACAGGCACCACAGCTGATTGTGATGCACGCTGTCTAGAGTCACACTTTGAGGAAAAACTGTTACAGAAGAAAGATACAAAAACATGAGAGATGCTGAAGAATGGGAAGGGAGAATCGTCAAATAAAACACATATACACCCAAATTATCAGTTCCTGCCATCAACAAGAGAGGGAAAGCCATAAAATTAAAGCAAAGAAGAGCTCTGGCCTTAGAGTTGATCTGGACGCCCTGACACACCGACTCGCTGTTCGAAAACCTGGCTCCCCTTTCTAGCTCTGTGTTTCTAGTCCTGTGACCGAAGGCTAAGTCCTTCCATTTCTGGAGGCTTCAATTTTTACAAAGCAGGCAGCAGCTTCTCTGAACAACCCCTCTGGGGGGTCAGGGAAGAGGCTTTGCCCATGATCCATGACCCGCTACTCACTCCCATACAAAAATTCTTTGACATCTATAGTCATTAGCCAGTCACCTTTTCCCATTGCCTTTCCCTTCCTTGACAAATTTGATCTCTGTCCAGCTTGGGTGTGACTTTCATTGGCAGGAAACATCAGCCCCCATCCACCTTGAATCTTGTTGTCTCGCCCACAGCTTCCTGGCTTTGCTGCGGGAAAGCCAAGCTGCAAGTAGGGATGAACACACCTTCTCTTAGTAAAGGGTGGAAATGCCCCCACTTCGCATCCGCTGATTTTTGGTACCAGCCGTGCTCACTAGCTATTCACTGATTGAATGAAAGCACACCAAACCCAGGGCCAAGGTTTTTTCTTTACACACATTGTCTTTATTGTTAAAACCTTCATACAAAGCAGGGATGATTGTCTTCAATTTCCAGAGGGGGGAATGAAAGAAACTTGAGAGGTAACGTCAGTTGGCCCAGGCCTCACAGTAAGGGTCAGGGCTGCGAACCAATTTCTGCCAAGTTCAAAGCTCAGGGCCCTACCCATGGCACAGCACTGCCGCTGGGGCAGGGCAAGGGTGGCAGTACTGGAAATGACAAGGTAACGCAGTCCAGCGAGGCTTGCAATCCAGGCTCCCAGGACCTCGCTCCCCAGCCAGGCAGCCAGGGCCGAAAGGCGCGACCTTAGCAAGGGGAGGCACCGGGCAGAAACGCGTGAGGAGGTCAGGCAGATCTCACTCACAGGAGGAAGAAATGCCTTCAGATACAATTTTGCTTTGGTGGTCAGCTTAGTGATAAGTCTCTTGATCATAAGGGGACAGAAAGGGCAGCGAGGATGGGCCTAGTCTGCCCATCCCAATGAAGTCTTAACGCACAAAACATTTCTACAGCAACTTACTACACCATTGAGGGAGATATTCTTATTATACCCATTTTTTGGATGATCGACCTGTTGCAGAGGTTAAGGTACTTGAGTAGTAAGATACAGCTGGGATTCGAAGCCAGGCAGCCTGGCTCGGAGCCTGTGCTTCTAACGGCCGGCCCACACAGCTGCTATGGGGTACAGTTTTGTTTTCAATACTCAAACATTCGATGAGCACATATTAGGTGCTCATTCCATTCCAAGTGCTGGGAGACCACACTGAACAAAATCTAGGAGTTTGCATTCTAATGAGAGGGAAACAGTGAATAACTTTGTGAGTGTATGTCTCACAGGTGAAAAGCAAAAGGAATGTTGGGAATACGATGGGAAAAGAGCTGCAATTTTTAACTGACTCAACAGGGAAGGCTGACTTTTGAACAAACGCCCAAAGGAAGTGAGGAAGCAAATCTAAAGGGTATAATTGATTAAATATTTAATAATTTTTTTTTTAAAAAACCAGTAATACTCAGCATGAGTGGAAAAAAAAAGATTTTCTTTCATCATTTGCTCCTTTAAGTTTTAAGGGTAAGGGGTGTAAGGTTATGAAAATGTTTTGCTCCTGTGGTGATTCTGTGAGACTAGCTTAGGTGTCTAGGGCTTGTGGGCCCTGTTTATTTACAGTCAGTAGAAAACAGTGGCTGATTCCTAAGCAACACCTGCAAAGAAACATTCCAAAGGATCCTTTCAAAATTCTCCTTCGAAAGAATCACGGTCTTCATGAAAAACCTTTCTACATAAACAATAAACACACTAACAAGCAACCCTCCCCTGAGGATAACGTTACACGACCCACCCACTGAACAAAGACAGCATCAGACAGGAGTTTGACAGCAGAGTCGGGGGTGGGGGGGGAAACTGGCATTTTCCAAAAGCGCCGACAAACTAAGCAATCTATCGGCTAGTGGAGAGTGACATGGGCCTTTAGACCAGAGAGACGGTTGAACAAACATTTTAGTGGCAGAGGCTAAGTCATAAAGAGGCTGGTCTTAGAGGTATAATTTTACCAAGGACCAGCTAGGCTCTTCAAAATTGCCACATGCGAGGGTACCAGAAGCAACACTACCGTGAGGAGACAAGTCATAACAAATACATATTTGAGGTTGACACTTTAATTAGAATGGTCAAAGGAAAAAAAAAAACACTTAGGGGTCATTTGAAGTCAGAAAGACCCAGGGGTTTCTGTCTTTTGAAGGCAAAGTGCCTATGTAGGGTTCTAAATGCTCCCAAACCTATATTTTAAGCCTTCCCTAGCACCTTATTAGGACACCTGTGATCTTGGAGCAGTCATAATTAAGACGTAAAAACATACAGTCCAGAAGGAAAGTAAAACAGAGGAATTATCCAGAACAGGACAAAACTGCCAGGACCTTCAGAGCTCTGATTCCCCAGTAAGAATTCTGGAAACCATTTCTCTACCCTCCACTCCCCGGAAATGAGAGACTTGTGCCAAGCCTATCTAGACATAGTGTACTTTTTAAAACTGAGGACTGACAAAGTAAATGAATAGTCCATAAGGATGCATAGATGCTCACATGCTCATTCTGCTCTAGTACCTCGTGACATTGTCTTCTTGTAGTATGTCCCATTAGGTTGAGTAAGTTCAATAGCATTAAGCCATCTTTCTTTCATGGTATATTCCATGGGGACACCATCCGCAAATGACACGTAAAGTGAACATGGCAACTGCAGTGTGATGGGTGTGGTTTTAGCTCCTCGAAATAGCTGGACAGCCCCTAAACCTGTTGGTAAACATGAACTCCCTGATGGCGGTTTCAGGTCATAGGCATTTGTGCTGCCCTCCAACAACCCCTCCCCTGCCCACTCCCATTTAGCAGAAGTAACTTCACTTAATCGGCTTTTAAAAAAAAATTACACCTCCATGTAGCAGTAATGAGAAAGAATTCACAGAAATGCAAGGGCTGCCCTCTGCCCTTCGTGGGCAGCCCTCTCTGGATCTCAGACAGTCCTGAAAGTCAGCAGCAAAGGTCCTTGTTTTTGCACTTGGTTCCCCACTTTAACAAGGCTTTGTTGTACTCCCTACCTCTCTGTTGGCTTTCTTGTTTCTCCTTAAATCTTTCCTTAAATCGCCTTCTACTCTGTGTACATTTCTTTCACTTTTTAGTCTCTCTACCTAGTCACTGTTTCTCTTTATCACTTCAACTTACAGCTTAAACCAGTGGTTCTTACACTTTACCGCACATTAGAATCACTTGAGAAGCTTTGAAAATGTTCAATGCCAGGGTATACTTTATACCAATTAAATTAGAACTTGGGGGGCTGGGACCCAGGCATCTGTTTATATTTTTATTAACTCCCTATGTAATTCCAGTGTGTAGCCAAGTTTGAGAAGGAGCATCTTTAAGCCATTTTGATTCAAGGATAGAGAATTACAAATGTTTGGTTCATATTCTAAATCAGAATCATCCAGACTTACTTGTTTTAGCTGATGCCCCACATTTAGAATTGGGGGAAAGGATTCTACCATAATTCTTGTGTGATCTCAGAACTCAGATTTCAACTCTTAAAGGCTCAGACAGATATCTGAATGCCATTCTTTCATGGTTGGGCATGGGGGGGTGAGTCCTACTTGGAATACATTTGTCTGCAGTAAAATCATGTTATCCCAGGAATGAAACCAGTTCTTTTATCATCAAACCTCCTTCACTGGGAAACAATACAGCATTCCTTTGTATGTGGCTAGTGTTCAGTGTATAGCCAGTGAGCATATGTAACCCAGTGAGTAAAAATAGCAGTTATCATTATATACTACAGCAAAAAAAAAAAAAAAAATCCCTTTTCCCACTACAGTACGGGAGTCTTATTGCATACCTCTCAGGAAACCCAATAATGTGTTACATGAATTTTCCATGGGAAGGAGCAACTGGTTAGGAAATCAAATACTATACTTCTAGACGGTGACATTCAAACCTAGGACTCCAGGGAAGCCAAAAACTGCTCTTGTATGGTCCCAGCAGGATTGAAATACCTCCTCAAAGCATACTGAGCAAATTCCCATGATGCCAGGCCTCTTGGAAAAGTTTCTGGGGGTCGAAGGCCACTGCAGCTGCCTCCTTCCCCTCCTCTCAACCATTTGCTCAAGTGGAAAAAAATGTTTAAAGAGTAAGTTACCACAGTTCTCAGTTATACCAATTTCCCCTCTGGGGAAGCCTGATCCTGGGTCCTAAGACACAGTGTAAACTGTGGGGCGATTTGGGATCTGTATTCACGTCCCAGGTATTTGCTGGTCCTTTGCTCAAAATAAGAAAATGAAAAGAGCAGAAGAACGAAAGGACACGTAAAGTAACTGTGGGGGCCACCAGGGGATGAGAGGGTCATCACAAGTGTGAGGGAGGCACGTGAGATGGGAGGTATCATACAAGACATGGAAAGCTCCCAACAGAACCACAAGCGCTCTATGGCTGCCATGCTGGCTGCCGTGAGAGTGAAGGCGCGTGCGTGACACACCAGCTTCCTGCCCATCCATAGAGGCCTAGGCCACAGGGGGCGGCGTGAGGCCCTTTTAAATGTCCTGACACAGGCAATTCTTGGAACTTACACTGGGCAAGAAGCTTTCTCATTTGGCTTCTGTGCGCAGGTGAGGCGGAGGAAGCCACATGTGTTATATATATAGGTGAGTACCTGGAGCTTCAAGAACAGTTTTCCCATTGCAATATGGAAAGTGGGATTGCTCCTTTTCGACTCGTTCTTGACTCCTACTGCCTGGTCCCTTGAGAGATATCTTTTGACATAATAATTTCCCCAAAGGCTACATACTGTGTTGTCCAAAGAAAGTTACATTTTCAAATTGCTCCGCCAGTGTCACACATGCCTATATACCCTGACCCCTCCATTCAATGAAACAAAGATGCCCCAGAAAAATGAAAGACAGGTGCCAAGAAATCCCTTTGTGCAGACCAAGGGTCCTTTTCTGTTACTCAGCCTCCCACCAATGAGCTCTGACTTGTTTCAGAATCAGAACTTTCTGCTTAAGTTGTCCAAAGAACATGGTCTTTTTAAAAAAATCCCCATTCTGTACTTGGGCCTAGTTGGTACTATCTTTTAAAACTACATTTCCCCTTAGTGAAAAGGTTATAGTCAGAAAATTTATGACCTCTATGCTCTCATTTGTACAAACCAGTCAAATCATAAGAGAATGCAACCAGGTAAATTTGGACTAATGATTTAATATTTTATTACGATGAAGCATTTTCATTATACACTTTCTTCTTTCACCCATAGAGCTACTCAGTAGGGAAGATACTATTACCGTTCTTCATTTTAAGAAGAAACTTAGCCTCAGAGAGATGGAATTGTGCCCCTAACACTATGGTCGGAACACAGCAGAGCTGAGGTTGGAACAAAAATGACATGGGCTTTTCTCTGTATGCTCTTTATCACTTCATATCTGGGAACTGGCAGCTTGGAGCTGACACAATCTGGCTTAGAGATTGTTAATTTATAAGGAAAAACAGATGCTTTTTACGTTCTAGAAAATTTCAAGCCTGCCTTCAAACTTTGTTGCTTTAAAAATAGGGAGTTCTGTTCAATTTTCTTGTTAAGCTCTTAATGAATTATTTAAACTGCCTTAAAATAGTTAAAAAGGGACATCATGTGGTTAATAAGACAAAGGTGCTTTAAGACCAGAGGTCTTTTTAAGGAAACTGAGTCAGGCACCTGGGGCCAAGGGAAGAGAGATAGCAAAATAGTGGGAAGAATGTGGGGAGGGGTAGTGATAATATTCCAAGAAATTCTTTTCTATTATAAACTGTGACCATGGGTTGGAAAAGGAAATGATTTGCACAATCCTTTTTTTTTATTACCAGCTGAGTTAATTTTGTATTCGTTAAGAGGGCCTTAAAAAGCATCCCATTCATTACCAGATACTTCTCTCAAGATAACCGACTTGCAAATCCTGGGTGAGTTACAGTCTCATAACTCAATCTAGATGCAAAAAAAAAAAAAAAAGTCACAGAAATCTGACACAGAGGTAGCAAGTGTGTGAGCCACCCATCCCATTCCATTCCAATAATGTCATCTCACCCATTTATAAAAGGAACTATTCTGCTAACCCTCAGACATGTGGGATGGTTTTTTTCCAGGGAGTGTGGGCCCGAGGGTTGTGGTAAACTTAATATCATCACCATTTTTGTTAGGGGGGCGGAAGCAGCTGTAAAGTAACAGCTATTTTTATTTCCAGAATTTGATGGAGAACCTCAAGCCAGCCTGCTGCACAAAGCATTGAAGTACATCGCCTTTGAACTCTGGCAGGAAGTTCAAGGTCCCTAGGAATCACCCCTTCATTGAACAGTTTTTCCTAGATGAATTAAAAGTCAATTTATTGGGGGTTTTGTTTTGTTTTGTTTCTGCCTTTTGTCTGTTTGTTTTTTAAGCGTTACAAACATTTCTAGATGGAGAAGGCAGTGGACTGGAAAGCATGAATTGATTCATTGCCTGAAGTACCAAGAGGCCCCAAGACCTACGTCCTCAGAGACCCAAAGTCTCATTTTGGTACCAGCATGTAGCCTTGCGCAAGTCGCTAGTACACATCTTTGGATACAATTCTCTCATTTCTTTTACTTCTGGGCAGAGCCATGGGCTGAAAGTGACAAGACCTAGATTCTCACTCCGGCCCCACTTACAGGGCAAATCGTACACATATTTTAGGCAGGTAGGTGTTTATTGTTTTTTACTAATGCAGCCCCACTTCTCCACAATCTCTTTTTTACCAGTAAAATGTGATCTATTCCTACTCCTCACAGAAACACACACACACACACACACATACTCATATTCAGTCAAAAAAATGATTCCTTCTAACATGTAAACTCATAGTATACATGAATGGGAAGGAAAAATCTATATCAAATTTGCAGATATGATGGGAAGGTGTAGGAGTAAGATTCCATTTTGAAAAGGGGTTCCGTTTTCCCCACCCTCTACTTACAGTTCAAAATCAGGCACAGTGGCTCCTACACCCTGAAAACCAATTCCTCACTGCAGTTGTCCCGTTAACAGGGACCCTCAATCACATGAAATATTCTAGAGATTAGACTTTTCCTAGGAGGTAAATTTTTTAGCAAATATTCATTTTATTTCCAGGACAGCTCATGCTTTAATCCCCATGCTCCACACTGTACATGTATATTTCTCATTTAACCCTCATGATCCTGTGAGGTGAGAACCAGATATATTAAAAGACCCACTCACGGTCACAGGGCTAGCGTCCAATGCCAACAGGGTTTAAATATAGGCAGTTTCAAACCTGCGTCACCATATCATAGGTCCTCTCTCCTAGAAAGAATGAATCTGACTTTCACATGGCTTACATGAGCCTTCCAAAACAAATACAAAACAATTACCATGAAATAAACCTCAAAACTTTTCTTTGTCACATACACCAACAAACCATTAATTTAAAAAAACCAAAAAACTAAAACAAACAAACAAATAAACAAACAAATGAAAAATCCCTTAGGAGCAGGATAGTATTTGGCAAAAGTAGTACCTTGATACAAAATGTTGGGAGGTCGGTTTTGCCAAGAAAAATGGGGGTTGCCCTGGGTATCAGCATTGGGATTACAGATCCATTGGCTACCATGCCATTCTGATTATTCCATTCAAGACAGGAATCTGAGTCCCAGCTCTGGGTAAAAACGAGATTTTAGATGACCATGCAGCAATTAATCCCAATACCTTGTTCTGAAGGGAAATTGTAGCCTCCTATTTTTTAAATTTAAATTTTGGATTATCAGCAAACGGCAGTGAGTGTTACCTGTACTAAAAGCATCTTGTATCACGTTCAGGTTTAATATTAAATTAAACCTGAAGACCCTTTCTTTTGTTAGTTCGCATTTTAAATGCTACCTGATTCTAAGACATGTATTTTACATGTGTCTGCTACATAAAGTCTCTGTTGATTTAGAGAGGGTTGGGATTATTGGCTCTTACTAGTTTGTGTGTCTGTTTTCCTTAGTTAGTCGTATGTCCTTTCTACTGTCCTTGCATTCCATGAAGGCTTTCCTTCTTCAATTTTCCTTCAGCTGGGAGATGTTTGTTTTCCTTTAGCAAGGTCCTTTCTTCGGCCCAACTCTTACTGTTCTCATATCTTCTCCATTTACCCACCGCTAGCGGCGACCTTCCCTCTGTGTGTGCCCAGCAGCAGCAGACACGTTGTTGCTGCAGCATCCACGCCACCCCTGCACTCCCGCCTCCCGGAGGACTAGGCTCTGCCTTCTTTCTGGGTCAGCAGGTCTTCAAAGGTCTTTGACCCGCAGTTCACTGGAGGCATCGCATTTCTCTCGTCGTTGTAGCCTTTTAAGGTGTTTCTACTTTTGATTGTTTTTGGTCACTGGGTAAAACACCCTCAAAACGTATATAAACACCATGACTCTGCTCTGCATTCTTGGCATTTTTATGGTGGCTGTGGAAGCTGACCCAAAACTCACTTTAAGAGAAAATAAAGCAGGTACAGACGGAGCTACTGATACGTCATTTTCATCTCACACACACACACACACACAAATTTCTCTGGGTAACAGAACCTCCAATTATGTTTCCCGGAAGCCACTTCAATCTTTAAAGTATAGAGATCACTTTGGAAAAGATGAGAAACTAGTAAGTGAAATATCCCAAGTCACCCTGTCATGAATAACTAGAAGGAAACGAAAATCTCAGGGCATGACATGTGCCAAGGTATAAAGGTAAGATTTTTCAGGAAAGTGACAGCTCTCCTAAATACAAAGCCAGATTAACCCAGAGCAAAGGGTCTTCTCCCCAGTTCTCTCAGAGGCCGGGGAAGAATGTCCATCCACATCTACCAAGGCACATTCCTAAGCCCCAGCTCTAAGTATGTGTGAGAGTAAAGCCAGTCTCCTTTCCTAAACTCTGAGCATTTAACTATAAAAATCAACATATAATATGTGAGACAAGACATATTCAAAAGGCATCTTACATACAAAATATTACCCACCCCAGAAGCAGAGGGTGCAAAGACTCTTCAGTAACCGTATCGACCATATTAGCAAATCTCAAGAAAGAATGTGTCAGTCAGAAAGGGGATTTGCTGTGGACCACGTAGAAGAAATGGGATTGGAAAGGAGAGCTCGACAGTACAACCCCCAGCAGTCCAGAGGGGAAAGGGCCCTGACTCACCAGTGCAGACATCTGGGCCGCCTGGCAGAGGTGTCCCTAATGGGGAAACAGGCCATCTGGCCTGCAGAACAGGTGCCAGCCCACTGGCACCTGAGACCCACTCTCTTCAGGCTGAGTCTGCAATACCACGCATTGATGGTCAGACTTCCTAGTTAGCTTTCCTGGGAAGATAAAGTACACTGATACTTGTTCACTTAGAGTTGTTTTTTTTCAAAATGAGTTGATGCATTGACATTCTGATATATTTCCTGTGAGTTTGGAAAATGTGGGTTAACATTCCTAAATTCCATGAGCTCTGGGACACTGTCATGACCGGTGCTGTATCTGTCATGCTAGGGACCAGCCCCTTAATGGTGTTAATTCACCAAGGGGATAAATGGGGGGAGGGGAGCGCTTCTCGATAATCATACAGCCAGCATGTTTGGTAACTTGGCAATATTTCTCCCCTTTACCACATGCCTCTCTAACCCAGTCCAGAATAAATAATAATGATCAAATATTGCACATCTGCTATGTAGTTATACTTTATTCATTAAATTCTCATAATGTGCTTTGAAGCAAAAAGTATTATTTACATTTTATAAATTAGGAAATTGAGGCATAAGGAGGCCCAAGGTCACACAATTTGTAAATGACAAGGCCAGATTTCAACCCCAGGATTGTCTGCTGTTCTGCTAAAAGACATAAGACAAAAATCTCAGGTCACCATCCACTAGAAGGCATAACCAGAAGCCAGCATGACTGCTTTTCACAGCAGGGAACAAGGTGGCCCTCTTTCTGAGGTTAATCTATCACCAGAGTCCCAACAAAACACATCAGGAGTGTGGATTCCTCTGTCAGTCCTCCATAGATAAATGTCAGTGTTCTGAAGTTGGGCTTTGGGTTCCAATGCAAAAGTGAGCTCTAAACCTTCAATACTCGTCTGGACTCATGGAATGGGCCTCATGGTTCCAAGCCTCCTGCCCATCTGTTTGAGAAATCAGTCAGCAAGTATGGGATGGCTGCTTGCTTCACTCAAACCCTGAGCCACAGGGAATGCACATATGCCTGCAGATGGCCAATAATAATATGTAAATAATACCAGTAGCATCTGTGGTTACCATGGCAGGGGTGACCAACATTTTGGCATCTCTGGGCCATACTGGAAGAAGATTTGTTTTGAGCCATACATAAAATACACTGTGACACGTAATCACAACAAAATCTCATAATGTTTTAAGTAAATTTATGATTTTGTGTTGGGCCACATTCATAGCCATCCTGAGACACATGTAGCCCATGGGCCACAGGTTGGACACCTCTGTAAGTACCTCATTTAATCTTTTCGATCACCTTGTAAAGTAGGTAGTTTAATCCCCACTTAAAGATGAGGAAACTGAATCTTCAGTTTGGGGGTTCATTTCTGGTAATTTGCCCAAGGTCTCAGAGCTAGGGTATGATAGCCCTGGAGTCTGAACCCAGGCCCGATCCGACTCTGCATATATTCTTTGAGCCACTCTATATCACTGGCCACCAGAGACGCAACCAGTCAGATGGCTCTGAAGAGAAACTAGACCATGCCAATACACTGGACAGAGCCTCCAGAAGCTGGGGACATAGTGAGACCACACCCACCGCTGTGGTTTTGTGGCTGGGAGGAGCTGCTGTTCCCCTACAGAAGGGCTCACTCAGTCAGCTGTGAGGAATGAATGAGTGCGGGATTGAAGGTCCCATAAAAAACTATCTGTGGCGTGATGAGAAGACTAGCTAACTTTCCACCCTTGACAATGGTGTGGTTTGATCTAATGATCCCTAAAGTTCCAGACAACTTAAACATTCTCAAATATTACAATATTTAGTTGCCAAGTATGGCAGCCAAAACCTAATTAATGAAGGCATTAAAAAAAAAAAAGCAAAATGTGCAGACCTAGGGCTTAGTAGGTCAAGGTAATGACTCTCAGGTGGTAAAGTGGAACCAGGAGGCACCTTGACTCTTTTCTGACTCGACTCATCAGCTCTGCTGCCTTTAGTAACCTATGTTAGCTCTTGCCTTTAATAATACTGCGATAGTGATAGCTGTCTCCCTGGGTTCTTATGCAGGTTAAATGAACTAACATATGTAAGACACCTTGAGCAATACTCAGTTTATAATGGTGATAAAAAAATTAACTCTCTTCCTTTTTCTGTAACTAATTCCCTTCACCAAGAGGGAATCAGTTTTCTAAGAGAAGGAAACTTCTTATTTTAAGGCATTAAAACTAATCACAACCCAAACCATTTCCAACAAAAGAAGCACCGCTATCACAACCACAAAAACAAAACGAACAAAAGAAGGAATTTGCTTGTTTTGATGACCACTGTGGTGTAGGGGAGTCACCTAAAGCTCCAAGCCAATTGCTTTCTCTAGCCCCACAATGAGACAACGCTTCATAGGGTTTGCACCACACCTGGGACCAGGGTCATTTTTCATCAAGCCCAGAAATTTAGAAGCACTGTGAGGAAGGACTCTACCAAGCCAATACATGCTGGGGAGCCAGTGTTTTGAAAGAGGAAGTGTCTGGGATGTCGGCACCAAAGTTCCTTCTCATATACCACACAATGGGCAAGAAAAAAGAAAAAATGGGTGCGGCATAACGACCCCTATAGTGAGGTTTAAAGAGCCAGCTGCAGCCGCAGCCATGGGGCAGGGGTTGGGGGGAGGCATAGGAAGGAAGCACAGTGAGCACCAGCCCAGCCTACCTGCGGACCACTAGCCGGAGGGTCTTGTAGGATCCTTTCACCAGGGAAACGGCCTCCCTTCTGGAGCTGCTCAGCACGACCTCGTTGATGTGCACCACCTCGTCCCCGGCCCGCAGGTTGGAGCTCACCAAATCCGCTTTGCCCCCTTCTTCAATCTGTTCAGAGAGAGGAACAAACCATGACTTAGCTGCCCCGGGCGCTGCCCCGAGCCCGCAGAGCCCCACGGGCCCGCCGAGACCAGGCCCCACGTGCAGGGTGCGCAAGCAGGGCCTGCCTCCTGTTTTCACACCCGCCTGCCCGCAGAGGGTGCTCGTCCGGTGTCAGATGCCAGTGGATGCTTGTGGGGTGGCCATAATGATGAAAGAGAATAAAAAAATGAAAGAAAGAAAAAGTACATAAAACCTGACCCATATTTTCTCTTTTTTCAACAATTACTCTCTGGAATCGCCCACATGTTCAAAAACTTTCAATAGAGCTTAATGTATGTAAAATAGACCAAATTCTTATAATGAATTTATAACCTTTGGCCCTTGATAGCTTTTAATTATTAAAATAATATATGCTAAAATCAATACTTTAATTAATTTTTCTATTAATACTTATTAATTTGTTAATACACCATATAGTCATTAATTTATTATAAAGGATGAAAGTAACACAGGAAGTGTGTAGGGGAAAGGGGACAGTGAGCCTTGCTCCTGCTCTTTTCATGTTATTCTCTAAAGGCGGCCACTGCTTACAGTTTCACTTATGACTTCCCTATATATGCTTTTTTTCTTTTTACAAAAATGATATCACACTACACATACCTCATCCACCACCTTTTGGCATTTAACAGAGAGGCATTAAAGTGAGGTGGTTAAGAACCTGGGGAAACAAACAGAAAACCTACATAAGAGGAGCTCACTCTGGAAGCTGCAGGTTCACCGATGAAAATCGCTCCCAGCTCACGGAGCGGCAGTGAGGGGTAATGAGGCCGGTCCTATGAATGGGTACATAATTCCTGGCTGATGGTAAGATTTCAAAAGCGGCAGCTATTGTTTTCATTAATCATGTATCATAAAGATATTTCCATTCATAAAATACTCTACTGTAATATCTGGTATGAATATAGCATGGTGTACTCAACCATCCTCTACTGATGGTCATTTTCTGCCTTTTTAATCCTTTTTGTCCTCCTAGACTTCCCTACCAACCTTCTGTAAATGTACTTTTTCCCGCACACACTGGGCGCACTCTACGCTCAAGGCTGCTCAGCTTTGCCTTCTATCTGGGTCGCTCCCCACTACCTGCGACGCCCATGAAACCTGGAGCCCCACTGCACGGCTCCGCCGCTTACGAGCTGGATGACTTGGAGCAGGTTATTTAACTTCACTGTGCCTCGGTTAACTCTTCTGTAAGATGATGGTGCTCGCTACAGAGATTGTTGGGAGGATTAAGTGAGTTCATGCAAATAAAATGTTTAAATAGTGTCTAGCACATAGTAGTATTCAATCTAATTACTACACATTCTTTGAGACCAAGCTCAGATCCCTTTTCCTCTAAGCCTTTCCAGACTTCTCATTAACACTCACCCCATCTGTCCTTTAAGAAGTAATTCCCCTTTCCCCCATTTTCAGAGAATCTAATGAATAAAATAATACATAAACTGGGATGTGACATCTAAATAATTTATAATTTTCACACTACTTCAATGCACTGCCTGTGGCTATCACACCCTTTCCTTTCTTTTTTTTAATTCTCACCTAAGGACATTTTTTCATTGTTTTTAGAGAGAAAAGAAGGGAGAGAGGAAGGGAGAGAGAGAAACATCAATGTGAAAGGGAAGCATTGATTGGTTGCCTCTGGTATGTGCCCAGGCTGAGGATCAAACCTGCAACCTAAGTATGTGCCCTGACTGGGAATCGAACCTGCAGCCTCTCAGCTAGAGGACAACGCTTCCAACACCTGAACCACACTGGCAGGGCTGCACCCTGTCTTTCGGGAGAGCTATTTATGCCTGTTCCCTGCCCACAGTCCCACCCCATCCCCGGCTTGGGCTGTGAGCTCTTTGAAGATAGAAACCATGACTCCCTCTTTACTTACCCCAGAATGCCTCCCCAGAGCTTTGCACAAAGGACCTCCTCAGAAAATACTGGTTTATTCATTCAACCAATATTTATTGAACATCGGCTGTGTGCCAGTGATGGACTAAAAGCTGGGGGTACAATGATGAATGCCACAGACATGGTCCTGCTCAAGTGCAGTTTGTGGAATTCAGTCCCCTCTGTATCATTTGCCAACGTTTTCTAGAAAAGGGGAATGAAGTGAGACCTAGAAAATGATTAATTACTGACATAAAAAAGAAAGTCAGGAAAGCTCATTTGTATATCTTCTATTACGTCATTCTCATGACTGATTTAATGTGAAAGCAAACATTGTAAGGAAGAACATCATAAAGGATTTTATTGTTGTTCATTGTTCTCATAAACTATCTGTAGAACCCTTTGTGTTTACAGAGTTTCCCATAATCTCTTCACTTTGCACAAAATTTTTTAGGTTTAAAATACTTACTTTTAAAGTGTCATCAATATGATTATTTGTAAAATTGAAAAAATTGGGGGCTGGGGTGATTTTTGAAGTGCTATTTATGTATCAAACATTGGGTACCTACTATGTGTCCAGAAAAAAATCCAGCCATCATTAATAAAATGAGAACAGCATTGATATAGCCTGGCAGCCAAGGGGAGTGGACTGGAATGTGCATGCCAGAACAATGACGACTTCACTGTAGTAGTCAGTGGGGGTGGTAGACGCCAATAGAGTGAACGTGTGTACTGTGTGGCCATCACATTCAAAATAGCTGAGCAAGTAGAGCAACGAATCTGCATCAGATTTTGCACTGAGCTTGAACATTCCTTCATGGAAACTATTATGATGATGCAGAAGGCTGCAGCTATGGGTAACTGGTGATTGGTAGCTTCATCACAACAAAACTCCTGCACCTGTATCATGTCTTGTGCAGAGTTTTTTGGCAAAATGTCAAATCACCCAAGTGACTCAGCCCCCCTACAGCCTAGATTTGGCACACTGTGGCTTCTGGCTTTTACCCAAAAATTAAAATCATCTTTGAAAGGAAAGAGATCTCAGACCTCCTGTGAGATTCAGGAAAATATGATGGGGCAGCTGATGGAGACTGGGAGAAGTGTGTGAGGTCCCAAGGTGCCTACTTTGAAGGGGACTGAGGAGTCATTGTCCTATGTACAATGTTTCTTGACTCTTGTTTCTTCTTCAATATATGTCTCTATTTTTCATATTACATGGCTGGATATCTTCTGGACAGATCTCACTCATTTTTATTTTCAAGTCTCCCCATATTCTCTCAGTGGTTCATGCTGTCTTCAGGTTTTAATTATTACCAGAGGTAACTTTGAGATCTTTTCTCTCACTCTGATCTTTAGCATAAGCCTCTATCCTATTTTTCAGTTTCTTTTTTCCTCTTTCTCCTTTTTTTCTTCCAAATGTTCCTCATTCATCATGAAACTTCTCCTTATCAACCCAGAGCCTCTCTTTCTCTCCCTCAAATGATTTCTACCTGTCTTGAGACAAGCGACGACCAGCACCTTTGTCATGGGTATTTTATTAGACGGGCACTTTAACCAGCTAAGCAGCGGAGCCAGCCCTCACGGGTATTTTAGAAGTTGAATTATATTTTTATTTTTCAATTACAGTTGACTTATAGCATTACATTAGTTTCAGCTGCATAACATAGTGATTAGACATTTATATAACTTTTAGAGCGATCACCCCAATAAGTCTAGTGCCTGTTGTAGATATTTCTGATCATGCTCTAATCCTCACTTCTAGATTTTAAACTCATTGAGGTCCAAAACCTAGTAAACTCACTCATTCTTTCATTCATCCACAAATATTTTTTGAGCATCTACCATGTGTCGGGCATTGTTGTAGAATTGGGGAAATGTCAGTGAGGGAAACCATATTCTCTCCTTTCCTGGAGTCGACATTCTAGTATACTTTTAATATATCCCATATGTTTGTATTAAAAAACATGCACATTCACTGAGGCAGGTCAGACAGCATACACTGATAAAAGTAAGACTACTTTCTTTCTGTTCTTCAGGTGCTTCAATTTATCCACATAAATACTTTTGAGGGACTCACGGGAGCCCTGGGAGGTTTGCTCTGTGCTAGGATTTATCCAGGGGCTGTACTTCAAAAGGAAGCGTCCCAGCAGGACTTGAGTTGAGCCAGTTGGTCCTGAAATGAAGTCCCCTGGTCTAACTCAGTGTGGCTCACCAGGTTAAAGGCTGCTGTGTTAGTCTGTGGGTTCTCAGGACCCCACATTCCCTTCCTCCTCCCTTGTTGCTGCTGGCCCTGTCACCGGCTTTCTGTTTGACAGTATCAGTGTCAGTGGATAATTCTTTCTTGGCCACTCAGATAATAAACTTGGTTGCCAAGAAAGTTGAAGCTTGTTGTTGTCTGCATTGATTATCGCCTATGATAAATGGAGATGTTGATGTGCTTTTGCTGATGCACTAGTAACAAAATCAATTTCAATATACCAAGGCTAGCTTACTGCATACAACTTTAGTCGATGTCAATTATTCACACAGTCTTTCTAAAATCATTAGTACAACTTTTAAAATATTTACAGAAGTTTTAACAATCGTTTTTTCAAACTATTCATGAAAGAGGATTATACTTCTTCTAACCCCAAGCCCCGTTGATACTGTCTGTCAACAAGACTCAGTGAAAAATGCAGCTTATTATTTTAAACCTTTGGACCAATACATCAGCAGCTAAAGAGGTCACTGGCATTGTTTGTCCAATTTCACCTGCATAGAATTTACTTATTCCAAGAATGTGATTGTCAACAGGTTAAATGACTTCAGATAATACACCAGGTACAGCTGGGTGGGAAATCCCTAAGACAACAAACTAGGTGAGTGTACACCTGGAAAATTAGCATGCTTTTTCCTTTCTCAAATCTGAATTGTATCCACACCTATAGGATTAAATTGATTTTTACTTTGGTGATCGTGTGAGGGGGTGGTTTTTGAATCATTTATAGTCACCTACATTGCTGTAAATTTAGCACTTTACATAGTACCTGCACATAATAGATGATTAATAAACATCTGCTGAAGAAGTCTGGGGAAGTTGACTTTAAAGAAACAAATGCAGTATGGGTGATATATGCTATGATAGAAATACATTCAAAATAAGAATTGGCACAAAGGTGTGTGTACGCACACACATACTTGCGTGTTCTTGGCAACAGCTGGACGTGGTGTGTGAGGGGCAGGGGGCCATGCCCACCTTCTTATTCTCTTTCTTAATCCTTCTAGCTCAGTCTAGAGGAGGAAGAGTGAAGCTGCCATTTGGGAACTGGTCCCATGTTCTGCTTCTCCAGGGCATGTGCCCTCCACACTCAAATGCCTTGACTTTCTGCCTCCCTAGCTCTGTTCTTCATCGTATGTCATCAGCTGCGGCATTTCCATGATCATAAGCATGCCATTGGCAGCACCCTAGTGACCATGTCGCAACTGTGATTAGATCAGGTCACACCCTCTGCATGACCTTCCTCACACTCAGAGTAGAAGCCCAAGTCCTCCCTATATGTGAGTATACCAGGAGTCTCGGCCCCTTCTACCTGCTGTTCCCTTGGGTTCTCATTTGCCTTTCCCCCTCACCTCCTCATCATCCTCATCAACAACATACCAGTTGTTGAGTGCCCTCTGTGCTCCAATAACTTTACCGTATTATCTTAAAAGTCACAAAGGTACTGTAAGATATCATAATCTCCTTTTCATGCGAACGCAAACACCAAGGCTCAGAGGAGGCCAATGACTTGCTCGAGGTAGCAACATCAGGAAAACAGACCTGGGCCTGGAGTTCACGGCTCTGACCCAGGGCCCATACTCTCCAGCCTGCTGCCTCGGAGAGGCCCATGGAACTCTCTCCCCAAGTGAGCACTTCTTCACTGTCTGCCCAATCCTCGGAGTGCCCAAGAAACCTGACGCCTAAGACTTTTTCAAAATTCCGAAGGTACTATATGTGCCCTCAGTTCAACAGAATTCCCAGCTTACACAGGAGAAGAGCGGGCCTGCACTGCTGCGGAGTCAAGGGGATGGCTTTGCCACGTAAAACCGACCCTGCAATGACTTCCATTTATGTGCATTTCTGTCTGGAGGGTTTTTTTCTTTTTTTGTGAGAGATGGAAAAGGAGGCAGAGACAGGTTAGGGGGAGAAACATCAATCAGTTGCCTTCCATACACCCCTGACCGGGGGCCAAACACACAGCCCAGGCGTGGGCCCTGATCAGGAATTGCACCCATGACCTTTCAGTTTATGGGACAACACTCCAATCAACTGAGCTGCACCGGCCAGGACTATCCAGAGTTTTGATTAAATTGAACTCATTTTTCAGAAGTCCACCACAACTGAATTTCACTTGCATTCTAACGTGTAAACTCATGCATGATTTTCCCCCCTCTCCTGACTACTTTCATTCCTGGATGATGACAAGGTAGGAGTGTGGAGAGGGGAGAGGTAATTCAATAACTCACAGTCAGTGCCATGTACTGTGTGATTTGTGTGCTGTTTTCTGCAGTTGGTGATTTGACGAGAAATATGTTCTCCATCAGTGCAAAAACTATATTAAAACAATAGGCAAAATATGGAAAGTTAAAAAGATAAGTAGATATAGGACTGTATTAAGAATCTCTCAAACAAAGCTTTAGAGTATTGCTTTTTATTTTGTATTCACTGGAGGTTGTCATTACTCACAACCTGGGCAGTCTTGTTTTAAGCTGTCTGTAGAGTGGGCACAACAAAGTAGGGTATAATGAATAAAAGTTCCTTCCAGGAACTATATCTAACTCTGAGGTCCTGTGAAATTAATGAGCATTTTTGGAACCCAGGACTAACTGCTAGGCCTTAAAAGAAACAGAGAAACCTTCTCATGAGTGGGTGGCACAGAGCGATACGAGGTAATGTCCCCATTCCCCACCCCCACCCCCATGCCGCTTCTCATCTAACTGGGTGCCTACCATTGAAAATTTCCTTTTTGGGTCAGAAAATGATGTGTATTACAGTAGATGAAAGAGCACTGGGCTAGGAGTCAGGAACCCTGTGCTCTAATCCTGATTCTGGCCCTTATCTGCAGGGCCCCAGCTGAGGTTCTTATTTTAAAAATATGGTTAATATTGTTTGCTGTGCATTATGATGAGTCAGTGCCTTAGAGATGGAAATGTGTGCATTTCTCATACTTAAAATAATCAACCGGGGAAACTCCACAGTTTCTTTTTAAATGGGAATACATATATGACAGTGACTATTAAAATAATATAGCCAATTTCTTTTAATATTTTCTAAATAGGAAATATTTTATTTCCAAGACTCATAACCTGGATAGAAAGCACAGGCACAGAGGCGTGAAACCTGGGGCTCCGGGGTCGGACCAGCGCGGGCATGAATCTCGCTGCCGACACTGGGCGGCCTTGGGCAAAATACGTGTCCTCCGTGAACACCCGTTTCTTTAGCCGAAATCAGGGAGCGAGGAGGCTAACCACAAAGAGCGGGCATGAGAATTACATGAACTAATACACACAAGTTTCCTTACTCATAGCAAGGGCTCCAAGGAAGTATGTTTTATGAGTTGTGGGGTTTTGAGGTTTTATTGAATAAGATTAAAGCTTTTCTGACTGTTTCCATCACAAGAATACATGTGTTAGCTACTATAGCGACCAAGGGAGAAAACTTATCGGGAAGAGGCAAGAGGTCATTTTCTTAAAGAAAAAACACGAGTTAACTTGATTTATAAGTGAAATAGAAGACAGATCTCTCCTTTGGAGGGAAGGTTTTATTTCAGAGAGTGGTCTCAGGGCAGGAAGTTACCCAGTGACATTCTATGGACCATCCAAATGAACTGCAGGCCCAGAAAACAGAGACATGCCCACAGTTCTTGATTTACTGCTCAATGGGCGGAAGGAACTGATCTCATATGTAGGAACAAAGTCAAGTTTCACTGAGGCCACCTCAGTCACTCAACTCCCTCACTGCTGGGAGGAACATTTACGGACCCCAGCAGCCCCAAGATGATTGATTTAAAAAAAAACAAGTTTAGGGTAATTAAAAAGTTGAGTAGTATATATTCATTTCCATTTGTGTGTATATGTGTGTGTGTGTAGTCCAGAAAAAGTCCAGCCATTGTTAATATAACGAGAACAGTTTGTATGACATTGATGTAACCTGGCCGCCAAGGAGAGTGGATGGGAATATGCATGTGTGAGCAAAAACAACTTCTCTGTACTCGTCAGTGGGGGTGGTAGACACTGTTGAGCGAGCATGTGCACTGTGTGGTCGTTGCATCAAAATGACTGGGAGAGTAGAACAACAAATCTGCGTCAACTTTTGTGTTAAGCTTGAACATTCCTCCGTGGAAACTATTTGGATGACTCTGCAGGCTTTCAGGGATGATGCAGTGAGTGCAGGGTAAATAAAAGTGTGGCACAAACACTTCAAAGAAGGTGCTGCAAAGTTCGCAGCAAGATCAAGACCATGTTAACTGTGTTTTTTGATTGGGAAGGTTTTGTGTATCATAAGGATGCCCCTCCAGGCCAAACAATTAATAAGTAGTACTACCTCAATGTTCTTTGTTGGTTGAAAGATACAATACCATGAACATGGCTGCAGCTATGGGCAACTGGTGATTGGCAGCTTCATCACAACAACGTGCCTACTCATGCATTATGTCTTGGGTAGAGATTTTTGGCAAAACATCAAATCACCCAGGTGACCCAGACCCTCTACAGTCCAGATTTGGTGCCCTGAGACTTCTGGCTTGTCCCAAAACTAAAATCACTTTTGAAAGGGAAGAGATTTCAGACTGTCGATGAGATTCAGGAAAATACGATGGGGCAGCTGATGGTGACTGGGAGAACTGTGTGAGCTCCTAAGGTGCCTACTTTGAAGGAGAGTCATTGTCTTATGTACAATGTTTCTTGTATCTTGTATCTTATTCAATTAATGTCTCTTTTTCATAGTACATGTCAGGATATTTTTTGGGCATGCCATTTTATATATTTATATATATATATATATTTCTTGTTTTGTTTTACAAAAGGTTTGAGGCAGCTCCTTGTAAATATACAAGAATAAAGGAAGAGTTGAAGGAATCTGAACAAAAGGAAAAAAATAATAAAATAAAAACCAAAGATAATATTAACTGCAAGAAATGCATTCCATACATGGGGACTTTTATGATCGAGGTATTCATTATCCAGGATTCCACAGAATAAGGTTTCATAGGGAGGCATAATCTAGGTAATTCAAAAACACTCACTGGTGAAGAGACCAGCATTAAGTAAGGCCTCACTCAAACAGCCCCACACTTTGCAGCTCACTCCATGTCCTGCCATTGCACCAAAATCTTTGTCAGTCCACTTGGATGTCAGGTTGCAAATAACCAATACAACAAGCAAATACAATGCAAATCAATTGCATAATTTACTTACATATCTTTCAAAAGAGGCCGGATATCAAATAAAATGCAAATCAATTGTATAGCTGACTTGCATATCTTTAGAAAGATGCAGAATAAAAAAGAACACTAAACTATCTTAAAGTTGTATAAGAAAATTAAGACCAAAAGAAATCAATGTAATTAATTCTTTATTCTGAGGATTAGCACATGGTTGCAATTGTCACATTTGTCATAAAAGTAAGATTGAATGAACTTATTTTCATAGTCATTTGTTTTGTTTCTCAACTACATGTTGAGAAATTACAATCTAAAATCATATTTTGGTCCTTGTATTAAAGTTGATTCTGTTAGGCTGATTTTTTTCTAGTACGATTGTTTGCAGATGATAAGAGCTATCTGGAGTGGAGTGGGGAGCAGTTTTGGATATGGGCTTCTTGGTGGCAAAAGCAAAAAGAAAATACGTTTAGTTAGAAAAGTCATAGGGGCATCATATCAAAACAGAAGATCATTGTGGAGCATTGGAATGATAGTACTGAAATCTATTATTGGAGAAGTTTTAAGACCATTGGTGGCTAGTAAAAAGTCTAAGAAAGTAGAGACCAGTCTTTTTTGAATTGCTTTGTGTTTGGCTTAACAGTGTCAGATGCTAAATGCCTAATGAACACAGTGGTGGTTCTTAATGCTGTTCCAAGTGTCCCCGGCTGCCCACCTTGGCTGCAGAGGAAATGCTCCTCTTTCTCCGAGACCTAAGCTAGGGCCCTTGCAGTTGAATGGAGCCATGTAACTATTTTTGACCACTGTGTTTTGAGAAGAAACATGTGTCACCTCCGAGCAGAGGCCCTCCAGAGTTTCCTTTCCCTTTCAGCATGGTGACTACCAGTGTTTAAGATGGTGACTGCTGTCAGCTAGGTCCCTGAGCAACTAAAATGAACTTCCCCCTTAAGACACACTGTGAGGGTGTCGATTGAGCATGAAATAAACCTATGGTTTAAGCCACTGAGATTTGGGGATAGAGTAGTTATTACTGCAGCATGATAGAGTCTCTTCTGACTGATACAAATACTGTCTTGCCAGTGAAAGAAAATACAAAACAAATGAGTTATGCAAAGACAAGTTGCATATGCTGCTCAGATCGCTAAATAAAGATCCCAGCTAGAAATGATGACATTCTGGATAATTTAGGCAAAGATAGGTCCAGAACAAGCCTGGATCTTTGATGCATACCCCAGTCTTTTTTTTCCTCCCTTTGTTTTGTGGCCCAAAGATACGCCCAAGCATATTTGGACCTGAAAGTCCTTCCTTCTTGCATATGTATTAAATAGTTTTAATGCAAAGTGAGCTTTAGAAATGGGACTTTAGAAATTGTACTGGGATGGACCAAAAGGTTATTATAAGGCAGATATTCTTCTGCTTCCTAAGGAAAAGCCCATTTCAGCCAGAGAATCATGAAATTTATTTGAACCTCATGAACTACAGGTGACCTTTGAATAACACAGAGTTGAACTGCGCAGATCCACTTATATGCAGATTTTTTTCTATAAATACCCGTGCTGCTTTTGATCCACATGTGGGAGTACAAGGATGCAAAGGGCCAACAGAATGAATGTACCAAGCTATGACATTTTATAAGGAGGATTTGAGAATCTGTGGATTTTGGTATCCTTGGCGGTCCTCAACCGATCACCCATGGGTACTGAGGGACGACTTAAGTTTTGGGGGAGTCAAATGTTATGTGTAGATTTCCCACTGTGTGGGGGTCAGTATCCCTAACGCCCACGTTGTTCAAGGGCCAACTGCGTTTGTTTCCTAAAGCCCTCCAAAGCTTTCCCTAGGGTTTAGATTTATGATATCAGACAGCTTTGGCTTGCGACGAGCAGAACTGTAATGTGACAAGGGTGGCTATTCTCATTGCTATTGTCTTAGAGGGACTGCCTTTTTTTGTCTTTGCAACGGAATCTCAGTGGTGGCCGAGCTAGAAGGAAATCAGGTAAGCAAGCTCACACACAGGCTCCCCTCCAGTACAAGGTAACAATAGTGTTCTATTAGTCCAGTGTGAACTACCAACACTTCAAGCTGCATGACATTCCGGAGGCCAGAAATCTACCGGAGCAGCAACTGCTAAAAGGATTTCTTCACTCAGGAGCTCTGAACGATGATTTGTTTCCTTTCCTTCTATCAGAACCATATGGTGGTTTGGCTTTGGAATGAAACTGCCTGGATTCAAATCCTGCCCCCACGCTCAGAAGATATGTGACCTTGAACAAGTTATTTGACCTCCCTGTGCCTGTTTCCCTTTCTGTGAAATGAGGATAATAATACCCTACCTAGGATTATTGTGAGGATTAAGTTCATGCCTGCAAAGTGTTCAGAAAAGTGCCATTTAGTAAATACTCAGTGTTAGTTACTCTCAGTACCTTATATTCTCTTCCATAAATTAGGAATACTAATACTGCTTTCATGTGCCTTACAGGTTATTTTAAAGGTTAAATTAGAAAAATTATATAAATCACTTGGAGAAACCTAACATAGTACTCTAAGGTAAGCTATTCAATGATTCTACGACAGTCTGGAAGTCAGCTTGATAATTGCAACCATGCCTAGAGAAAGGCTCCTGATTAGAAGACAGACGCTGGACCTGCTGAAAGCTAGAAATAAAACAGTAGGAGCAATCTCAGCGTACAGCAAAGGAACAAAAATGTAGAGAAAAGAACATGTCTGGTGTGCCTACTATCTGTTAAAGGCTTAACACACATGCTAATTCTCACCAACACTTATGAGGGATGTATTTTCTCGACAACAAGACTCACACTCCCTTAAGTTGCTCAAAGTCTCAAAATTACGAAGAGCAGAACCAAAGTCCAAACCCAGATCCGTCCAAAGCCGAAGCACATCACACGTCCTCCCACCCAACAATAAAGCAGGCAGCACCCCATCCCTTCAGGAAAATACAATTACTCACTGTGTTAGCATAACATAAACAACAGAGATGGCCAGTATGATGAGAGCAATTAAGGAAAGGTTACCACCCGACCAGCATAGCCCTTTGCCGGTGGGGAAGCTCACTGAAGGGAGCTCATCACAAAGCAGCTGGGACGCAGCAGCCACCCCGAGCCAGCTCCGCCACGCTCGGCTGCATCCGCAGAGATGGCCACATGAGTAGAAGATGGTGCTGGGAAAAGAATAAATATGTGTCGCATGAACAAATAAGTGAATGAAGGGAAAGGAGAGTCGGCCCTTCATTCTTAAGGACACTTTAAGTCCTTCACAAACACCCAAATTCCAGAACAGTCTCTCTAACCTCACCTCGGCTTTGCACCACCCGCTACCAGAATCCTGCCGGCTGTGACGCTTCCTTGTTGTAGTCACCTGCACACCCTCAGGCCACTCCTCATTCCCCAGAGATTTCTACCCCCAGCTCACTGTCAGGCCTCCCTCCAGCACAGTTACTCCTGTCCACACATTTGATGCCTGCAACCTCATAGATGATCCTTCAGTATTCGGGCCTCGTCTTTCTTGCTCCCTCCTTCATGCCGTCTCGGATACTTGCTTCCATGGTCAGACCCTAGCTCTTGGCATTCCCCACGTGCAAAGCCTCCACTCTCTGACCATTTGTTTTTTGTCTTTGGTAACAGCTTTATTGAGATGTAATTCCCATACCATAACGTTCACCATTTTAAAGTGTACAAATCAATGGTTTTAGTGTATTCAGAGTTGTACAACCATTACTAAAACTAACATTAAAATATTTTAATCACCACTCCACCCCCAAAACCACACATGTTAGCCTTCACCACCCTTCCCAATCCTCCCATTGCTCCCAGTCCTAGGCAACCACCAATCTACTTTCTGTCTCTGTATTGGTCTAGTCTTTATATTTCAGATCATACAATATATGGCCATTTGTGATTAGTTTCTTTCACTTATCATAATGTGTTCAAGGTTCATCTAAATTGTAGCATGTATCAAAACTTCCTTTTCATTGCCAAATAATATTCTATTGTATGGATATATTTCATTTACCCACTCATTAGCTGATGGACATTTGGGTTGGTATTTTTTTGCTATTATGAATAAAACTGCCATAAACATTTGTGTACAACTTTTTAAAGTGATGTATGCTTTCATTTCTCTTGGGCCCATACCTAGGAGTGGAAATGCTGGGTCATATGTTTAACATTTTGAGGAATTCCCAGTCTATTTTCTGAAGTCACTGCATCATTATAATTTTACCAGCTGTGGATGAAATTTCCAGTTTCTCAACATCCTCAACACTTGTTATTATCTGTCTCTTATTGTAGTCATTCTGGTGGCATGAAGTGATATCTCATTGTGTTTTTTATTTGCATTTCCTCCTCTTCTCTTTTCAGTTCATTTGTTCTAATACTCTGACTCTAATGATGTTTTGATCCCATAAAGACCTACCACGCATTGGTCCTGTAGCTCTTTCACTACTTCTCATCCATTTCATGTGCACACCTCCTTCCTTACCCATCTTAATGTCCATGGACTATCATTGTAACCAGCTATTTGCACAAACCTAAGTTCTTTTGCTCTTTTCTCTCTTTCTCATACTCAGTTGGCAAACCCCAGTCTTGGTTCAGCCGAGCTCTCCACCTTCTCCACACAGATGAAAGTGGCTTGTCTCAGTTTGAATCCATGCCCTTCCACCTCAAATCAGACCCTAATGCTATCTGGTAATTGTAAATTCATTCACTTGGCAATCCAAAATCCATTCATTCTTTGAGTTTCCTGATCAATTTCATAGCTTTGTCCCTCTCTTGAAGCCTTCAACCCTTCATCATCATTCTCACACTGAATTTACTTCCTATTTTCACCAGAGAAAACAGATATAATCAGAAGACAACTCCTCAAACTCACACCACCTACTCAAATACACTATCCCAGCAATTGTCTCCTCTCAGGCATTATTACATTTTCTCATTCTATTGGATTATTCTTATTACTAAAAAAAAAATTCTATTATTTCTCCCACCTTAAAAAAATACTTCCAACCCTATATGTTCATCCAGCTGTATTCTCTTTTCTCTCTATAGCCTGTTTCATCTGAACTCCAGGCTCATGTATTCAATTGTTTGCTGTTAAATGTTTATTTGGCATCTCAAATTTTACAAGATGAAAATTGAATTCCTGGTGTTCTACTGAAACTTCTCTTTTAGGCAAATAAAATTGCTCCAATTTCTCAGAACAAAAACTTTAAAGCAGTCGCTCACATTACACATGGAATCCATCAGCAAAGCCTAGATTGTTAACCTTCAAAATATCTTCATGGTCTGACTCCTTCTCACCACCAACACAGCTACTGACCAGCACTGAGCTGCCACCAACTCCCACCTGGATTTTCTACTGGGATCCTAACTGGTGCCCCCACTTCTGCCCATGTGCCCCTTCTGCTCACTCCACATCCCTACCCCATAATGTATTTTATTTCCTTCTTTCTTTTTGTCTTTTACTAAGATATTGGCATATAACATACGTCAGTTTAAGGTGTACAACATGATGATTTAACAGATATCCCCTCATGTATTTCAGCACAGCATCCTTTTAAAACTAAAGCTAACTCAAACACATCACTCCTCAGCTTGAGACCACCAAATGGCTCCCCAACCCACTTAGTGAGAATGCTCAAGTACTCTTAATGGCCTCCAAGGCCCTGCACAATCACACAAATTCCTGTCAGTATCTCCGTGACCTTTTCTTCTGTCACTCTCCCTTGGGTTTACTCCATGTTAGACACCTGGCTTCCCTGGGACCCCTGAACTGTCTCAGTCCACATCTAGTGCTTTGGCCTTTACACTCGATGGGGTTTTTTTTTTGTTTGTTTGGAGCATATCCGCCCAGGTAACCACATAGCTGATTGCCTCACCTCCTGCAGGCCTTCTACATTAGTCATAAGTTTAGCAACAGCTGTTTCAAATCAAAAAGTTGCTGGAGCAGGATTGGAAGGAAGTTGGAATAAAAGAGAAAGGAAAAAAATATTTAAAGTCTGAAGTTCTCCTAAGACCAGACTTCGGTTGCTTCATTATTTGGCGTAACCTGTGGGATAAGGGTGGTTGCATATCCATTTTTCAGACGAGATAACCCAGGCATGGAGGGATTAAGTCGTAACCTCTAATGAATCTCTAGTAAATAGTGGAGCTATGTGTCCAATCAAAAGTCTAACTTCAAAGCCTATCCTTGGCCCACGTCATCACCGATTTCCAGCTTCCAATATACTCAAAAGCAAGCTGAGAATGAATGCCTGTTACAAAGTCAAATATGTACAAAAGTAAAGAAATCAATTCAGCTTATTTTTATAAGTTCTTCACCTTGAGTCTACCCTAAAATGAAACTTCTGTGTGTTCAACTGAGGGTTAATGAGATTCCAGAGATTCCTGGCAATCATTCAACTAGTCATCTGGGATCATTTTTGCCTGATAAAAATTCCATCAGGTGTCCCAACTGCACACAGATGCTTGTCAGCAAATTTACTCGTTCCAGTTGCTACTAAGGAGACATAAACAGAAGTTCCTGCCAGCGAAGGAGCTGAAAGGAAAGCAATTTGTTAATGGCTTTACTCAACAGTACCATTTCCCAAAGTTCCATGCTGGGAGGCCCAAATATTTAGAAACCCATGCCCCACAGACCTTCTTTTAAGATGGGTTGTAACCTTCCGCCTTGAGCAGATGCCTGGAAAACCTCGGGGTGCCTGGCTCCCCGTTTTTATGCTGTTGAAACCCCCCTCTACATCCATTATCTTTCAATTATCAGCTTGGCATTTCTTCCCCAGCTCTGGTTTATTCTTCTCCCCTGACCTCTGACTTGCGTATTTGCTTTTCCCCGTCTGGAATCCTTGCCCCGACTAAGTTCAATCAGGCCAAGCCCCTGTGCTGTAAGAAGGGAGATGAATGTGGGGAGAAGCGATAACCAAGTGACTCACGTGGGACTGTTTGCAGCCTGCCTCCTGGCCAACCTCTTCCCACTAACTTTACGGTGATGGGTTATTCATTAAATGAGAGGCCGGTTTCTATCCAGGGCTGGCTTTCTATAAATATTAAATCAGCTCAATAAAATACCTAGTTTAAAATGTCTTACCAAATCTGGTTTCTACGTCCTACAGTTGAAGTTTGGAAGTGAAATGGTCGTCATGATATTATGGTACAGTGCCTTAAGTTCTAACAATTGCCATCCGTGTAACTACAACTTTCCATCGGGAAGGTTTCCCAGGTGCTAAGTAGTCTAAAGTCAATCAATTTAATCTGAATAACAACCCTAAGAGGTCAATTAGTATTAAACATATTTTACAACAGAGGAATGTGAGGAAACGTGCCCCTAAGTCCAACAGAAAATACGGGGGAAGAATGGGGATACCCAAATCCAGAGATGCCCAAGTCGCTTACATAAAATGACAAGGAACGATGCATGCCGCCAGCCCTCCACATCTGCTGACTCCCAACCGTGACATGAAAGTAACACTGGAAAATTGGAAGTCGCTGTTTCAGAATAACTTAATGTGCCCAAGGACCATCTGGGAAGGCAAGTATATTCCTTGGCAGGTTCTCCCTTTTATGCATCTGAGGTCACTGAGAAGTTGGTTAGGAGGGTATTCCTCCAAGGGCCAGCTAATCAGTAGCCAGCGTCCCATGCGTGACCACCCTTGTCTACAAGAGGCAGATGCAGAAGGTGAGAAGGGCTTTTTAGCTGAGTGTCACTTGTTAATCTGGTTCTCTCTATGCAACGTTCTGTGTATTTGAAACTTGCATGGGTGTGAAAGTTAAAGATCTCCTGTGCTCTGTCCCTCGACCTGCTGACAAAATCTCTCTCTGGGTTTTCTGATCCAAGATCTATCTTTGGTCTTGTGTTGATTGCTCACTCACTCAGAGTGTTAGATTCAATGTCTGCTGAGAAAAGAGAAAAGGCAACTAAACACACTAAAGATAACAGAACTACGCACAAGTTTTAACCCTAAGAAAACCCCCACCTGTTTAAGTGATATTTACTCGCAGTTAAGCATTGAAGGAACCAAGTGGCGTGTGTCTATTAAAAAGACCCGGAAGGATGAAGAGTCAAGCCGTGGCTGTGAGCTGGTCATCACAGCAGCTAATTTAAGCCTTGTTCCAGGAGAACTAAGACTTTGTATGGGCCTCTTCATGAAGGAGCTCCGCCACGGAAAAAGGAAATAGACACGAAGTTGCAATACCACACACTAAACACACTCAACCGATATTTACCCCATGTGCATCTAATACTTTGATAACCTGTGCCTTATATAAAGAGTCCACTACTGACACAGTGCAAACAGTTGTCATTTGCTCCTAAATGCTTTCTCATTTGCCTTGTAAGCAATGGCTTTTTCACATAAGACCTCCTTTTTAACGTTAAAAGTGAAAATCTCAGAAGAAAAACAGTGAATATCAGGTTTCTGTATATCACGGCCCACCTTAAGAGAATGGGACCAGGAGCCCCAGCAAAGGAGATATTGTGCCAAGTGTGTTTCCAGGAACAAAATCAGTAAGAAACAAAGCTTGAGCATATCATGCTATTCAATTTATGAGAAAGCTCTATTGTATTGCTAAAGCTCTATTGTATTTGGAACAGAGAAAAACAGTTCCAACTCACATGACTGCAATCAACATCCAGGCCTAGAGCAAAACTACCAAGTTGTAGGGTTTATACCATAACCAAGAGATTCAAAAAAATGAAAATTATGTAAACCTTCCCCTTCCCCTTCAAATGAGACAGAGAACTGATTTAAAGAAAAGTCTTTGCTGGGTTGGAAAAAAAGCAAAAAAGAAAGCAAGAGAGTAAGTCATTGATCAGGGTGGCTAAAGAAAGTCCACACCCTGGGGGCAGAGGTGCTGGGGCCCTCCAGAAGGGTTTGAGAGTCTTGGGGCAGGAGGATCGTGTCTCCATCCCCCCTCAAGAATCCTACGAGGAGATATTCTCACAGAGAGCCCTAGGCCAATGGGAGGGGCAATGGCCACCGGGTGGGTCAAGCCGGAGAGACCATCTGAGACAGACCCACCACCTCCGCCTCCACCTTCACGTCCTGCAGCACCAGAGCAACGCGGAAGAGCTGAGACCAGGCACAGGTTTGGCCGAGAGAAAGCCAACACACCGGTAATGCCCTGCCCTGAGGGTGCAGGAACCTGGAAGACAAAGGACAGGGCCAGCCGCTGGACATCAGCGGTGGATGGCAGTGAGGACAGATGCCAAAAGCTGAAGTCAGCTCAGGAGAAGCCTCCTCGCAAGGAGGAGTTCACAACTGCCCACTCCTTCAATGTCAAGATTGTACATAAGAACACTGAAACCAAGGTCATCCTCAGGGAGGTGGTTATAAAAGAAGTTGGGAGGGGTGAGAAGAAGAGAACCATCATAAATAGGCTAAGAATTTACTCAAGAAGGACTGGGTTCCCCGACACTTGAGTCACATCCTGACACAGGTTTTGTGCTGGGTGTTCGAGTCGTCAGAGAGAATCTGCCGGTCCCGATTCCCCAGTGGGGGCAATCAGTGCCCCCAGCAGTGCCCCAATCGGAAACGTGCCCTTGCTCGCCTCTAGATGCACAGGTTTGGCAGGCATCTTTCCTCATGCCCACCAGCGAAGTGGCTCTTCTAGGGCTACAGCAGAGTTCTGGGGAAGGAAATGCTCTCAAAGCAGACTGTCATGATGAAGACCAAAGTCTTTAGCAGAAGAGCTAAGAAGGTTGAGAGTATGTGGAGGGGCTTGGGGGTTATGTCCTGGTGGCTTAAAGCTACATGGAAGATGGTTCATTAAATAGTAACAAGGGCTTTTCAAAAAAAAAAAAAAAGACTAGGTCTTAAACCAGAAGTAGTTAAATTTATCTCGAATTTAAAAGATTGAATTTTCTATTACAAGCACAAATGGGGGACAGGGGGCTCATGAGTTAATTTAATTCCATTACAGAGAAATAAAATTACTTCTTAGCTCATTTGACATTTACAATACTAAAAAATTACTCCCTCAACACATTTTAGTGTAAATTCACTGCTACTATTTCAATTTTATCTTAAATTTCAGAACGAGAGGCTTCAAGCCCTCTTAAAGGATTCGAAAGAGCTTGTCCGGAGACGTAGCAGTGGGTATTGTGGTCTGCACCCCAGTCCCTCCTCCACCCTCCCTTAATTGTGCACGTGGTGACTGCATCTCTGGGGTGAGCCCACCTCACCTGCAGCAGGGACTGGTGCAGGAAAGTCAAGCTTCAGCCAGTCCAGCACTAAGGACAGGCCCTCTGGTCTACTGACATGCCCCAGACCAGAGGGGTTGGTCATGGTGATCCAGCCAGCACTGAGGACGGGCCTCCTCTCTCTGGAGATGAAACATGGAGCCAGCCTTAGTGTGAAACTGACACCACAGAAAGTAAAGACATCTGGCGAGTTACTAAATCAAATGGACACAGAAACCACTGCTTCCCAAGGCTGAATTCATAGGTCTCTTTTATTGTTTAACCCTTTGACTTGGGTTTTGTGTTACATGCAACCAAAACACCCTGAAATGTTGCGGTTTGAGAAGGGGACTTTCTCAGCTCCTAATTCTCACTGTATGAGTAAGGTAGGGCCTCACAGTGGTTACCTCATACTTGAGTACCTTTTTGTAGAAGAGTACTCAAAGAAATAGAAACATATTCTATGAAATGAAAAACTAGAGTATCCTTATTTCCCATATTTCATATTTATCTTCCCTCCTACCTATGATGTCATTCTTCTGGTGACTTCTGCACAGTGGATCTACCTTTCTTTTCCTTCCCTCCCTCCATCCCTGTTTTTTCTTCCTGAAAGAGAAAAGGAGAGGACAAGGGGGAGGAGGAGAAGCAGAAAGAGAGAAGGTAGGTAGGCAGGCATCTGTGATGGCTCCCGCTTCTGATCAGGTGGATGGAACTCTCCTTATTAGCTCTTATATGAAACTAAGAATGTGTACTCCCATTGTTCAGAGATATTGGGTGACTCCAAGAGAACAATCCATTCCACAGATTCCACGGACAGCTCGTGACCAGGTGATGCAAGCAGCGGAACACAAGGCATATCGATTGTTTGATCTGTCACGGATATCAAGGCTGGCGGCCACAGGATTATTATATTTCACTCACCCAGCCTCTCTCTCAGACCACTCCTGGGCCCTTGCAGTAACCTCCCGGGTTAGAGCTCAGAACAAGCCATGGGACAGGACAATTATCAAAGTACAAACATTGACTTTACAAGTGGCAGTTAAAAATAACCTGCCAGAGACTGCGAGGGAGTCAGGGAAGGCCATTGTCTGGCGTGGTGTAACGTGTACCCAGGACTTCCTCTCGGAGGCCTTCCCTCCCCCTTCCTTTTATTTCCTTCCTGTGGCTGCAGATTGATGATGTTCAAAGGGGGCCACTCTCTTTAAGATATCAGATTATCAAATTCCTGTCCTCTTTGTCCAATTCTCCTTGGTCTCCTTTGTTAGGCCTTCTCCTTTCGCCCTGCTTTGCAGAGTCTCATACCCGGCCTTCTACTTGTAACTACATTTTTCTTCTCTCTACATTCTGGCTGGGAAATCTCATAATCCATGATTTCACTTGGCACCCACTTATGCAAGAGTCACCAGGCCAGGTCCGTCTGCTGGGCTTCAGGTCACCTCTCTGAGGCCCTCCAACTGGCCCTTCACTTCCAAACTGAGCACAGCCTATATCCATCCCCCTCCACCACCCGGTCTGCAGCCCGGCCTTCTCTCCCTCCTGCATCCCTGCAGGGAAGGCCGCACCAACCGCCCAGGCGCCCGAACCACCCTCTTCCTCCCTCTTCCACACCTCTCTAGCCATTCAGCAGCCATGCCCTTTCCGTTTTAGCCCCTTCACCGCTCTCACACACCCTCCCTTCCTCTCATGCCCCATGTTTCCTATCTGGCTTGTCCCCGCCGCCCGTCGCCCAGTTGATTGTCTCCAGGGTTCTCCGCACTGCTCGCCCCCAAACAAAAAGCTGCTCAGGCTATACCTTACCTAATGTCCCACCTTGTCTCCCCCTGGCCTTCGCGGTGAAAGCCAGTTCTCTCGATGCAGTGCCCTCAGCGACATGCTTCTTGCCCCTCTGCAGGCTCCACTCTCAGCATTCTTACACGCTCATCCTTTGCTCCAACCATTCTGGCCTGCCGGCAGCTGCCCAAGCGCACTCTCACCATGCAGCTGACTCCTGCCCTGTCCGAACCTCTGTTCGGTTGGGTGTCACTTCTCATGAAAACCCTTCCTAACATGCCAAACCTAACACTGTTGTCTCTGTTCCTGTCGCATGTGCACTGAGATTGTCATACTGCATGTCCCTCCTCCGTGTCCTTCATAACACGGAGATAGTGTTATGGACAAGGACAATGTCCTCCCACCCCTTTTTTATATAGTATTTTTCCCCAAATTTTATTTTACTTGGAAATATTTCAAACCTTTATAAAATTTGAAAGAATGGTAAAATAAATATATACTTTTCACCAAAATTCACCATTCATTAACATTTTGCTATATTTATGTACTCTTCTTTCCTCTCTCCTCCCTCCCTGCATCTATAAAATCTTAATATATTGCACTAGTTGAATAATGTCCCCCCCAGAATTCATATCTACCCAGTACCTGTGAATATGAACTTATCAGAATAGGGTTTTGCAGGTATAATCAAGATAAGATGAGGACATGCTGGGTTAGGATGGGCCCAATGACTGGTGTCCTTATAAGAAGAGGGACATTTGTACAAAGACAAAGAGAGAAGAATGTCATGTGAAGACAGAGGCAAAGAGTGGTGTGAGGTAACTGCAAATTTAAGAATGCCAAGGATTGCTGGCAACCACCCGAAGCTAGAAGAGGTAAAGAAGGTTCCTACCCTACAAGCCTCAGAGGGAGGATGACCCTGCCGCCACCCTGATTTCACACTTCTTGCCTCCAAAATCATAAGAAAATAAGTTTCTGTTGTTTTAAGCCACCCAGTTTGTGGTAATTTGCTACAGCAGTCCTAGGAAACTAATAAAATAATCATAAATATATATAGAGAGACACACACATATATATATACAGTACAGCTATTAAAATATTTAATATAAAATATAAAATCAACTTAATATAAAATATATTAATATAGATATAAAAATTTTTACTGAACCATTTATTGTTCTTTAAATTAATAAGAAATTATGAAGTGGTCTATACTGAAACCAATAAATTTGAAAATCTGGCAACATGTACAACTTCTCATTAATTGTGGACATCACTGGGCACATTGGCTGTGCCATCGCCACTTCTACATGTTAATGTTCTGCACTAACATGTGAAATCTATTGTGCAAACAGAGTGCTACTGGCTTACATAGAATTCAACTAAAAGCTTAGAAGCTTTGGAACATGGCTATCAGGATGGTTGTATATAACCTTCAAAAATTAAGCAAATTATGTCTTACTGACATGAATGGCATTATTTTCTTCCAAGATATTGAACTTAGGTCCCAGTAATTTAGACCATTTTTCAGAGTTAGCTAATATGTTTATATATACATATATATATATATATTTTAAGATTTTATTTATTTTATTTTTAGACAGAGGGGAAGGGAGGGAGAAAGAGAGGGAGAGATGTGTGGCTGCCTCTCGTGTGCCCCTCACTGGGGATCTGGCCTGCAGCCCAGGCATGTGCCCTGACAGGGGAATCGAACCAGTGATCCTTTGGTTCACAGGTCAATGCTCGATCCAATGAGCTACACCAACCATGGTTAATATGTTTATAATAGCATCAGTATAAAATAAGAATTCTGAAAATTGTTTACCTATCTTTCAATACACACAGTCTTCATATCACTTAAAACCCCAGGGCTTATTGCCTGTAAATCAGTTTCTGCCCACCACATTTAATTATCATTGGTCAGTATTTTTACAAAGATACTCAACTTAATCAAATCCTTGAAGGGTATGTTAGAGATTAGATCATAAATGATATTTTAAAAAAGGCTTTTGTTATGGAATCAATTACTAATGAAGCCCTGTGACTTAGCCAACTCTCTGACGTGTAACAGAAGCTACAGAAAGCTGCCAGGGATGCAAAGATGGAAATAATGGCCCTGATGGTGATATTAGAAGTTGTTGATTGTCACACACTGTGAGAATTCTCTTCTACAATATGTGGTCCCTAGATCTAGCTGCCCAGATATTGGGAAAAAGTTGTGGTGATTTTCACATTGGGCTGGTCTGAGTTAACACCACCCATCGAATGCGGCACAGGCGTAATGACACTGGTAAAGGGCGCTGAGCTCCCCTTGGCTTCGGTGTTTATGAGGTACAGCACGCTGCTCATGGAAACTTGGGCGGTGGTGACAGAAATTTACTAACTAGAAAAATGCAGTCCATAGACATCACCTGTAGCACTGTATCCCCTTCTGGATGCCATTCTAACAGAGAGGGCGACAACCTGGATCGCGTCAGAGGACTGTCACCGAGGAATGGTGTGAAAGGGGAAGTCTTAGGAGCCAAACCACCTGGATTCAAAGTTAGGCTCTGGTACACACTAGCTGATAACTTCGGGCACACTACTTAGCCTGTCTGTGCCTCCGTTCCGTCATCTATAATGTGAGGTTATTGTGAGATTTATATGCATTTTATATATATATATTGCTTAAAAAACATAATATGTAACCAATAAATGTTAGTTATTCTTACTAGTGTCATCACCACCACCATTAGGAAAAACTGGTGAAAATTAAGCAGGGATGATAAGAAAAAGACTTGTAGGGACATATGTGGTCTCTTCAAAGGCTTGAAATACTGCCAAGAGGAAGAGAGATTAGATGATTTCCATGTAACACTGGGATCACATGGGTATCAAAGGGTATACATTACAGGAATTCAGAATTGGACTCACTAGACAGGGCCCATTGTTTTAATGATCAGAGTTGTATGAAGATCAAAGGCTTGCTCTAAATAAGAGGTGTCCTAGGTTACTGGGGTGCTCAGTCACACCCTGGACGATCCTTTGGGGTTTAAGAGTTAGATGGAAGATGGAATTAAATCATCCAAAAGAAACTAGCCTTGTGAGTCTATAATCAATTATACCCATTAAAGCATGAAGCAGAATTTGAAAGAATGATTAAAACGTAAGAAGCTCTACACAAATAAAAACTCTTTTGTTGCGATGCTGTCACACCTCACACTTCCCAAATTGACTCATTTGCCATTCATTTCTACCTGATATCCACATAAATGGGAAAGAGGCAGAGGAAAGAGATATTTGATTAATATACTTAGATGCACATACAAAAACATAAGAAGCACCTTATCTTACAAGTTTAATTTCTAAAATCAGTCAGTTTATATGGTAAAAATCATATCGAGTCAAAATTGCCCTGAGAAATCTAGCCCAAACTTGGCAATTGCCTCTTGGTAAAGCCCAGAACAGTCAGTTTCCCTCCAGCGCTGGAACCAATTTCTGCTTTTTCTGGTCCAGGACTGAATAAAGGAATTGGTTTGAATTTAGATGACAAGTTCTATGAAAAATACATGTATTTAAACAGCACACTCAGTCACAGGAAGCAATATTTGGTCTGTGGGAGAGGAGACCAAATGAAACCCACGCGATTTAGGTCGCCCACTCATTCTCACCTTTGGACATACGCTCAGTGAGTGGAACATCAAGCTGAATAGAGAGCACCATTTAATTTGTTTTTCTTCTGTTTCGTCTATTTATTTCCTCTTTTGTCTTTATACGCATGCACAGAGTTGAAATCACTGACACTGAATGCTCTCCACTGAACATTTAGGGACAAAGCAGGCCTTCTGGGTCAGCGGTCACTCCCCTTTTGCCCGCAGTTTCTATTACTGGCTCCCTGGCCCCTGGAGGTGCCCTGGGCTGCTTATCCAAAACCCTCCTTTCTTCTAGGAACGGCATCCCTTCTTTGGGGGAACTGCCCCTTCCCCGCTGCCGTCCGTGATTCTAGGGTGTCACCAACCATAGTGCCTCACTGGCCACATGGGTGGGCATGTGACCCAAGCAGAGCCAATCAGAAGCCTCCCCTGGGATTTCTGCACTTGCAGCTAGAGAGCAGTCCTCAGCCTGTGGGTTGAAGGAAGACAACAATAGAGAAAAGCAGCATTGTGAGATGGAGACAGGGTTTCCGGCTCCATTTTTGTCCCCGTTTAACAGTCTCTAGGCCCGGCAGGCCCCGGCCTTTCCTGTGGAGATTCGGTAAATATCTTAGTTTTGTTTAAGTGGGTTTTTGTCACTTTGAATGAAAGGGATTTTAACACAGCCCTCTAGAGTTTGATTCTCTGACCTATACCAATCTCCACATGCTCTAGGCAAATGAAACAGTACACAGAAATAGGCTTGGATACCTGGCCCCACACTTGTTACAGCATCAGTCTGGAAATACATCCATTTTCAGTCTGGCTCCATAAAGCCCTACCAACTATGAAGAGTAAATCCTTTCAAGTCATTCTGATTATCTAATGAGAGAAAGAGAGAGAGAGAAACAGCAAAGAAGGGAGGGAGGAAGAGAGAGAGAGAGATAAAACCCTATGTGTTAATGAGAACTCACTCTGCCTTTGTCTCTGTCTTTCGAAGCCACCAGAAAAGGCTCTCATTTCAGCACAGCAGACATTTGCTGAGCGCCTGTTGCGTGCCAGGCGCTGACGTGGGACGGAGGAGGCTGAAAAAATGAATGTAGGTAGTCCCGGTCTTGAGGTTTGAGCCTCCCTGAAATACCTCCAATAGGTTCATTTTTTCCTTTTTTAAAAAATGTTTGATATTATTCTTAAGAGCCTAGCTCTCACTCTTCACTAGGAACATGCACAAACACACATAATCAAAATGATCATCTTGTAATTTCTGAAAAACTATTTGAGTAGACATTTTCTTGTAACAAATCTCTCATTTTGAAAGCTGTCCTTTTGGATTTTAAAAAGTGAACTGAATAAGGGAAATTGCTCATAAGCAAGTTACAGCACTTTGAAGGAAAAAGTCTTCATGTCTCACTCTTCTGTGAACCATTGTTCTGTTGTAGCCAGTGAGGCCATTAGTAGATCAGTCAACCCACCTCCTCCTACAGCTAGTGCAGCCAGGAGACCTTGGTTCAATGAGTAGTCCAAGGTCACATGGAGTTCTGGCCCAGGTCCCACCTGGCAGACACCTGTCTTTTCCTCTCTCTGCTTGCATACATAGGCCCTCATTGATCTGGCAATTAGCAGAACAGATCCCATCGTTTTTAAGAATTTCCAAGATAGGGTGTCACCAACCGTAGTGCCTCACTGGCCACATGGGCGGGCATGTGACCTAAGCAATCAGCCACTGATTGAAACCTTAATGCTCCCTACAAAAGACACTAAGAATTCTTTAGTAAATCAGAAACTCAACCAAGAGAAATGCTTAAATTTCACTTGTATGGACAAGAATCCTAAATTTTATCTCTCTACCTAGCACATAAACTGAAAAAAATGACAAGTTAGCTAGACAGGAATGCCGAGAAGTAACCCAAGCAGAGCTTAGGCTACAGAGTTGAGAAGAGTCCACCGCACCTGCAGGGCTAGGAATGCCTTGTACTTGGGATGCAGATGTACTGCTAGGGACGGGGAGGGAAGGGAGTGGGCCTCTCTGGACATTCTTTCTTTAATAGTGCAGGTAACTTGCCTACACCCATTCAGTGCCCACTTTGAGTAAACTGGGGTGACTCGTCAGTTCCTGGATAATAAAGGGTGTGGTCCTGAATGGTCAAGTACACAGACTCTTTCCCACCAGTACCCAGAACAGGCGTTTTCCACTTATCAAAACTCAGACTCTTTTTATAACAGAGCAGACCAGACAGTTATCACATAGAAGAAACCTTACTGCTACCCTTGGAATGGACCTTTGGGCACTAAGTATCTAATTCCTTTGTAAGATTGGGGGTAAGAAAATCACCAATCCTGTTGTGTAGCATGAGTGAACCTATTGGAAGTTTCAATAATGATGAAATGAACAGACAGTTCATAGGGTAGAAAAGGATTTCCTCAAATGAGAACATTAAAAAAAAAAAACAACTCATCATTGAATTCTGGGTATGATGAAAGTTTGGCTGGAAACAAAACTCCGTGTTGGTAAGCTCGGAAGAGGTTCCTAAGCCTCCTGTAGAACTTTTTCCACAGATTCCCCCTGTGGACTGGGGCTGGGCCTGGAGGTAGCAGCTGTAATTCATTAAGGAGCTCAGGACCAGAAACTTAGAGAACCAGAACAGGAGGCCAAACTCACGCACGCCTATTGACCGGGTTTTCCCCAGGGACTGGCACTGGGAATCTACACTGGGATTTAGTATTTCTGTGATGTGCTTATTGCAAAATATGCGTTACTGATAGTTTTGGTTTCCTTTTTTCAAAAAAATTATACTCCTTTCTTCCAATATCATGCCCAAAGTGCTGTTACTGGATAGTGTCAACTGACAGGTCATTCAGAGCAGGTTACCTCCAGGTTCCCAGGTTGGGGCTCAGGTAAGGCAAAGTCTGATGGCCTCTCAAGGGAACCCCAGTCCTTATACATAAGCACCTTTGCTTATAGCATCATCTGCTCTCAACACAGTTATCTAATGGGACAAAAACATGGTATGGTTTGGTCTTTAGAAATATCACTTTCAAAATATGAAGGATGAACTTAGGAGGTGGGGGTAAGATTAGAAAATAGTGGATTTGTTACAAAGCTATAGGAATCGACCAGGCCAGAGATAAAAGAGACAGAGAAAATATGAAGAAAAGGAAATAAATCTGTGAGATAGTAGGAGGTAAATCGGCAGCCTTGGCGATTGACTGACCATAGAGGACAAAGAGGAGAGAAGACTCTGTGGTAACTTCTAAGTCACACCAGGACCCATATCCCCTCTTAGTCAATTGCTAGTCTCCATAATTTCCACGAGCCTTTTCCCCAGCCTCTCTCACTGTCTTTCTTTCATTGTGAAGTAACATTTCTGATTATTGGAAATGACTTACATGTAATCATATTTCATGCCAGGCCCTATGTCAATAACCTGAGGTTTCTACCCACCTGGTGTTTGAGAATAAGTCAAGACCAATTGATATCCAAGACCTTAAATTTTTTACTTTAGAACATTCTAACATTCTGGTATTCTAACATTCTAACATTCTAACATTCTGGTATTCTAACAATTGGGGGAACTTGATTAAAGTCTATCCTAGGTCAGAAGAAAGACCAGATATTGGGCATCTCAATATGATCATAAATAGTGGAATTAAATGTGGCAATGGGGATCCTTTATCCAGACAAGTCTCAGCTTGAGTTTATAAACATCTTTTTTTTAGATGTAATATCTAACTCTGGTCATTGGCTAATCTTGCAAACAAAGACAAATGCCACATCCTCAGTTCATTAATTCCATTAGAATGAAAACCAAGCCACTGAGGAGTTTAAGGGCAAAGGGCAATCAGAAGATCTGGAAACAATGGTAAATTTGTTAATTAGAAGTTCAAAAGGCAATAAGAAATGGATAATAACAATCTGAAGGCCACAGCCCAAAGGACTGTCGGAGAACAATGAAAAAAAATTTCTGTTATATCAAAAATCATAGACTCTGCCTCCCCTTTTCCTTTTTTGTTCTCATTTTCTTTCTTGGGCCAAGAGTTTTCTCTTTCATCTTACCCCATTGTCTTTTTCTCTTTCCCCATACTTTATTTTTTTAAATAATTTTTTTATTAATTGTATTTTATTGATTTTGCTATTACAGTCCTGATTTTTCCCTCTTAGCCCCCCTCCACCCAGCACCCCCTACTCCCTCAGGCAATCCCCCCACCATTGTTCATGTTCATAGGTCATGCTTATAAGTTCTTTGGCTGCTCCATTTCTTATGCTGTACTTTACATCCCCATGGCTATTCTGTAACTACCTATTTGTATTTCTTAATCCCCTCACCTCTTCACCCATTCTCTCCCTTCCCCCTCGCATCTGCCAACCATCTGGTAACTGACTTCTCTTGCTGCTTTTAAGAGTCTCTCTTTATCTTTGACTTTTGGTCTTTTAATTATGATGCGTCTTGGAGTGGGCCTCCTTGCATCCATCATAATTGGGACTCTCTGTGCTTCCTGGTCTTGCATATCTATTTCCTTTGCCAAATTAGTGAAGTTTTCTTTCACTATTTTTTCAGGTAGATATCCAATTTCTTGCTGTCTCTCTTCTCTTGGCACCTCTATGATGCAAATGTTGGAAAGTTTGAGGTTGTCCCAGAGGTTGTTTATACTATTCTCATACTTTTGGATTCTTTTTTCTTCTTGTTGTTCTGTGTGGTTGTTTTATGTTTCCATATGTTCCAAAACATTGATGTGATTCTCTCCTTCATCCACTCTACTGTTGTTTCTCTATAAATTGTTCTTTATTTCAATTAATGTATCCTTTGTTTCTGACTGGGTCTTTTTTAAGCTGCTGAGGTCTTCACTAAGTTCCTTGAGCATCCTTATAAACAGTGTGTTGAACTCTGCATCTGAAAGATTGATAATCTCCATTTCATTTAGCTATTTCTCTGGAGCTTTGATCTGTTCTTTCATGTGGACCATGTTTCTTTGTCTCCTCATTTTGGCAGCCTCCTTGTGTTTGTTTCTATGTATTAGGTAGAGCTGCTATACCTCCCTGTCTTGGTAGCATGGCCTAATGTAGTAGGTATCCTGTAGGGTCCAGTGCACAGCCTCCCCAATCACCCAAGCTAGGTATTCGAGATGCACCCTCTGTGTGGACAGAGTACACCCTCCTCTTTAGTTGAGCTTTGACTGCTGTTGGAAGATCAATGAAAGAGATTTACCCAGGCCAGCCAGCTTCATGGACTGGCAGTGCCCACTGACCACCAACCTCTGCCCTCCATGGAGGATCAGCTGTACAAGGACTGGGTGGTGGTGCTCTGATGTGGTCTGTAGTTGTCCCCTGGATGCACTGGCCCTGGGGTTTCTTGGGTGGTGTAGGCCAAGGTCAGCCCCCATCTGTGTTTTTCCCAGAGTACCCTTGCCTGAGCCATAAAGCAATCTGAGATGGCTACTACTTGTCCTGGGCTTGGAGATTCCCAGGCGAAGCCAAGCTGTGAAAGTAATCTGGCTGCTTCTAGGGCTCACTGAAGCCAGCTGTTGCTTGTTTGATAGGATTCAGAAGTCAAGACCAGCCATTCTTATGGAAAAAAAGCTTGGGTGGGCCCTTAAATTGGGTGGGGCAGAGCCCCTGGGGATCTCCAAGGTGGGTCAAACAGTGTTAGCTAGGTTGTTGGAGTCTCAAATGTGGCACCAGCTTATGGGCTCTGTGTTGGGGAGAGTTTAGAAAAGGGACAATGGCTTCTGCTCACCTTGATGCCAGACACTTCAGTTTCTCCCTGTATGCCACTGATGCCTTTGAAGCTGCTACCCTGGTGCTGGAACTCAGAGGGAGGGAGTCTGAGTACGTGAGTTCATGTGTGGGTTCTTTAAGAGGAACAGCTTGGGGCTTCAGTAGTTTCTTCCCCTGACTCAATCCCCACTGATTTTTGCAGCCAGAAGTCGTGGGCACAGGAATCCTGGGCTAGGGCACCTGGTATGGGTCTGGGACTCCTTGCTCCCAAGATATCCCTCCCAAATTTTTATCCATGTGGGTGTGGGACCAGCTCATTCCTTGCATGCCCCCCTCCTACCAGTCTGGATGGTCGTGGTTTCTTTAATTCCATAGTTGTCAGATTTCCATTCAACTCAATTTCATAGCTGTCAGACTTCCATTCAGCTTGATTTCTGATGTTCCCGAGTGAGGGCTGTTCTATATTTTAGTTGTAATTTTGATGTGGCTGTGCAAAGAGGCGAGCCATGTCTGCCTATGCCGCCATCTTGACTAGAAGTCTCCCCATGCTTCACTTTTCATTCTAATTGGGTTATATTTTAAATCTTTAATATAGTTTTAATAAAGTTTCGTGCTTCATATTTTATTGTAATATAATTCAATACAATAAGTCACCCTTTTTAATTGTACAATTCAGTGGTTTTTATTATATTTACATTGCTGTGCAACCATCGCCACTGTCTAATTTTAGAACATTTTCATTACCCCAAAAGAGACCCCCATATCTATTAGCAGTCATCCCTCATTCTCTCCTATACCCAACCTCTGGCAACCACTTCTACACAGTACTTTTCACCTTCATAATTTGCCTATCCTGGACATTTTATATAAATGGACTCATACAACATGTGGCTTTTTGTGGCTTTTTTTTTCATTTAGAGTAACTTTTTTCAAGCTTTCTCTATGTTGTAGCATGTATCCTTCCTTTTTTATGGTTGAATAATATTCCATTATATGGATATACCACATGTAGTTTACCCATCATCAGTTAATAGATATCTGGGTTTCCCCACTTTTTAAATTTTATGCATAATGCTATGATTATTCAAACAAACATTTGTGTGTCTTCAGTTCTCTTGGGTATATGTCTCTGAGTAGAATTCCTGGATGTACGGTAACTCTATGTTTTACTTTTTGAGGAATTTCCAACTGTTTTCCCAAGTGGATGCAAATGTTGCTAAGGTTCATATTGTTCACTTAAATATTTAACCAGTAAATAGCTTTTAGAAATTTTTTAAAAGTTAAGTTGCTTCTTGCTTCCCATTAGCCTTTGATTTTTTTAATGTGGGTCATTTGTCTTCAATAAAACTCAAGAGTTCTACCCCTACTCCAGGAACCATAGCAGTAGAATATTTTAAATAGGTTAACGACTGACTATACACTAGTGTATTTTTTTTTTTTTTTTTAAAGATCAGTGTCTGACCCAGGTAAGAAAAAGCAAAGTCCCTAGTCCTCTAAAATTCCCCCTTATTTTCCGCATTTTCTTTGTGCTTACCAGGTAAGGACAAAGATTTGTCTCTGTGGGTGTTTCTTAATAACAATGAAGTCATTTTCTTTTAAAAGCTTTACATCAGCATTAACCCAGCTCTCCTTTCTCCCCTTAAAGCAATGGCCTGTAAATGTGACCAATGAGTTACAAGTATTGCTTTTCCCATAGGGATCTTGAATTGCTTTTTCTTGTGTTTACTAGGGGTTTTCTCTCTTTCAGAGGCTAACACGTACATGGAAATGGCTACTAGGGAACCATGAAAAGCCCAACAGTGCAACCCTTCTATGGAAGGTCCTCTGAAGTCACGGGAAATCCAGGTCCAGTCTTTGACAGAGTCAGCCTGTTTCAGCTCCCCACTTGGGAACTGGGAGCCCCGCATCGGCTAAGGCAACTCGGCGCCAGGCTGGCCTGAGGGGGTGACACACTGTCAAACACCCAGCATTTTATAGGACTTCTTCACACAGATGTGGGTGTGCTCAGTGGTTTGGGGTTCGTTTATGAAATTGCCAAGGAAGTCAATTATGTTCCAATCTACCTTCTTCCTGAATTTTAGCAAAATATTAACCATTTTCCACCTTAGCACTTCTGCAAAGCTCTCCCCAGTTAGTCATAATTCAGGTCTTGATAAGGCCCTTATAAAATTTTCTGCTAACTCCCCCTCCCTGGCCACACCTCATCAAGCTGTCAGAGTGATGTGTGACTCTGTGTTCACTGTGGTGCTACTCCCACCCCTAGCTCCTTAGGCCAGGCTAGGTTTGCCTTCCCCTCTCTGACTCATTTTGGAGGCAATTTGGGTAGCACCTTCCAAAATGGCCACCAAATTCAAAGGTTAAGCATTTTCTCTCTTTGTCCCTCCATCCCGCAGCACCCCGCAAAGGGTATGACCTCCAAATCAGGCACAAGAGGGTAGAAAGGAAGAGAATTTTGAAAATGGTTCACATTCCAAATTTACCAGTTTCCCACAGCTGCTTTCCTTGAATATTCTGTTCTGACCACTGGGCAGGAAGAAAAGGGAAGAAGGGTGAGGATTTTCTCTGAAAGCCAAGACTCCGTTCATGGCCCACTCTCCTTTCTCTCCTCTGGAGATGCCCTCCCACATCAGGTCTGGAGCATCCCAAAAGTCTGTAGAAGTTCACAGCCAAACATTCTTTACCATCAGGGGAGCGGATCTCAGAACAAGAGCTGATTGCCACTGAAAGGGATTATAAGCACAGTCTCAAGTTGCTCGTGTCCTATGGCATATATTTAAACCATTAAATAACTTCTCAATATTTACGTGTCATGTTCCTTCTAGTCCACATGAACACTTTAATTAGACCCTTGGCCCTCCCTTTTCAGCTCTTGCATTTTATTTCCACCTGCATGCTTTTGTCTGGAAGTCCTCAAAGTCCCTGGAGAAAGGTGATCTTTCTATTTTGGCCTCACGCCCGCCTCCAGGGGCTTCAGCCCCTGGCCTCTGCTCTCAGGAAGCACCTTCTCTAGATTCTGAACACAGGACTCTGACCCTGTCTCTGCCACAGCGTTGCCCGTCTCACTCCGTGGTCTGCCTCCTGCCTTCCCCCCAGCCACTTCCAGCCCTCCTGGCCAGGAGCCATCAGCCAGCCAAGGGTCACAATGTCCCAACCCACAGCTCTGCCCCTCCTACCGCCATTTGTAACCTGGATACATTTGAATAGCACAACAACACAAGGGTGTTTTATTTGAAATCTATTTCCCTGGATGACAACTACCAGCCACACCTCAAATCTTCCCAGATCCTGGAATAAAGAAGTTGTTGTCCCTATGTAAAGCACACAGCTGCCACCTACGAGGCAGCTCCCAACTTATCGCTGGTGAGAACTTGGCAGGTAGTTCTCTGAAAAGCAGTAGCTGGAATGGAAAAGACCTTGAGGAAGGGTGGGGTGTGCGTGTGTGTGGGTGGGTGGGTGGTGGGTGCTGAGTAGTGGCTCCATACCTTCTGTGGAAATATTGGAAGAGCTGGAAAATCCTGATGGTAGTGATATAAACATCATTCTAGGGACATTAAACCATGGCCTCCAAGAAACCACTAAGAGCAGGGGGTGATCTGAAGCTATTTGCCTCCTTCTCGTCGTATAACAAGGTGTAATTTGGGGAAGGTGTAAGTTGGGGAATATCCGTGTTTGCTACTGGTTATAGCAAATGGCCGTCTAGAGTCTTGTCTTCTGCTGCCACCTTGTGTTTAAGAGAAGAAAGTCCAGATTCGTAGAGATGCTCTGGTGATGAAAAACGAGCCTTTTAGAGGCGGTAAAGATCTTAGAAGTTCTCTAATTCAACTCTCTTCAATTCACAGACAAGGAAACCAAAACCCAGACTGGAAACAGGAGTCTCACTGCCTCTCCTGTGTCACACCGCTTCTCCAGAAAATTATACTCTCAGGGCGTGCACTTGGGTCAAGTCCTTAACACTCCGGCCACAATGTCCATGGCAGCAATCAACCACCAGTCCAAACCCATGCACGTTTCATCCTGTGCAAACATTTCCAGAGGAGGTACGTGTGTGGCAAGGGCAAGGAAGCAGTGATAAGCAGTAAGCCCTGAGGCTTACAAGTAGCTAAGTAACATGCCCAAAGTCACACAGCCACAGATGGCCGAGAGAAAATTCAAACTCGGGTGCTGGACAGTACAAAGTCTGTGCTCTTACCTCTGTCATTACTCATCACGTTGACTTTACCGCATCTAACTGTACATCGCTTCCAAACGAGGAGAGATCACTTAAGGGTCTATTCACTTACTACCTTTCTTCATCTACATCGTGTGATTTCTCCATGCCTTTTGCCATCCTGGACTGTGTTCCTCAGACCAGAAGCTTGACCCTCACCCGTAAACGAGTTAGAAAGGCAAATTCTCATTGGCCTCCTCGGTGGACTGAATCAGGAACTCTAGTGGTGGGGTTTGACAATCCCAGCTTTAACAAGCCCTCAGGGTATTTTGACAACACTCCAGTTTGTGATCCTCTGCTATAGGACATCTGAATATTTCAACAATGATTTGAAGTTAAAGAAAGAATAGATACAGGAATTTAGGTACCTATCTACAAACAGAAAACAAAGAGAGTGTATTTAATTTAGGGGAGGTCAAACTCCACTCTTACTTAGCTGGTGGAAAAGGCTCCTGGAATTTTTGCAATTTCTTTCAAATTCCTCTTGACCTCATACCTTTTGGTCTTGAGAGAGAAAGGTCAGCCACCTGCCAACGTGAGCAGAAAAGGAAGTGCTCTCTCTGGGCAAAGAATGGAACCAATAGAAAAAGAGCCAACCCCCCTGCCTCAGGGTGACGTTCAGCACCTCCATCCTAAATGCCCCCGCCTGGGGGAGGAGCACTGGCTAGTTGCTGTGTCAGTAAATCTCCCAGGCCTTTCACACAGTATTCTAAAATTCTCAAGCCACTTTTTAATGACATGGTTTTTTCTGGTGATGAAAGTAGTCCATGTTAATAATTCTAAAACTTTAGAAAAATAAGGAAACCATAAAGTTAAAATCACACATTCTCCTATTCCAGCCCATGTTCGTGGATTGGAACTTAATATTGTTAAGATGGCAAAACCCCGCAAATTGTTCTAAAGGTTCAATGCAATCCCTACCAAAATCCCATTTGGCTTCTTTGCAGAAACTGACAAAGTAATTCTAAAATTCATATGTAAATTGAAGGAACACAGAACATCCAAAATAATCTTTAAAAGACCAAAGTTGGAGGACTAATACTTTCTAATTCAAAACTTACCTTAAAGTTATCAAAACATTATGGTACTGACAGAAGGCTGGACATAAGAGAATGGGATAGAATTGCGAGTCCAGAAATAAACCCTCACATTTATGGCCAATTGATTTTTGACAAGGGCATCAAGATAATTACATGGGGCTCTGGCTGGTGTGGCTCAGTGAATTGAGTGCTGACCTGTGAACTAAAGGGTCGCCAGTTCAATTCCCAGTCAGGGCACATGCCTGGGTTGCGGTCCAGGTCCCCAGTAGGGGAAGCGTGAGACTCAACCACACATTGATATTTCCCTCTCCTTCCCTTCCTCTCTCTCTAAAAATAAAATCTTTATAAAAAGATAATTAAATGGGGGAAAAAAGAATAATAATTTCAACAAACAGTGATGGGGCAACTAGATGTACATAGGCAAAAGAAGTTGGACACTTACTTACCTTATGCAAAAATTACCATATGCAAAAATTAACTCAAAAGATCAAAGACAAATGCAAGAGTTAAAACTATAAAGCTTTTTAGAAGAAAACATAAACATGAATCTTCATGACCCCGAGTTAGACAGTGGTTTCTTGGACACGATAGCAAAAGCTAAAGTAACAGAAGAAAAAAAATGATAAATTGGATATTGTCAAAGTTTAAAACTTCTGCATTTTAAAAGTGACACCATCAAGAAAGGGCAAAGGCAACTCTAGGAATAGGAGAACATTTTTGTAAGTCATTTTTCTTATAAGGGACTTGTATCTAGAATAGAGGGCTGGGAAAAAGAAGGTTTATAGTTGTTCTTGGAACTGTATCTATGGAAAATAATATAATAATTAATAAATAAGAATATAAGAATAAACTTTGTGTTTTACAGACTCACAACTGTAACCTTTTGCCCCACCCTGTATATAAGAACTCTTAGAATGTAACAATAAAAAGACAACCTTATTTTTAAATGGGCAAAGACTTCATATAAACATTCCTTTGAAGAAGTTACAAAAATGTCCAATAAGCACATAAAAAGATGCATGACATGATTAACGACCAGGGAAATGCAAGTGAAAACCACAATGACGCATCATTTCATACCCACTAGGCTGCTATAATCGAAAGACAAGTGTCGGTGAGAATGTGGAGGAATTAGAGCCCTCATACCCTGCTTGTGGCAACGTGAATGGTACATTGGCTTTAGAAAAGTCTCTGTAATCTAATATAAGGTCACTTTTGGCATGTGTTACTCATACTTGGTCACATTAGTCTATCTGGAGGCAAAAAAAATTTAAATTTTTTTCATGACATTATTCAGCTCTTTCACATCCTTAGTTTTCCTGTTGGATCAAAGATAAATTAAGAGATAACTAAAATCTCCTTTTATTCTTTCTGACCACTGTTGCACAAAGCTATATGAAAACTATTGTCATTTTAAATCGTAACCCTTTTCATTATAAACTTATCTCTTTGGCTAATTAAGACTTAAGTTCAGTCTTGTCCAACATTAATAATGTGAATCTCGGTTTCTCTTGTTAGCATTCACCTTTTTATGCTTTTGTCCATCCTTTTAGTTATTGTGGAGAAGGAAAAATACACAAACATATAATTAGATTATTTTTACATAAATAGGATCATAAATGGGAAAAAGTTGTGGGAGGAGGGACTGTAGAAGGAATATGAGGATAGAGCTAAATTTTCATATTCCATAATAGAAAGTCAATAGACAGTACCTACACCTGAAAAAAAATCAAGAAAAAGTCATATAGTCATGTTACTAAAAATATGGTTGCAAATAAAAAATATATATATATATACTTTATATATATATATACTTTAATAGTTAAGAATTGGGTGGTTGCTTCAGGGAATCAGGAATGAGGTCGAATGGGATGGGGGAGGAGGAGACACCTTCTCTGTAGCCAAGTTGTTTTAAGATACTATATTCTTCCCCGCCTTTTGGATTAACTGTTAAGGTTATCGATAATACTTACAGACGCTATTTATTAAGAGCCTACTGTGTGCAGGGCTAATGTTATATGTATCTGAAGAGGAGGTAAAGCCAAGGCCTGGGTAAGGGCTGTAGTGTTAGGTCCTGGAGTCAAAACAGAAGTGGACATCTTGAAAGATCCAGATAAAGCATTTGATAAAATTCAACACCCATTTATACTTTTAAGCAAACATTTAGGAAACTAGAAATAGAGGGAACTTCTTTAAAGTTCCTTTAATGTTTTTGAGAACCTTTTTACGGTGGGTACTCTTACTATTGCCATTTATCAAAGAAGGAATATTAAGTTCCCAGGGCTCATACATGGCAACGCTCTGCCCGGCTCCATGACTTGAGGTCTTGCTACTACGTGGTTCATCTTAAAACCAAGGGACCCAGGTACACAAAGTAGTCCTTAGAATGAAAACTCAATTATTCTCTTTGTACATTCTCTCATGTCCACAGGGGGGCATTGGGGTTCCTTTAAATTCAAGTCTAGTGTTCAAGATTGAAGTAATTGTGTGGTATCAAACTGTATAAATATTATTAAAATTGGAAGTCCATAGTGTGTACTCTACAGGGTCCATAGGTAACTTAAGTCAGAATTGACCAGCTCTTTATCTTTCAATGATAAAATCCCATTGCCAACAGAGTCTTCATATACCTCCTATCCCAACCACCGAGCCATACTGAGGGCCATACTGAGGACAGACTGCATAACCAGCTGGTTGGTACATTCCACATGAAGTGGCGTTACTGATTTCTAGCTAAAAAGGAGTGATGAGGAGGAGTATTCTTTTAAGGAGTATATATTGGACTTTGGGTATGGGGGAATACTGGGTGTGAAATTTAAAAAAAATTAATCACTATTAAATTTTATATTTGGAAGTTGCTTATTGTTTCTATAATGTAAATGTTTTTAAAAGGTGTGCAGTTTTTTAAATCATGTTTTTCAAAAGAATGCGGAAGTTTTAGAAATTGAGAGGTCTAGTTCTCCAATTGAAACCCTCTGGTGACTGTACAAAATATTTTATATTATAGATCATTAAGATCTCTCACATTTATTTCCCTCTTTCCATATTTACTGCCACTTCTCTGGTTCCAGTCCTTCTTTGTCCAGCTTCTATTCATGGAGTTTTGAAAAAGTGGCGGTAGAGCCAAGCCCAGGGAAAGCGTTATAGTCCTGGTTCTAGAGCTGAGTCAGAACAGAAGTAGACATCGTAAGAGATGCAGAAAAAGCATTTGATAAAAGTCAGTATCCTTTTGGTTTTAAACAAAATTTTAGGAAACTAGGAATAGAAAAGTACTTCCTTAAACTAATAAAGACTGTCAACAAAAACTTCTATAAATATACTTTATTGAACTTAATAACATTACTGGATACAGTCAATATGTAAAAATCAGTTATATGTCTGTATATCAATAACAAACAAATAAAAAATACTATTTACTATAGCAAATTAAATATCTAGGAATAAATCTAATAAATTATGTATAAGACCTCTACAATGATTATTACAATTATCACTGGGCAAAATTTTAAAAGGCCTAAAAATTGGAGATATCTACCATGTTCATGGATTGAAAGACTCAATAACATTACAGTGTTAATTTTTCATGAATTAGTGTACAAATTCATCACAATCTTAACTAAAGTTTCATCTTTTTTTTGTGAAAATTAACAAGGTGATTCTAAAATGCATATGAAAATGCAAAAGACCAAGAATAACTAAGGCAATCTTGAAGAAGAACAAAATTGGAAGACTTCCACTTCCAGATGCCAAGACTCATTATAAAGTTATAATAATCAAAATTGTGCAATATTGGCACAAGAGAAGCTGGCCAATGAAATAAAATAGAATCCAAAAATAAAACCTCACAGATACAGTCACTTAATTTATGAAAAGTGTAACATTATAGTGAACTCAAGGAAAAGGTTCTACATCCACTATATAGCCATGTGAGAAAAGAAGTTATCAGGTTTCTAATCTCATGTCACACACAAAAAATCAATTCCAGATAAATTTCAGATCCAAATGTAAAAGCAATTAGAAAAAAGCATTGGGAAACATCCTATGATATTGGAGTAGCAAACATATCTTTAAAAAACTATTAAAAGTAGTAAGCATAAAGAATGAAAATTTATAGATTAGAATATATTAAAGTTAAGAATATCTGTTTATTGCATCAGCCTGCAAACCAAAGTGTCACTGATTCGATTCCCCAGTCAGGGCACATGCCTGGGTTGCAGGCCAGGTCTCCAGTAGGGAGCACATGAGAGGCAACCACACACTGATGTTTCTCTCCCTCTCTTTCTCCCTCCCTTCCCCTCTGTCTAAAAATAAAATAAATAAAATCTTAAAAAAAAAAATGCTAGAGATTATCACTAGTATCTCCATTAAAAAAAAAGAATATCTGTTATTAAAAGATATTGTAAACAGAATGAATAGGTGAGGCTCATGGTAAGAGAAAATATTTGCAATATATATCTTTAACAAAAGACTCGTACTGATAATATATAAATAATTTTCACAAATCCGTAAGAAAAAGACAGGCAACCTAAATTTAAAATGAGCAAAAGACTGGGCTACTTCACCAAAGAAGGTATCCATACGGTCGATAAAAACATGAAATGGTTTCCAACTTCCACAGTTATCAGAGAAATGCCAAATTAAAACCACAATGACATGCCACTATATACCAACTGGAATGGCTAAAATGCAAAAGGCAGAGAATACCAAGAGTTGATGAGGGTGTAGAGCAACTGGAACTCTCATATACTGCTACTGGGAATGTACAATAAATGAGTATAGACACTTTGGAAAACTACTTGGCAGTATCTATTAAAGCTGAACATATATGATTATCCTATGGTCCTAAAATTCCTCTCTTCACAAAGATGGGGACAGAGTTAAAGGAACCAATAAGAAACAGTAAAGCACCTTGGGGTCAGCACTAGCTGGAGAGGGAATGGTTTTACAACACAGTGGGGCCTGTAGCTGCAGGCGAGGCTGCCTACGGGAGCTACGAGGGCCTTCTGGGAAGGAAGGTGATTGGGGCAAACCTGAGGCCTACCCTCCAATTTTCTTCTGTTACTTCAACTGGAAAGCAGACAGCAAGCCAGCCTGTTGATAAGATCCATATAGCTCAGCCTCCTGGGGCCCAGGGCAGCAGGAAGGGCAGAGCATGGACCTGGGGCAGCAAAAAGAGAAAATCGAGGGTGCTCATGTCAGGTCCCAAGCATGGACTCTGGAGTCAGATGAGCTGGGTCCACATTTGGTTCTGCCACATACCAGCTGTGGGGCCTTTGGACAATACATTTAACTCCTCTATGCCTCAGTTTCCTCATCTGTAAAATGGAAATGATAATAATCTACCTCATAGAGCTGTATAATACACAAAAGAATAAACACATGAGAAGTTTTTAACATGTAACAAGTGTTTCATAAGTGGTAACTACTATTATTCTTTTAAGCATTCTCCTTTACATAGTCTATACTCATTTAAACAGAGAAGTTTATTAAATCCAAATATATCCTGTATTGTGCCTATGCTTAAGACTGGAATGTTCCCTAAACTCTTTTCTAGAACCTTCAAAGAAGCCTCTCAAGTGTGACTTTTTCTACAAAGACTTCCCTGAGGCCCTGTCCTGTTCTTTTAAGATTTGCATCCACGTCTCACCAATGGCACTTGCTACAGTCCTCACCAAAATACAGCCCTGTGTATATATGTCTATTCTCATTTGTTAAAAGCAGGAACCATATCTCATTCTTATTTATTTCTGAGCTAACTATAGTGCCTAACACTATATAGACAAATAGTTGTTTACCTACCCTGAATTATGTTGGAATTTTACTGTATTGAATATTGCTTGAAACAATTTCACCATTGGCTGACACTTTAAAATCCTGTAGTTATACTGAGTAGTTGTTGAGATGGCTTCCCTGTTTCACCACCTGGTAGCACAAGGGAGCTAATCATAATTACCAGTTACGGAGCATCTACTCTGTGGCAGGACTTTATACCTTATGTTGTGCAATTCTCACAATTAGCCCACAAGCTAGGGGCAGATGAAGGAAGGAAGGCTTAAAGAGGAAAATGTAATTTGCAGGTAGTATGTGGTTGAGCTATGATTCTCACTCAGACCTCCACAAAGCTTATGCTATTTCTATGACGTCGCATGGCTTCCCACAATCAGTATAGACTGATGTCAGGTGTGGACGGGTACTTCCGGGCTTTACTTATTTTCTTCATTTGTATAATAAGGGAGGATTGGATAATTTCTTAGATTGCTTCCAGTTCTGAAATGTATGATTTTAAAGAAGTAGCTTTTTCTGTTCATATCATGTGCCTGTCATGATTACTGCTAGGGACACTTCCTTCATTAAAAAAAAAAAAAAAATCAGTTAGAAAACAGGTGTTCTCAGTTTCTGTCACACAAATGCATGAGGAGGTTTGGTGAAACTGCTTTCTATTGGACTCAAATTTCCCCTTCTTCAGTTTCATGGGTTACAGTGAAGTCAACAAGAGTGTAATCTGTGTTTGCATAAAACCAGAACACAAAAGAAAGATCCAGGTATTATTGAGTATTTCCATACCAAAAGGTCAAAGTTCAATTTTGCTTGCTACTCTCATTATTCAACAACTATGCCTCTCATTCCCTGGTAATATCCCAGCAACAAATCCCCATAGTGTTTCCACTGCCTTTGGGAGATAAGCAGAAGCGCACTTATTATTTTGTTAAACTAGAATATATTTGATGACTAAGAGGTAGAATTAAGATAACATTAATTCAACCATGCAACTTATGAACTCCATATAATTCACGAAGAAAGAAAAAGTAAACCAGTCCTCCATATATACTGCCTAAAAAAGATCTCTCCCTCATCCTCTTCTTCTATATTATCTGTCTGTCTGTCTGTCTGTCTTGAGTTCTCCGTCTATCTAAGCCCCAGTTTAGCTCAAGTAAGGTAGGTACACTGCAGGTGAATTGAAATTAGGATGAAGTGGTCACCGCTGTGTAGACTCCCTGGTAACCAAAAATACAAACTCTCAATCTACAAACATGAAATAAAAACTTGCCCAAAGAAGTAGCCTGTCTCTGATCACATATAGGGAAATTGTTTTATCTTGGGATACAGGGAAATGCAAACCTACATGACTGCAGTCAAGGATACAAACTAGAATTCAAACAAAAGGAAAGGACTGAAGACTTCAAATCATGATACTTTGTTCAAAGCTACTTCATGTTTCCCCCTCTCACTCAGAGGAGAAGACAGAGTCCTTCAGTTGGCCAAGAGTCCCAACACAAGGTGTCTGTCCACTACCGCCCTCCTCGCCGGCTCTGCTCATGCCACTCAGGGCTCTTTCTGGATCTTCTAACAGGTCAAGCGTGCCCTGCCGTAGGGCCCTTGGACCAGCAATACCCTCTGCCTCGAATATTCTTTCCTCAAACATCCCAATTGTCCACTGCCTCGGCTCCCTGTTTTTCTGTTTCATTGGTTTTCACTCTTTATTGTACTTTTTTTCTGCTTACTTTGAGACAATCATTTTTAAGCCACTAAAATTGGACATTATTTGTTACTTAGCAATAGATCACTAAAGCAAAAAGGAAAATAGTTGCTCACAAATAACCGACTCTAAGAAGCTCCAAGAGAAGTTTTAGTCAGCCCAGGCATCTTGTTGGGGTTCCAAGTTGTTAAGGTGCTGGGCTGATTTGCTGTGAAATCGGAAATCACACAATAGTTAAAGTGAATGAAAACGTTTTTTGCTCAGAGAGCCAAAGTGACTTGCCAAGACCTAGGAATAGAACTGGAGCGTTCTAAACTCTCAGTTCACTATACGTTCATTTATTTGTTCTACAAATATTTATTGAGCACTGTGTTTATGTAAGGCACTGTGCCAGGAGCAAGGGATACAGAGATGGCCCTTTTCCTTTGAAGGGTTACATTCTATCAGGTGAGATAGATACTAAGCAATGAATTGCTTGTGTTTTGTTTGTAAAATTACAAACTGTATTAAGAGTCACAAAAGGGAATAGGTTGCTTTGAGAACATATAATGAGGGGGGAGCATTCTGAAATAGTCTGGGGAGAATGGAAAGAGACAGCTAAACTAAACCCAGAAGACAAATAAGAATTAACTGAATGAAGAAGAAAATAAGGAACATTCCAAGCAGAGGTCAAGACACGCATTCTTTCCACTACATTGACTGCCTCTCATGTAAGTCATGGTGTTCGTTACTCTTCAATGCCTGGGTCAGCAAATGTTATAATTGGAGATAAGAATAGCAAGTGGAAATACATAGAAGAGAGAGAGAAAGAGACAGAGAAAGAGAGACATCAAATAAGTGTGGAGTTCTCCTGACGGAGAAGTTTAATAGGAAGATCAACTAGTCCAAGAGAACTATGAAAGCTGAAAGATGGGCATTATTTAAGCTGTTAAATGGTTCAGGTTATATACCACCAAGAAAAAGGGTCTCGCTAGGAAATTCAGTACCTCCAATCATGTGTCTGTACTCAGTGCCTTCTTAAGGGACACCAGCTGCACAAAGTCTCAGGTACAAGTGATGGCATCTGAGGCTTGGAGCAGGTGAGAACTGCATGCTCAGGTGAATTTCTGAGGTCACCACCGCTCCTCCGTGCTGACAAGTCCCTGAAGATGGCCCACCCAACTCCTTAACGCTGCAGTGCGACCTCCTCACTCCAGAAACCTCCCCTCTGCTTGATTCAGACACCTGTGTCATGTCCTATCCTGGACCTGTCACTAGGCAGAAGTGCTCTAATCCTCATTCTTAAATTCTTACATTCCAAACTCTGAACATACCCTTCTAGCCTCCAAATCTTGCCAAGTACTCTGTGTTGTGCTCATCACACATATTCTCTGATCTTAATGATAACTTTGGTCCACTGACACTTCCATTATCTCCCAAACTACTTGTTCCTTCCTGTCTTCAAGTCCTTTCTTATCATGCTTGGTCCCTGGTCTTCCTATGGCATCCGTCTGTCAGCACTATAACCTTGTGCCGTCCACTTCGGTACTTATATCTGGGCTGCAGAGCGCTGAAGAAGATGATACCACAGTACAGACTGCTGCCACAAAAATATGGTCTCTCATCTAAGCTGACAGTCACCGCCACCGCTATTCCCCACATCAGCCACACGCTCCCCACACTGTCCATTCACCAATCGTCCCAACCACCTTGTCTACTGTCTTACACATCAGAGAAAACAAGAGCCCATGGTACCAGAACTGCTTCAACTTCCTGCTTTTCAACCATCAGATGAGGTTTCCTAAAAGTAAAGCCAGCAACAGGGTTTCCAGTACAAGGGATATGACAAGAGGTGTTCTCAGGAGAAACCTGTAAGGAGGTGAGGGAGGCAGGAAGGCCGAGAAGATGTGGTTCCCACTGAAGTTGATTCTCAGTCTGATCCTGCAGGATCCGAGCATGGATAGCACCACAGAGTTGTCCATTTTGAGACAAGCAGGCCAGATTTTTGGACTCTCTTATCAATTGTCCATTGGCTATAGGTCATCCCTGGGGAAAGACTCACAACAGCAGAGGCCAACTGTCCATGGGATAGTGCAGTGGGGCGCCTACCGCCAATACAGCAGCTCAGGGTGGGGGACACCAGTCCAGTCAAAGGGGTCTGAGCATGGTGCCAAAAGCGACTCTTACAACTCCCAAGCCCACAGCCTTACCTCCACCTACAGTCTTTCTCTCACTGCTGAACTCCTTAGTATTGCCCCCAACACCCGCCTAACCTAGTATGAACTCGCACCTCATCATTGCTCATTACACTGTAGTTTGATCATCAGTTCAAATTATTTTAACAGCTCCCAGATGATGGGGGCCATTCATTCTTCTCAGTATCCCTGGTGCCTACCACATAAAGGAAAGCTGTTCTGAATAAACGTTTGGGGTTCATTAATGACTTATTAGCATGAATTTCAAGTCAGGTAGGAAGGAATTTTTTTGTTTGTTGTTTTTTTTAAAGAGCCTTACCCTTTGAATTAGATTGAATAGGTGACAAACTTAGGCAGCACCTTTAGAACAGGCCTTGACCAATGACCTCCATTGCCAAATTCTATACCTGGTATGTTGGGCCCCAAAGGCTAGAACACAAGGACCACGGAGAGTACCACACAGAAAGCACCACAGAAAGCCCCACCTGGTACTCAATCTCAGGATAAATAACTAAAAAGCCAGGGTTGCTCCGGCCAGGTGGCTCAGTCGGTTGCAGCATCATCCTGTCCACCGAAAGGTTGCAGGTTCAATACCACTCGGGGCACATGCCTAGGTTGCAGGTTTGCTCCCTGAGCCAGGGCACGTATGGGGGACAACCGATCAATGTTTCTCTTTCACATTGATGTTTCTCTCGTTCTCTCTCTCTCTCTCTCTCTCTCTCTCTCTTGCTCTCTCTCACCAATAAAAAAACATATCCTCAGGTGAGGATTAAAAAAATAAATTAATTTAAAATATAGAATAAAATAAAAAGCCAGGGTTTGTGGCTGCTCTCAAGCTGCCAATATTTGGGGGGTTCAGGGTGGGGGATAGTAACATCCCCTTATCATTAGGCACTTACCTCAGCCACATCTTGTATTACACGTGTGTCAGTATCAGCATGTTCTGTCTTTTTCCCGTTCATTCTCTTGCTACTTTAAACATAAGGGCGTTGTGCCCTGAAATGCTTTCCATCTGGGAGAGGTCACCTCCATTCCTCCAGCTCTGCAGTCCTCTTACTTAATGGGAAAGCTCAGTTGCCCAACCCAGAGGTGTTAAGTGATCTTGTTTGACAAACTGGAACAAGTCTAGTAGTACACAATGTCGATTCCGCCTCTGAAGTGCTGCAGGCGGCTCGCCACATACCAGGTGAAAGCCTACGTGAAATTCTGTCCCTCTCTTTGCTATAAAGACTCATGCTTTTTGCTTCCTTAAAGACATGTTATGTGGGTAAAGAATTTAGAAGCAACTGAATGATTAGCATAAATTAAATCTGAAAAGGACTCGAAATTTAGGAAAGAGTTTGAGAAATTTGGCAATCATTTTTCTATTGAGAAATAACTAATCCGGGGGGGGGGGGGAGGAATCAATCTAGGGCACATACCAGCAGAAATCAATTTAATTTGGGGGGGCAGTAAGCACGGAGAATGAGGAAAATAAACAAGGGTCAGCCCAGTCATTTCAAAATTCGAAAGAGAAACCACAAAATGTGCCGTAGCTGCAACGATAATAAAAAATTAATATTTTCATTTCATGTTCAAGTCAGTTAAAGGTGGAAAGGAAAAGGGGATAAAAGAGATGTTCAAGGGTAGGTAAAGAACAGGGAAGTTGAGGGGGACTCTCTTCTCACCCAGTTTCTGGGTGAGACCTCAGTTTCTTCACTTCCCTCACCTTTGGCTGAGCCCACTCAGCCCCCTGCTGGAACACGAGCTCTACCAAACCCACAGAACCTCCGGCCGCTCTTCCTTCACCCTTCCTCAGGCACCTTAGGCCGATGCTATTATCATCATTTACTGCCCTAGAATTAGAATGGTCAGATTTAGCAAATGCAAATACAGGATTCCCAGGTAAATTTGAATTTCATATAGATAATGAACAGTTTTTTACCCCATGAAATATCTGGGACATACTTATACTAAAAAATAAAATTCTCGCATACCTAAAATTCAAATTTAGTATAGGCGGCCTGTGTTTTACCTGGTGTCTCCACCCAGAATCCCACTATCAGAACCAGATGTTGTTGAGATTGTACCTTTCTCACAATCCTTATTTGTCTCCGGGTGCGCGCTCTCAGGCAGGAGAGTCGGGAAGACCCACACCAGGCCCCACCCTTCATCGGGACCCCGGAATCTATGCCACAGCAGTAAAAACTCTCAGCTCGGGCAGACACGGCCTTACACATAATTTAAGCAAACATCTTCATTGACAAATATGGAAGCTCCCAAAGACTAAATGGCTTTCCCTGAATGGCAGCTATCAATGCAGAATCAGGAACAGAGTCTATGTATCATGATGGTGTTTTTTGTTTGTTTGTTTTTTCCTTTCTCTCTCACAACAATTTTCTTATAAACTTTATATGTAACAGATCAAACTTCAGCAGCCAGATGGTGAAGTGGGTACTAAATTCTAAATTGATTTTGTAAACTTAAAAAGCATAAAATGAAGACTTCGAAGACTGAAAGAGTTGGCTTTTGTAAAATCCCATTTTGAAATTCTGCAATTGCTTTTCAATCAATCAGTCACTCAGACTGTCAGAAGGCATACTTGCTGGCAAGTCAAAAGCTTCACAAAGCAGGTTAATTCTTGTTAGTGCACATCCATCACTGGGCTAACCATGCCTCCCTGCCAGGAGACACCAGCAGATGAAAGGAAGGTGGGAGGAAGCAAATGAAAAGAGCAGCAGTTCCAAAAGAAGAAAATGCTTCCTGTGCCTAGTTTGCTTCTAGGAGCGCTGGGAATGCTGGAATTTACTAAAGAAACCTTTGGTTATCTGAAAGCACATTGCAACACTGCAACCAACCAGGGACTCTCAACCTAGTAGCAAACTGGGCCTAAAATCTGGGCCAGGGTGTTGGACCTTCAGAGACTTTTGTTAAAGAGCCCTCATTTTCTATAAATAGTACCCACATTACATTCCCCTTTTTAGAAACTCCTACTATTTTGAAAGCTGTAGGTCACAGTTCTGATCATTACTCCCCATGTGGTGTTTTTCCAAAATTAATGTTTAAAAAATAAAGTATAGCCAGGCTTGGATCTTGAGATAACCTGGGACATGCATAAAATGTACTACAATTTGGATGTATTGGATTGGCCAAAAAGTCCGTGCTTTTTTTCCATAAAATAAGAGACATTTTTCATTTTCACCAATAACTTTATCGATTTGGATATTTTGAGTATGTCGGCTATCTCCTGTGTGGTATAATGTTGATTGTTCTCAATTAATGTCTTGATTTGATCGCTATCAACTTCAACTGGTCTACTCGACCGTGGAGCACCGTCCAATGAGAAGTCTCCAGCATGAAACTTTGTAAACCACTTTTGACACATTTGATCAGTCACCTTCTCTATACACTATGCACTTCTGTTTTGCATTCAGTTGCATTTTTGCCTGTTTTGAAATAATAAAGCATAACATGCCAAAAATGTTGTGTCTTTTCTTCCATCTTCAATATTAAAATGGTTGCACAGAAATTCACCAATTTTGAAAGTCTTTAAAATGCATGCTGATATGACAGCTGTCACAATACAATCTAACAAAATTGTTTCAAATGAAGTTAACAGCAACGAAGCACTACTAGAGCCATCCTGCAGAAAAAATACCAAATGAACTTCTTGGCCAACCCAACATTTATAGCTCTGGCTATAAATAACAGGATATCCATCTAAAAGCGGCTGGAACAAGGGGAGTTTTGGTATGTTTGTTTGTTTGTTTTCATGTGAGACGTCAAGAGATGTATCATCCAGTGTGGTTTCAGGAGCTCCCCAATGTCAGGGCTCCACGTCAGCTTCACACATGTTTCCTTGGCCTCTACCTCAAGACTACAAAATGGCTACAGCCGCTCGCTGTTTGATGAACTCACACTTGAAAATCAAAGCAGAAATAATTTTTCTTACTAGATTTCTTGTCATTATAAAGAAAAATCTTCCCTAGAAACCCCCAGCAGGTATCCACTGTGTCTCAACACCAGAGACACAAGGGAGACACATGCAAAGGAGTCTAGGAAAGTAAGAAATCAGAATTTTTAGCTTCTATGTAGTGACACAATGGCTCTGACAAGCAGGGAAAGAACTGCCACACTTTCCACTCTGTGGTATATACAGTACATCAGCGCCCTGCCATCATCTCGTGCCTAAAAGTCTTTATAAATTGGCTTTATCTCTTGATTTCCCTGTTTCTACTCATGATGCCAGAAATCCTTCTGTCACTACTCTGGAGACATCAGATTCATCTTTGACTCCTTCCTTTCCCTAATCCCCATAACCAATCACTACCTATGTTTCAAAATTATCTGTCCCTTCTCAAGGAGTCTTGGATCGCTCCTTTCTTTCAGTTCTAACCTAAAATGTTGATTCAGACCCTTATCACTTCACAGCCAGACTAAGGCGCAAAAGTCACGAAACCATTCTGCCCTCATCCCAGTTACCACTTTTTCACGTTTGCAATTCAGAAAACTTTCAAGGATTCCCCCCATTAACCACAGAAGATATTTCAAAACCTTTAGCCAAATCCTTATGATCAGCCACAATGGGCTGAAGTGAGTAAGAAAGCAGACTTTGTAGTTAAATGACTTGTGTCTTATTTGGCTACTGACTTAACTCTCTAAGACTTAGTTTATTCATTTATGAATTGGGGGGCATAATAATACACAGCACACAGGGTGTCGATAAATGGCAATTTTTTTTTCTGTTATTCTTCTTATTAAGTAACAGGCGCTGTGCTATGTATTAGAATATTTGGTGCCTGTCCTCAATGAACTGATTTCAATTGGTCAGATAAAATTCTACTATTCCATTGGCTGAATTCACCTCTAATCCCCCACCCAACATCCATTTTATAAACAGATTCCTTGTCTTGCTCTACTTGACTAAGAAGAGATCTAAGGGCAGCAACGTTTTGGGTTATGGTCACTCTTCGAGGAAGCATTCTCCAAAACTCTAAAACCTCATTTTGTCCTCAAGAAGACCTTCATTTGCTTTGAGGCCATCAACCCTGGTTCATGTCTTGACTCACTTTTTCAAAGCACACTATGCCTCCAGAAGCTGTTAACAGCATTTATTTATCTTCATCTGACATCTGTGCAACTTCAAAAAGCAGAAATTAAAAGTCACGTGGTGGCTTTTTGTTTGCTTGTGCTACAGTTAGTTGTTTTCTGTACATTTTATGTACTGGAGATGAAAGGTCACACCAGAGATTAAATGGACATAAAAATTACATTCCCTTCATTTTGCTATGGTCTCGTGACTTAGCTTTTTCATCTTCAGAATTTGATTCCTCTTAATTTGACTCTTTTCCAGTTTCCACAAACCAGTGATCATAAAAGACAATATTGTATTATAGAGTACTCATTCTGTTTTAAAAAACGAGTAAAAGATATATCTTAAAGATAAGCAAGATCTGTACCCTGCTGATCTGTATAACTAACGCTTCCATATAACTAATGCTTCCTTTCCTTCTGAAATTATCCGAGGGGTGAAAGGCTGAGGTAATGCCTCAGTTCACCAGTCCATTTTGGCACAGTGCTGGCAAGAAACTGAGCCCTGTGCCCTCCCTCCTTCCTCCAGAGCTCTGGCCAGAGGCAGGCATGAGTTTCTCCACGTTTCCGGCCTGCCCAGGAACACTTGCTGGTTAGGCATACTGGCTCTGGAACTAGACCACCTACGTTCAGATCATGGCTGTGCAATCTCTTGCAAGTTTCTTAACTTATTTGTGTCTGCGTTCCCTCAGCTAAATTAAGGATAAAAAATGACTGACCTCATAGGATTGCCATGAGAATCACATGGACTGATACATGTAACACGTTAATGGCATTACCTGACATATGATTAAGAGCTATGTCAGTGTAAGCTGTTTTTAGTACTCATACTCTTTCCCTTGGCTTGGTCACGTATCAGCAGCCTTGATGGCTTGCTGGAACACATCCAGACATTCTCCCAAAGCTCTCTATTCAAAGCCTCAGGCCAGCCTATGAATCAACCAATTTCATTCTGTGGAAAAGAGTCTAAGAAGAATAAATGCGGGATGCTGGATACCGTAGGGCTAATGCTTTATCAGGGCCTTAAGAAATCTGGACAATAAAAATTAAAATTGTTTTGCTTAAAGCAGAGTCCATATTTTATTCCTCTCCGATGAAACAAGGTTCTCCTTCAGAGTCAAACAGCACTGCCTTACTGCCCACCCCTTATAACTTCCTGCTCAAGCCTACATGCCACTAAGACAATTGTTAGGGTCGGCACAGTTCAAATGGCTTCGGCTCATTAAAAATAAGACTTTTGACAAATCCATTGATCCTAGAATTTCAACTCTAAGCTAATGTTCACTTTGCAAAATTATAACCACAGCACCTATGTATAAAGTTACTCTTATGATTAAAATATGGTCAATTAAAAAATTATTTCTGGTGGTTCTTACTCTCACGTTGTGGTCTTACTTTCAGAAATGAAATGATATAATTTATACACTTAAACAATTTTCCTCCAATGCTGTAAGTTCTGTTTTACCATCCTTGATAATACCTTTAATAGCACAACATAGAAGCTAAGAATAAATTCAAAGAAGCAGGCTACAAATTCTTCATAGTTTCAGGGTAAACAACACAATTTACAAGGCACATAAAAACCATGATGACACACATATTAAAAGTTCTTTTCAACTAATGACTATAAAAATACTTTGGCTGAATTATCTGGGTTTCAGCCTCTTAGCTCACTCAGTGGCACTGATGAAAAGCAAAAGGGCCAAAAGGAAGAAGGATGGCAAGAAACTAAGGGAGCAAAGTCCTTAGAACAATCTGAAATTGGCTCCATCCATCCTTTGAGAGTTGACAAATGGAAACAGGGAACCTCTGTTTCCACTCTATAGCTCCAGTTCGTAGTGAATGCTGTCTGTGTTCCAAGTGCAGTAGCAAAATAATAAATCAGAGTGAATTCAATGTAAGTATGACCTCATTTGAGGAGACTAAACATTTAGTACAATTCAATTTTCTGTGGTTCACCTACTGGTTCACAACATAGCTGGGAGCAGGGGCTGGAAGGTTGGTGCAGGACCAAGAGGCACCAGCCAAGCCAGACGCACACCGTAATTAAGATGACTTTTAATGTAATAGTTACTAATGGAGAGATTTCTAAATTAAAAATTGCCTTTCTCCCCAGCAATGCTACTCCTATGTATATAGTCAAGAGAGCTGAAAATATGTGTTCGCAGAAACAATCTATACATGAATGGTCATAAAAGCACCATTCATAATAGCCAAAAATAAAAATAACTCAGATGTCCACTAATGAACGAATGGACAGATGTGGTATGTCCATATAATGGAGTATAATTTGGCAATAAAAAGAAATGGAGAACTGATCCATGCTAAACCATGGATGAAACTTGAAAACATAGTGCCAAGTAAAAGAAGCCAATCACAAAAGGCCATACAATGTATGATTCCATTTACATGAAATGTCCAGAGTAGGCAAATCTGTAGGGACAGAATGTAAATTAGTGGTTGCCAGGGGCTGGGGGAAGGACAGAACAGGGAGTGACTGCTAACAGGTATGAGGTTTTTCAGGAAATATGATGAAATGTTTTAAAATTGATTGTGGTGATAGTTGCACTACTCCATAAATATACAAAAATCATTGACCTGGACACTTTAAATGGGTGAATTTTATATGTGAATTATAGTTCAATAAAACTGGTTTTTTAAAGTTGCTTTTCTTTCTTTGCTGAATAGATATTTACTCAGTGCTCAGTGCAAATTAGAGGGTTAATAGCGAAGTATATAAGATACACAGTAGACCTTTGTCCTTCACAAGGGATACTTCTGGAAACATTTCCAAATCACCAAATAAATGATTACCACTGGAGTTGAGACATTGCACAACTACAGGCAGTGTCATTCATTCTGGAATCTGGTGAATGGTGTTCCCAGGAGACAAGCAGAGAAAGATCTCATGGCCACACAGGGTGGTCCTGGCACCACCAAGACACTAGCATGTGGTTTTCTTTCCTGGAATTGCCCCTTCCCACCATTACCACCAAAAAAACAGTTCTTTTTTTTAGAAGAATTATTGAATGTGTGTCATTGAATTGGGGTATGGGTAGTGGTGGTCAGCCAGGCTATATGGTTTATCTCCAGAAGGCATGGCCATTACTCTTGAGGCTCTACAAGAAGAAGTTTCATGATAGACCCTATTGCCTTAATGCCGTCTCATTCAAATATTTACGATAGAGGTTCTAATCCATCATGCGATTATAAATTGCCACTTATACATAGGCAAATAATCTTTTTCTGCATATTTTAAACTTCCTTTTCAAAATATGCTAATTGCCATCTACTGTCTGCTCTGGCTTTTTTGAACTGCTAATTAAATGTACAACTTTCTGTGCTTCTGAAGTAAATACAGTAGCAAAGCAAATACTTATTTTATTGATCAAACTCCTTTGTGTTCACGTCCACCCCAGCCAGCAGAGATGGAAGCTGCTGATCGTTAAACAAGTGACAATGCACACATACTACTTTTTCCTTTATGTCAGAAAGACTGGGAAGCAACTAGTCACATCTGAAAATTCCCGTGTTTACTTAAGGGGAAAGAAAGAAGAAAAAAATCAAAAGGACAAAACTGAGGCCGCATTAGCATCTATGCAAGTGAAACTTATGACTTTGTAGGACTAATTTCCTAAAACCTTTGTTCTCTATTTTTAAAACAAACATTTAATTATTATGATACATTAGAGACACATAAGCACAAAGAAGAATGAAACGTCCCTAAGTCTACTGCCACTGTACCTAAGCAATAAATACTGTTGAAGCCCCTGATCACATCGTTCTCTCTTCCCTGTATTTTCAAATGACTTGGGAAAGGACAAGATGTGACGGCAAAGCCTTTTCAGGAACCACAGGGCAAAACATGGGTCATAGCCAAGCCAACATTCTGTAAAGATAGTACTGCCTTTTATAGTCTGATCTAAAGGGATTACCTGACCAAAGCTAACTCCACTGCCCCCAATCCATTTTGTCTGGATGTCTCAAATACTCACTACTAGTTCTTCTTTCGTGCTAAGGCAGCAAAGCCTCTGTACGCAGGTGAACAAACATACCTTACCCATTTATAGCAGGTCGATAGGTTCATGAAAACACTGTCAGTGGCTATATATCCAGATATTTATTTCTGAAACAAAATGTTCCAAACAACTGAACATTTAATTCTTCTCTCGTAAATGTTCTATCAATTTTTCTATTTATATTAGGGAAAAATAGTCAATGAAGAGTTTATCTACTTTCTATTCCTTCTTACCAACTCTAGCCAAAGAGAACTTTAAGTCCTCTGTTTTACATGGAAAGGAAAAAAAACGGCTAGAGCCCAGGCCACTTGCAGGTGGCTGGCATCAGTGAGAGGCAGGAAGGTGAGGACATAATGCAGGGAGAGCAAGAGATGGCTGACTGCTCGTTTGACATCTCGACGGTTGAATCCCAAGAGCACACAGGACATTGAAAGGACCCAGAAAGCTGACTACAGTGGGGTTCTCCGTGATCTGAGGAGGAAATGAGTTCTACTATTTAATATTGACTGTGAACTTTTTTTTTTAATGACATTAGGTTCCATCTGCTGATAGAGACTAAAGGAACTGACACAGAAAAGTTATATTTTAGTGGGCAGAGTAGAGAATGGGTGGAAGGTTGCAGTGCTTTCTCAATGTGACAGGTCTGGCGGGCGGCATGAGAACTTGGTTCCCCAGAAGGAAGTGGGGGAGGGGGGGAGAGAGACAAAAAGGTCGGCCCTGTTTGCTTTCTCAAATGTCAGGCCCACCAGCCAGGCTCTGACTCTTGGATTGTAACCACAATCCTCTTATGTTCTGCTAACAGATGTTGGGTCTCCGAGTCACTACATCTCAACCACATTTTTGCAATCTGAGTAAAATCCTTGCTACTTACTACAAAGAAGGTTGAAAGGCTGCTCCTACTGAACCATAGTCAACTCCCTCAAGACCTATTTTTTTATTTGCCTTTTGTGTCATCTTTCTGTATTCCCTTTCATAATGAGCTTTAGTGTTCCTTGAAATAAAAGAAAATGCTTATTAAAGGTTATGGACAGAAAAAGAACCACGTGGCATACTCTACCATGTATTTCTATCTCACTTCTTTCCAAAAACAATTATAGCTGAATTTAGAAGACAGAAATATATACTCTTACATACATATACACTCACATATATTTGCACATATGTATACATACATATATATGCACATATACAATAAAGTAGAAGAAAACATTATGACAATGATTTTAAATTTTTAAAATTAAGACAGTCACTGTAACTGAGCATTACAAATGGTTTTGAGCCTCCAGACAATTCAGGCAAAAGCAGAAAAAGGACAAGTTCTGCATAGCCTTGCAGCAAAAGCACTGGTGTGAGTTTCCCTAAGGAAGGGGGGCTGGCCTTTTCTCTTGCCATACATCGCATTAAACCAAATCTTATTTAGAAATGTTGCTTCCAATCTATCTGTTTTATTTCAGCCATATGAACTAGTGGAGATACATTTCATGAACATTCTCTTCCACCTTTAATCCTTACTTATTTCTCCAAAGTCATAGGTATTGTAGCCGAGGCTATCCCAGCTCAGCAGCCGTTACGCACGTAGTAAAAACCCACACCACATTCTCAGAAGCATTATCTCAGTGCAATAGGGTTATACATGGGGGATTAGAAACGAAAGGAGAGGCTACATACCCTAATTCTTAATCTTCTGCTATTTCTGCTTAAGAAAAAGAAAGACATTTAAGTCAAAAAAAAAAAAAAACAAACCTTATACACAGCAAATATTTAAGACAGGACAAAAGGTTATAAGGTTAGATCTTTTTAAAGCGAAGTTGATAACCAAATAGGCCCGTGGATTTATGTGCAGCTCTTCTTTAACCAAGAAACAAAAATAGAAGGGCTCAGCTAAAAAATCCAATATCTAGAGACGAATTGAATTTTGTTGCCACTAAGCTGGTTTACAAGAAAGGCAGTAATCTGATGCTAGAGGCCAAGTCTCTTTAATAATGAATGGATCAGCATTTAGAAAACTATAGGAAACAGATCCTGGGCCAGACCTTCAGTCTTCAGTGGAGGTCAGATAATTGAAGCAAATGGCTTTTGGAGCCTAGGTAGAGTAGAAAGATCATCTCTCTTTGTGTATGAAACACACATGCTTCTCTAACCTAACTGGTAACTGACCTCTTCAAAACAAAGAGTTTTCAAATTACTCTAAAAAATTGCTGCCTCAAGATTCAAATCCCAGAGTCCCCAGGAAAGTCTTATTTTCCCTAGTACTCAGCATATGCCTGATTCGTAGAAATATTCTGCTGACACAGCTGCTCTAAAATTGTTTCATATGCCTGTGCAGCTCATCAGATTTACATAAAATAAAATACAATTGTCTTACAGACAAGACGGTTTCATGTGATTTCTAGAATAAGGGGATTTTTTTTTTTTTTAGAACAGCATTGCTTTGTGTTGATAAACCACATGGATCCCAGGGAATATCGTAGAAAACACTAGGAGAATTCACTACTAAATATCTTCTCATTCACTTTAAATTTTTTCCCCACCATGGAATATTAGATTAAAGAAGGCTGGTGTAAATAATGGATTTGCAGTTAACACATTTTACTGAGCCTGTCCTTCTGAAGAACCGCACTGAGAAAGTTAAGTGTTACGCATAAGTTGAAGTAATTTGCTTTGGATTCCTTAACATTTTACTTCAGCTTGTAGTTTTCAGTCCAAAAAGCTAACATCTGCTTTATAAGCTTTCAAAATGTCCAGTAGCAGGTACTCAAGAAGCAATGTAGGAAAAAGATTTTACACTTCTCCTACATTAATATCTTATTTTATAATATATTTATTAGAGTGTATATTTCTAACAATACTATAAATGGTTAACTCATTCACTAAAGCAGAAATGGACTATCGGAAAACACAGCCTAAAAAAGTCCTCTGTCTCTGAGCCAGGGGTCTGTGTCTTCTACCAGCATCGCCGAGGCTGTGGCAGGTCAACTAGGTAGCTTGTTAGTAGGGTAAATTCTCTGGCCCTTCACAGTTCTTGAAAACTCTCATCAAATTATTTTAATATGAGAGTCCTGTTGAGACCCGGGCTGATACACTAATATAACTTCCCTTTCCTTTTTTCCAAATCAAGTACCGTATTTTGCCGTGTATAATGAGCAATTTTTTGCCCAAATTTTTGCGGGAAAAATGAGGATGCACATTATGCGTGGGTAGTACTAATTCCATTTCTATATACGTTTTTAATTCTTTTATTTATGCTTATGTGTTAAAAGCATAACTCTAAAAAACAATAATGATATCCATATGCAAAATAATACCCTGGAATACGATAATTGGTTTTACATATAAATAAAAAATTGAATAAAAAAATTAAAATGAAAGATTTTTTTTCCTGGAAGTTTGAGCCAAAAATGGGTGTGGATTATACACAGCAAAATACAAAATGTGTGTTAGTGAACATGACAAAAGTCTTGCTTTCATCTTCCATCAATTACTTCTTTCTTATGAAAGAAAGTTATGCCTGCTTCCATAATGTTTTATATTATTATGAAGGTGTATATAGTGTAATTTACCAGGCTAATATGATCAAGTGCTTTGGAGGAAATTTTCTAAAATCATATATATTCCCTAACACAAAACTAAACTGCTAAATACAAAATACTCTCTAGTACAAAGCCTATGAAAGACGTAGAAATGGTGATGAAATGACGCAGGACGACATTCCCGGAACCACACTCTGTTCTCAGCACTCACTTTCTCAATAACCTTTAATGGTTCCCCACTGCCAGCTTGCCAGCAATGGGAGCCCTTTATAATTTGATCATGATTTATATTTTCAAATTTGTTTCCTATTCTTTCTTCATATACTCTATAATTTAGTCAAATATAACATTAAAATCATGAAACTGTCCCATACTTTACATTTTATTTATTTCATTGGGTTTAATTCAAACACCATGATACTCACTATATTAGAGCATACAAGTCAGTGTTTTTTAATGTATTCGCAGAGTTCTGCAACCATCACCACTATTTAATTCCATGTACTCCATTCTTTTATATGATTGATTAATAATCAACTGTACAGATATACCATGTTTTATTTAACCATCAGTTGATGAACATTTGGAATTTTTCCCCACTTTTTGACTATTCTGAATAGTGCTGCTATAAACATTCATGTACAAGATTTTGTGTGGACATACGTTCTCATTTCTCATGGGTATATATTCAGGAGTGAAATTTCTGGATCATGTAACTTTATGTTCAACTTATTAAGGAACTACCCAATTGTTTTCCAAAGCGGGTACATGCATCCCACCAACAAATGTTCGAGGGTTCCAATTTCTCCACATCCTTGCCTTCTTATTGTCTGTCTTTTTCATTACAGCCATCTTAGTGGGTGTAGTACCTCATTATGGTTTGGATTTTCATTTCTCTGATGACTAGTGATGTTGAGCATCTTTTCACATGGTAGTTGACCACTTGTTGGAGAAATGTCTACTCAAATCTTTTGCCGATTTTTAATGGGGTTATATGTCTCTTTTCATTGTTGAGATTTTAAAAAAAATCTTGACCTGAGGACATGTCCACAGTCTTGAGAGAGAGGGGAAGGGCAGGAAAGGAAGAGGGAGAGAAGTACTGATACAAGAGAGAAGCATCTATCAGTTGCCTCTCATACATGCTCTGACCGGGGACTGAACCTGCAACCTAAGATGTATCCTAACCAGGAATCGAACCTGTGCCCTTTCGGTCCATGGGATGATACTCCAACCAACTGAGCCACACCGGCCAGGGGTGCATTGTTGAGTTTTAATAGTTCTTTTTCTTTGTTTCATTATTTTCAGCTTTATTTATTATATTCAGCTTTATTAGTCAGAGGTATAATTGTCTAATATAATAGTTCTTTATATATTCTAAATATGAGACCCTTGTTAGATGTGTGATTGCAAATATTCCTCCCATTCTGTGGGTTGACTTTTCACTTTCTTGACAGTGTCCTTTGAAGCAAAAGTTTTTAATTTTAATAAAGCCAACTTATGTATTTTCTTCCTTCAGTTTCTTGTGCTTTGGGTGCCCTATCTAAAAAACTATTCCCAATCCAAAGTCAGAAATATCCCATATTTTTTTAGGTATGATTCACATACTGCTCTTAAAATCTTTTTTAAAAATAAATGTAACACATATACCAAAAAGTATACAGAACATAACTGCATAACTTAATTAATTTTTATAGAACCGTCACCCAGGAGAAGAAATGGAGTGTTGCAACACCAAGTCTCCTCCATGCTTCCTTTTAACACCTCTTATCTCCACGACAAGACTATGGCTCTTGAAGGCAAGTCCCAAATTAGATCCATCTTTGTGTTCAAACAGTATTTATTACAATACTTGAGAGCAAATATTGAATGATTTAACAAAGAACAGAAAATCAGTTAATTTTACTACGTAATAGTATCTCCTGTAAATTTTTAATTGGTGAAGAATAATTTTAAATTATTGCACAAAGCTGTGCTTCTTAATCTGTTTTTGTTTTTTTGTTTGTCTTGCCCCAATCCACCTTAGGTATGTGACATATTTTGACCATTTAATGGCTCATTCTAGATGGGAAAAGGAAAATAATAATATTAATAATAAAATAGCTAATAATTATTTATTGCATGCTTACCATATGCCTGAAACCATGCCAAGCATTATACCAGTCTTCACAGCATCCTTCATGAGTTACCTATTTTTATTTCTCTCCTCCTCCACTCCTCACCCCTCTCCCTTCCTTTATTTTTACCAACACAAGCACCAAGGCTTACCAAGGAAAAGTAATGTACCCCTGGCCGCACAACTAACAGACAGCAGGGACCTGATGCAAAACCAGGCCACCTGACTCCAGGGCATGAAACAGCCCTCAACTCTGGTGCCCCAAGTACCTGAGAGCTGCCCTTAAAAAAGATGTTCACTGGATTCCTTGTGTCTCTCACAGATGTTCTTCCCCATGTAGGGAGCTTTGAGACAGGGAGTATTCAGTAAATGGTGTTTATTATAACACATTCTCTTATTTTTGGATGTTGGGCCCTGATGCACTCATGTATCACTTTCTGACTGTGAGAGCAGACTCCGTGGGTGTTAGGACTGAGTAAGCCCCCTCCAACTCTGGGTGACATTCCACTATACCTGCTTTTGGACTTTTGACATAAGGGAAAGCATATGGCCATTAAAAAAAAAAGAAGGAATTAATATTTATAATGGATAAGTATCCTTAGGTAACCTCAGAACTGTCTGATTCTGTAAAAAGGTACCCATATCAGATTCAGTGTCACTTGGTCAAGACATATACTGTTCTATTTGTTATGAAAATAAACAATGATTCATAACAAAAGTGGAGTTGGGTATCATAAATAGCAGACACACCACCACCACCAATTACCTCTTCTTTAAAGGACACGGACACAGCAGAAGATAGGAACTTGATATCCTTGGCGAATATGTAGACCAGCTCTTCATGTGAGTATAACTAAGGCTTGGCTGAAGATCTCTCCATTAACACAACTGCTTTCTGCTTATGTCATTATGGTATTACTGATAGGTCAGCACTTGATCATGCGGCATTTGTCTCGTTTATGGCACACAAAAGTGAGTGTATTAGATGAATTAAATTCTGCCTGAAATGTGGCATGCTAAATTGTCCATGGTTGGCTTGGTGGCAGTCCTCTAACAAAGTAATGAATTCACTCTGAGCCTAGAGAACACATCCTTGGCAAAAGGCTCTTTGGCATTTTCAGCCTCGTTTGTTAAGTGGGGATACATTTTCGAAGAGTTTCATTAGCGGCGGAAGGTGGGAATGGTCCATCCAATTATCCTTTCAGAGCCAGGTCAGTCCTGTTCCAGGGACTGTTCTTATAAGGTGGCAGTGCAATTGCAGTTTTCAGCAGTGAAAGCCTCTCGCCCCATCAAAAAAGGCTGTTTCTTATTACTAACATTGATTGTATGCCATTTTTCTTTTTATCCTTGTTTTCCTTAATACTTATTTTGCTTTCCAAAAGTATGCCTCTAATCCTGATTAATGTTTACTTAAGCTTTGGTAGTAACTTGTTTTCCAAGTTCTGTATAAAAAGGATTGTTCCACAGAGTACAGTGAATAACATTTCCTATCTTTTGAGAACTGGCTTTTAAGCATCTAGTGTTTTATGGTTTTCAAAGTACTTTCCACACAAAAACTCACTTGATTCTCACAGAAACCCTATGAGGTGAACAGAGGGACACAGTGAAGTGAGTAGTTCTGAGTCTGGGATCAAATCACTTAGTCATTAAGCACTTTTCCCCAAATGCAAAATGGGGTTTATAATAGGACCTGTTTCATAGATGTGTTGGAAAAATTAAAAGAATTCATGCATACAGAGCAAGATGTTGGGCATATATTGAGCTCTAATTAAGAGTGGGCTATAACTCCTGTTTTTAAAAAATATTTTTAAATCTGAGTATCAGTGAAGAGTGAAGCTTTAAATAAGATCTTTTCAGAATTCTGCCAGATAGAACTTAATGGATCCATTCTTAACATTTTTCATCTTAAATCTCAATCTTCAACTGTCTATTGTCTTATCTCTTCAAATTAACCCTAGCTTCATTCTTTGACCTATTGGAATCTTTCTTGACCCCAGTCCTCTCACCCATCTAGAGTATTAAGAGTCTAGAGAAAAAAGGTAAAGGAAAGATTAGGAATTTAAATCGGTGGCCAGGGTGCCCTTGCCCCTAAAAGCTCATAATACACCCTCCAATCAGCAGCCTTTTACTCTCTCCCCACCTTATAATGCCCACCTTACTCTATAGGGGTTGACATTGTTCTGGAAAAGGTGAACTGTGACCTATACACAATGAAAAATTCTCTTATTAAATATTGAGACTTCTAGCCAAGATGGAGGCATAGGTAGATATACTTTGCCTCCTCACACAATCAAAAGAAGGTCAACAACAATTTAAAAACAAAAACAACCAGAACTGCCAGAAAATCAATCTGTATGGAAGTCTGACACCCAAGGAGTTAAAGAAGAAACATTCATCCAGAGTGGTAGGAGGGGCCAAGACAGAAATGGGCAGCCAGGCCTGAGATGACATGGCAGGGGGCAGCTGGAGGACCGGGCATGAGGGACGGCAGCTGGTGGCCCCACATTTGTGAGTGGATAGACCAGGAGGAACAACAGTAAGAGCGAGACAGACCATGCAACTAGCGGTTTCAGTGTGGGAAAGGAGAGCCTCAAAACCTCTAGCTGTAAAAATCTCTGGAGGTTGCAGTGGTGGGAGAAACTCCCAGCCTTACAAGAGAGTTCACTGGAGGAGCCCACAGGGTCCTGGAATGTACACAAACCCACCCACCCGGAAACCAGCACCAAAAGGGCCCAATTTGCTTGTGGGTGGTGGGGGAAGTGACTGAAAGCCAGCTGAGAGCTGACTAAGCGGCATTGTTCCCTCTCAGGCCTGTCCCCCACATACGACACTACAAAGCTGCATGTGGGTTGCCCCACCTTGGTGAATACCTAAAGCTCCGCCCCTTATAATGTAACAGGTGCACTGAGAAAAAAATATGGCCCAAATGAAAGAACAGATCAAAGCTCCAAAAATAGAACTAAGTGAGAAGGAGATACCCAACCTATAAGACGTAGAGTTCAAAACACTGGTAATCTGGATGCTCACAGAAATGGTTGGGTATGGTCGCAAAATAGAGGAAAAAGTGAAGGCTATGCAAAGTGAAATAAAGAAAAATATATGGGGAAGCAACAGTGAAGGGAAGGAAACTGGAATGCAAATCAATGATTTGGAGCAGAAGGAAGAAATAAACATTCAACCAGAACAGGATGAAGAAACAAGAATTCAGAAAAAACGAGGGGAGGCTTAGGAACCTCTGGGACAACTTTAAACATTTCGACATCCGAATCATAGGGGTGCCAGAAGGAGGAGAGGAAGAGCAAGACATTGAAAACTTATTTGAAAAAATAATGGAGATCTTCCCCAATCTGGCAAAGGAAATAGACTTCTAGGAAGTCCAGGAAGCTCAGAGAGTCCCAAAGGAGTTGGACCCAAGGAAGTACACACCAATGCCCAACATAATTACACTATCCAAGATTAAAGACAAGGAGAGAAACTTAAAAGCAGCAAGAGAAAAGGAGACGTTACCTACAAAGGAGATCCCATAAAACTCTCAGATGACTTCTCAAAAGAAACCTTACAGGAAAGAAGGGGTTAGAAAGAAGTATTCAAAGTCATGAAAGCCAAGGGCCTACATCCAAGATTACTCTATCCAGCAAATCTATCATTTAGAATGGAAGGGCAGATAAAGTGCTTCCCAGATAAGGTAAAGTTAAAGGAGTTCATCATTGCCAAGCCCTTATTACATGAAATGTTAAAGGGACTTATTTAAGAAAAAAAAGAAGATCAAAACTATGAACAGTAAAATGACAACTAACTCACAACTATCAACAGCTGAACCTAAAAAAACAAAAACAAATACAAACTAAGCAAACAACTAGAACAGGAACAGAATCACAGAAATGGAGATCCCATGGAGGGTTATCAGTGGGGAGGGGGAAGGGGGAGAATGGGGGAAAAGGTACAGGGAATAAGAAGCATAATTGGTAGGTACAAAATAGGCAGGGGGAGGTTAAGAATAGTATAGGAAATGGAGAAGCGAAAGAACTTATATGTACGACCCACGGACATGAACTAAGTGGGGGAATGCTGGTGGGAGGGAGGAACAGGGCAGAGGGGAATAAAGGGGGGAAAAAAATAGGACAACTGTGATGGTACAATCAATAAAACATACTTAAAAAAAGAAATGCAGATTACTGGGCCCTACTCCAGACCTACTGAATCAGAGGCTGCATTTTAACAAGATTCCTAGGTGATTTGTGTGCACATTAACACTTAAAAAACACTGCATAGATCAGGAGTCTGCAGGCTATGCAGCCTGTGGGCCAAATCCAGCCTGTGTTTATAAATAAAGTTTTATTGGAACACACACACAAAAATATTGAAATGCTTCTTACGGCTATATCCCCAAAAGAATCAACATGACAAAACATTGTACCACCTTAAATTAGAAATAGATTTATAACATAAACTTGGCTAATATAATGTGTGAATTTTATACACACATATACATATGTATATAGATCTGCGTATATATGTATATATATAAATTATTTTGTTTTGGCTTTATCATAACAACTATGAATTAATGTAGTAATTTTTAAATGAACCCAAGTTTATTATTTAAAAAAATAAGAGCAAAGCGATAGCTACTAAAAGCCCTAAGTGGGAATTATAAAAACTCTGTGCAAAAAAAATCCTAGTCAAGAGACAAGAAATTCTGCCCTGGCTGGTGTGGCTCAGTGGATTGATTGGCTTGTGAACCGGAGGGTCACTGGTTCAATTCCCAATCAGGGAATATGCCCGGGTTGCAGTCCAGGTCCCCAGCAGGGGGCGTGTGAGAATCAACCACACATCGATGTCTCTCTCCCTCTCTTTCTCCTTGTATAATAAATAAAAATAAATAAATAAAATCTTTTTAGAAAGAGAGACAAGAAATTCTACTATTTGTTCTTTCAAGAATATTACAGCGAATGTCCTTGTATATACACTGCTGTGTACATGAGTATTTCTATTGGTTCAAACCCTAGAAGCAGTGTTTAAACAGAATGTGGATGCTGCCTAAATGCTCTCTGTGGCTATTGTATTGATTTATATTTCCATCAGCAATGTATAGGCATGTCCCCTACATGTAGAATGTTTCACCCCACTCTTGCCAAATCTTGCAATAGGAGAGGTAAAAATTAATCCCAGTCCTATTACTCTGCCTTGTAGTTGAGAGCACACTTTTCGAGGGGGCTGAATCTTGTCCTCTAATTTCTTAAAGTGGTCTCTTTGTGCTCCTTTATGTTAATTCAACTATTGTCTGTTGTCTGTATTTTCCCTTGTCCCACCTTCTAAAAAAATGAACTCAACCCACATCAAGACCAAACTCCTCATTTTCATTTTAAAATTAGGTGTTGGAAAGTGGGGTGCCCTCCTTCGAAGTCAGCCTTGCAACCAAGTCATTTCTTTAAGTTCTGGTGGCAACTTCCTCAAACCAGTGCAAATGAGGGTTCAGAATGTCTCAAATCTAATCCAAATACATCAAATTATGACTAGGTTTACGAAAGACTCATTTCAAGTCTTCCTGTGCTTCCTCCTTTCCTCACTTAGCTCCTTGAAGATCACCAAAGCAGTTTCAGTGTCTTCATTTGTAAGGTTGCTCAGACCCTGGTTAGAATTAGTAAAGTCCATGGGGCGATAACCAAGTGCCTTGGCCTTTGCTTCCTCTAGACTGGAACTCATTGCTCAGCTGCCCCAGGTGTTCATCCCTCTCACCAGCGCTTGCTCTGTCCTTTGTAGCTCCAGGCCCATTATCTTTTATCCGTAATTTAAAACCAGGGAGGCCTGGGTTTTAATCCCAGAGAGACCGTGAACAGGCTATGTGAGCTTGGGTTAATTTAACTTCTCTAAGCCTCAACTTACTTATGAATAAAATGGAAATGACATCCTTTTCTCTTTGGGTTCTGGGGAGGACCGAGAGAGAGAGAGAGAGAGAGAGAGAGAGAGAGAGAGAGAGTGTGTGTGTGTGTGTGTGTGTGTATCATCCCACACAATGGTTGGCACAAAGCACACAGGCATCGAATAATAATTTCATTTTATTACTCTCTTAACAGAAAAGGGAAATACCATTTGAACATGTTACTTTCTCTCAAGCCTATATTGTCATTGCATCTTCAGCCCCAAACCCAGGTATATTCCTTCCTTGTCTCTTATGATTGCTAAAATGTAAAACTGAACAAACAAAAAAGATTATTTTATTGCTCTTAGTACTTGGTTTCTGTTATCAGTTTTGTTTAGTTTGTATCTTACAAGGCTCCTGCTGATCCTGGACTTATTGTTACTATTAGAATTTTTTAGAATTTTCCCATGATTAAATGCACTGTTACTATTGACTGAAAGCCCAAAGCACCCAAGAAACAGCAGGACCCCTTCCTCTGCATTAGGCAAAAAATATTACAGAGTTGGCTGTGCCTTAGTGCCCATGGCTTACAAACACTGCCCTCAGTTCCTGAGGAAGTCTGTCTACAAGGCAGAAGACACTTGATTCATACAGCTGTTTCTGCAACCCAAATTTCTCACTTATTAGTTGTTACGGTAAATTGCACTGTCTTAAAAATTCACAAGACAAGTTAGAGGAGAAGATAAAAGAGGAAGAACATGAAGGAGCAGATACCGTGGGAGAAGAGAAAAACAATTTTGCCTTTGGTTTATCTGACTAGGCTGCGATAATGCCCTCTACAGAGCTGTCCATCACCACCTCACACAGGTCAGACAAGGGTCTGACCCATGTGCCGAGGCGACGAAGGGCAAACAATGCCAAATTCAATTTTAGCTGATCCTTGAAAAAAGGAAGAAATGTTTTTGAAGGAGCCTGTTGAGAGCATTGCATGAACCCCACATTTTTCATTTTTGACTTGCTGGATTTTGTGTTAACACTTAATGATATAAAATAGAAAGCAAAATGAAGAGTAAGATAAAGAGAACACAGACATACACATGTGTAAATGCTGCCCACTTTCCCAGTTTCTGTTCCCAGTCCCTGGAATTTAATCTCATCTCTGGATCTACTTTAAAATTTTACTTCCAAAATGACAATTTCCCACTTAGGGCAGGCATAGCTGTTTTTCTAGGGGAAAAATACCAACTCCATTCAGGCCGTTTATAATGGCACATTTAATTAATTTTCACAGAAAAACTTCCAGTTATCAGGAAAATGTAAAATTATGCTCCTCAAGGCCCAGGAATTTTATAGTTGTCAACAATCTAATATTCAGTGGGCTCTGGGCTTTTTCGTATGATTAGTTGATTTCTAATCACTATTATTGGGGTAGCACAGGCCCTCTGAGAAAGAAATGCCAAAGTGGAACTAGAGGCACAAGGCACGTACTGGGGAAAACACCTGTGCAAGACAAAGGGGGAAGAGGACAGGAACAGGAGGGGAGATGCTTCTGACCACCATCTGACTCCAGTGAAAGGCGGGGGAAAAGGAAAGCAGACTGAACAGGCAGAGCTTCAGCCTGCAGTGCAATTCTGAGAAAGTCTTGGCCAGGCTGACGGGGAGCCCCAGAGCGAAGACTGCCTGTCATAGCAGGCATCGGGCATCAGCTGGTTTATACGCACACATAGTAGCTTGGATAAACAAGTGATATGGATCAACTTTGCTAATAAGATTCAAACGAAGTCTTGACCTTTTCTATTGAGGGAAATTAGATCTTTGAAAATTTCTAGATCCTGGTCCTGAATGGATGCTAATTTCTGGGGACCCAAAACACCTTCAGAGATGAGTAGTCTAAGAGAAAGCCTATGGAGCTGAGGTTACAAATGGGGTTTGGGCTCAAGTCTACCTTCCGGGACTCACCCTATGGTTATTTTCTTAGTTCTTGAGTATATGAATTGATGTTGACATGCTTGGAAACTGGTCCAATCTCCACAGTGAAATGTGGCAGAAAAGCGAATACTGGGGCGGGGGGGGGGCAGGCAGAAGCTTGTGAACTTGACCAGGCAATGCCAACTGAGGCTGCTGATACTTTAGCAAATGAACACACATATCTCACATCTGGCACACAACTATTGATCTAATTTTCCCCCTTCAAACAGTTCTCAAGGATCACAAGCCTTTTGCTTTCTACTAACAGAGACAACAGTACATCTTCACTCTCTTACCTTGGGCTAAGTTGGTTCTCCTGTGCTCTCAGAGCCAGTCCCCAGAGACGCTGGTCATCTTGACATCCCACAGAACATCACGTGTGTCTACCTCGATGATTTCATGCTAAATAGCTCTTTATGAGCAAGCAGTAGTAAATGTTTTTATGCTTATTCCCTATTCAAAATTCCCTCTGCCAAATAATTAGCGTAGATTCTATTTTCCTATCTGACACAACTTCAAATTCCACTTACCAAACCTAAAATTATGAATCAAGTGTCTAAACCAAATCAAAACTTATTGCTATGGGTCTATTATTTTTCCACAGAATTCTGAGCTTCTCCATAAAAGTCAGATTATCTTTCATATGATTGATATAAGTATCACCTACAGGAGACAAACAAATTTTACTCTTAGACTCAGGATTGCCTTTGACTTCATTATGTGATACTGGAGTAAATTCTGGTCCTTTGGCTAATTTCTCATTGTTTATGGAGCAAAAGGCATGTTATAGGTTGAATTGTATCCCCCCACCAATTCATATGTTGAAGCCCTAGCCCTCAGTACCTCAGAGGATGACTTTACAGCAGTACCTTGGTACTCGTGTTGACATCAACAAGTGACGGGTGCTGAAACAGACAAGTACCAAACAATGAAGCATTTTCTCTTGAGGGGCAGCACCATGACTCATACAAGTTCTAGCAAATATGATGAGTCCCAGGCAAGTGCCAAGTGCTGAAACACTTTTTTCTCATCAAAATGTGACGAGTACAAGGTTTGACAAGCTCTGAAGCCAACAAGGTATGGCTGTATTTGGAAATGGCAGCTTTAAGGAGGTGACTGAGTTAAAATGAAGCTGTTAGAGTGGGTCCCAATCCAGGTTGGTGTCACATAGGAGGAGGACATAGGAACACACAGAAGGAAGACCACGTGAGAATACGATGAGAAGGTGCCGTCTGCAAACCAAGGGGTAAGCCCTCAGAAGAAATCAAACCAGCCAATGCTTTGATCTTCGACTTGGAGACTCCTAAACTGTAAGATAAATTTCTGATGTTTAAGTCATCCAAAAAAATATCCAGTGGTATTATGTTATGGCAGCCCTAGCAAACTCATACACAGTCTACAGTATAAAAATGTAAGACAGCTTTTAAAACCTTCAGTAGTAAGAGGTGAAAGTGTCTGTCCTTGTGTCTGTTTTGGTGTGTTTGTATATTTGTGTTTCTACCTAGGTTCCCACCTTCCCCACTATCTTTTCCTCTCTTTCCCATTTTGTTTTGTTTGAGGAAAAGGGGTCATTTATTTGATCTCTTCTTTCTCCTTCTGCCCCCTGAACTCTCCTCCAATTCACTAGAGAATACTAATAACACTAAGTGTTAAACACTGTTCTAAGAGCTTTGCTTCTATAACCCTTTAAAACCACACAATGATCTTATGAAGTAATTACCATCTTTTAACCCAATTTTGTAAGTGGGGAAATAGAAGGACAGAGTGGTTAAGTAAATTGTCTGAGTTATTCTGTTAGCAAGTGACAGAGCTCCGATCTGAGCCCAAAAATTCTGGCCCTAACACTAGTGCTGTTAACCTCTAGCATATGCCAGATTTTACACAAAAGAGGAGAATGCCTATGGGTATGTCCAATCACAAACAGGATATTTTTATTGAATTGAAAGCCAAAGGAGGGAGCCTTATATGCCTTATATCTAAGTTAAAGTCACTTTTGTATAGCTCTCAACACTTTCCCTTGGGTAAGTAATATTAAAAAGTTGTCTGTCTTGATAATGGTTGAAGCCCATAAATACATAATCCAGAAGAATCATATAAACACAATGTCCACATTAGAATATAAAAATTCTAATGATAGTGAGTATCATTAGTGTGCCTTCATAGTGTAACAAGCATGAGTAAACCCTGTTTGAGTCTCATAAAAACTTTGTGATTTGGAGCAGATGCACTACCTATACTTTATAGATGAGGACATTGGGGTTAGGAGAGATTGATGACAAGCAAGATGGTGAGACCATCAGAAGGACCCTCTGGTATCAACTGCAGGACCCCCAGTCCTTTCACACCACTCTTACTGCTTCTCATAGTAGAAGTCAAGTAAACTGCAATGCTAACGCTAACACTTGCTCAACCGCTGTGGCATTACTTTAGCCAAAGCACCGAGAATATGCCATGCCCATAGAACAAGGGTTTTACAAGTCCCTCTGCCTTAGCCTAGGCTGTGCCTTGACTCAGTATCAGAGAAAGGAAAAAGTCAGTCCATGGCACCATATCTGGCTGTGTCAGGTTTTTCCTCCATTGATTTTTTCCCTCCATATACTGCTCCAACTTGATCCTGTTTAGTGAATGAGGCCCAACGGCAAACCAAAGCCTGAATAAAAAGCTCCCTGCTGAAGCGCTGTCACAGCCGCTCAACCTAGGCTCCGGGGAACTTTGGCAAGCGGAAGAATCCTTTGTCTTCAGACTATGACAAGACTGGAAAAAAATCCCAACTATTCGGCTGTGTAGCATCATTCAAGCATGCTTTAATGGGGAAGGTCTAATGAGGAATGTAGTCTTTGAAAAAATCTAGCTTTAAAAACTCCCAAAGCATTCTCACTGTACAATTCTACACAATTATAAGTAATAGGATTCAAACTACAAACCAGTGATTATGTTACTATTTTACCCAGTTTGATGGCCGTGAATGCTTTTTTTTTTTTATTGGTAATGTTCAAAGAGACCTTGGCCTGTTATTATAATCAAATGTGTAGGAGAAAACATCCCTATTATTCCTGGATTCTATGGGGGTAGTAGGAATAAGAGAATAAAAGAAAAGCCAATTTTAAACTACCAAATGAACCGCAGCTGCTCTAAGGCCCCTTCCAATCCCCACCCTCACCCTCCCCTCCTCTCCTGCTGTTGACCTGATAATGGATTCCTGCTCTTGAGCTTAACACAATTTTTAGAGGGGAGCTGGATCTAACACTTCTGTTTAACATAACACTGAAAGTTCTGGCCAGAGCAGTGGGCAAGAAAAAGAAATAAAAGGCTTCCAAACTGAAAAGGAAGAAGTAAAATTATCACTGTTTGCTGATGATTTATTATTATATGCAGAAAACCCCAAGGTCCCCCCCAAAAAACTATTAGAACTAATAAGTGGATTCACCAAAACTGCAGGATATAAAATCAGCATACAAAAAGAATTGTGTTTCTGTACACTAATCATGAACAGTCTGAAAGGATTGCAAAAACATCAAAAAGAAATAATACTTAGGAATAAACATAACCAAGGAAATGTAAGACACATACACTGAAAACTACAAAACACTGCCAAAAGATTAAAGAAGATGCAAATAAATGGAAAGACATCCCATGTTCTTGGATTAGAAGACTTAATACTGTTAAAATGTCAGTACTACCCAAAGTAATCTACAGACTCAGTGCAATTCCTATCAAAATCCCAATGACGTTTATTGCAGAAATAGAAAACTCCATCCTAAACTTCATATCGAATCTAAGGGATTCCAAGTAGAACCCCCCCCAAAAAAATCTTTAAGAAGAACAAAATCATAAGTCTTACATTTCTTGATTTCAAAACTTACTGCAAAGCTATATTATCAAAACAGTGTTGTACTGGCATACAGGCTAACATATAGACAAATGGAATAAAACAGAGCACAGAAATGACCTCTTTCATATAAGGTCAAGTGATTTTTCTACAAGGGTGCCAAAACCATTCAATATTGAAAAGACAGTCTTTTCAATACAAGGATGGGAAAAATGGGTTAATAATAATAAATAATGCAATAATTAATTAATAGTAATACAAGAACAAACTCTGTGTTTTGCATACACACAACTTTAAACCTACTTTTGCCCACCCCTGTATTTAATGTTGAGAAAACTGGATATCACATGCAAAAGAATGAAACTGGATCCTTACTTTAAACCATATGCAAAATGCACAATGGAATACTACATAGCAGAAAGGAAGAAGGAGCTACTGCTTTTTGCAACAGCATGGATGGAACTGGAGAGCATTACACTAAGTGAAATAAGCCAGGTGGTGAAAGACAGATACCTTATGATCTCACCTATAAGTAGCACCTAATCAACAAAATAAACAAGCAAGCAAAATATAACCAGCGACATTTAAATAAAAAACAAACTGATAGTAACCAGAGGGGGGAGGGGATAACAGGGGAAAAGAAGGGGAAGGGTCATCAAGGAACATGTATAAAGGACCCATAGACAAAGGCAAATGGGGGAAGGATTGAGGGTGTGAGGTGGGGGTGGGTGGGGCTGGGGAAAGTGGTGGCAGGAAAATGTTGACAAAAACAAACAAAAAACAAAGTGGTCAGGGGGAGGCAGGGAGTAGTGTGGGAAATTAAGAAGCCAAAGAACTGGTGTGTGCAGCCTGTGGACATGGACTAAGAGGTATGGGGATGATGGGATGAGGTGCAGGGCAGAGGGGATAAAGGGGGAAAAATGGGACAACTGTAGTAGCATACTCAATAAAATATACGAAAAAATAAATAAAAATAAACCATATACAAAAATTAACTCAAAATAGATGAAAGATCTAATGTAAGAGCTAAAACTATAAAACTCCTAAAAGAAGACATAATGGAAAGCCTCTATTACATTAACTTCAGTAATAATTTTTTGGATATGACAGCAAGCACAGGCAACAAAGAAAAAATAGTGTGCTTCGTCAAAAATAAAAACTTTGTGCACCACGGTTCACTATCTATAGAGTGAAAAGGCAACCTACAGAATTGAAAAAAAAATATTTGCAAGTCATGTATCTAATCGGAGATTAATATTCAGAATATATGAAGAACTGCAATACAACAACAACACACAATCCGATTTTAAAATGACATTCTTCCAAAGGAAATAATACAGATGGCCAAAAAGCACATGAGAAGATACTCATCATTAGGGACCTGAAATCTAAACCACAGTGAGATACTACTTTACACCACTTAGGAGGGTTATTATTTTGAGAGGAGGGGGAGGAGGAGAGGAGCAAGAGAAATAACAAGTCTAGACAAGGCTGTGGAGAAATTGGAACCCTTTGTGTATTACTAGTAGGGGTGTAAAATGGTGCAGACACTGTGGAAAACTCTAAGATATTAAACAAAAATATCTAAGACAGATATTAAACAAAAAATTATTGGCTTGGCCAAAAACTCCATATGGTTTTTTTCCATAAAATAAAAGACACATTCTTCATTTTCACCAACAACTTTATTGATTTGGATATTTTGAGTATGTTGGCTATCTCCAGCCTGGTATAACACTGATTGTTCTCAATTAATGCCTCAATTTGATCACTATCAACTTCATCTGGTCTACCCAACCGTGGAGCATTGTCCAGCAGGAAATCTCGAGCACAAAACTTCACAAACCACTTTTGACATGTTTGATCAGTCATAGCACCTTCTCCATACACTGTACAAATCTTTTCTTTTTTGCATTTCAATGGTGATTTTACCTTTCTTGAAATAATAAGTCATAATATGCCAAAAATATTGTGTATTTTCTTCTATCTTCAATATTAAAACAGCTACACAAAAATTCACCAATTTTGATAAGTTTTTTAAATGCATACTGATATGACAGTTGTCACGTTACAATCAAACAAAATTGTTTCTAATGAAGTTAAAGACAACTAAGTGCTACTAGAGCCATCTTACAGAAAAAAAAATGAACCTTTTTGCCAACACAATACCATATGATCCAGCAACTCCACTTCTAGGTATATATATATAAAAAAAAAAAATTGGAAGGCAGTGTGATGGGCTGAATGTTTGATTTCACCCCCCCTGCCCCAAATTTATATGTATGGTTATATTTGGAGTAAAGAACAAATTAAGGTTAAATGAAGTCACAATGGTGGGGGACCAGTCTAATAGAATTAGTGTCCTTATAAGAAGAGACACCAGAGAACATCCCCTCATTCCCACCCTATCCCATTCTTGTCTGTAAGCTAGGAAAGGGCTTTCACCAGAAACCAAATCAGTCAGAAACCTGATCTTGGATTTGTAGTTTCCAAGAACTATGAGACAATAAATTTATGTTGTTTAAGCCACCTAGTATTTTCCATGACTTATGGCAGTCAAGGCAGACCAAGACAGAAGATACCTGACAAATATTTGTACACAATATTTGTTCATAGCAGCATTATTCACAATAGCCAAAAGGCAGAAACAGCCCACATGTTCATGGATAAACAACATACAGTGGAACATTATTCAGCCTTAAAAGGGAAGGAAATTCTGACATGCTACAATGTGGCTAGACCTTGAGGACATCATGCTTTGTGAAATAAGCAAGCCGCGGGACAAATGTTGTATGATTTCACTTATAGGGAGTACTTAGAGTGGTCATATTCACTGATACAGAATGTAGAACTGGGGAGAGGTTGCCAGGGATTGGGGGGAGAAGAATGGGGAGTTGTTGCATGGGTACACAGTTTCAGTTTGGGAAGATAAAAAATGCTGGAGATAGATGGTGGTGATGGTTGCAGAACAGTGTGAATGTACTTAATGCCACTAAAATGTACACTTAAAAATGGTTAAAATGGTAAATTTTATGTTACGTATATATCGCCATAATCAAAAAATTGAAAAGCATGCTTGCTAAAAGAATTCATACAGTACAGAAATGTAGGAAGTATATTTATTTCAGTTTTTATATGTAAGTCCTAAATTTATTTGGCTTCATTTTGGTGTTAGGGATAAAGTGGATCCAGCTTTTATCTTTCCTGGACCTGACATTATTATTAAATAACCCCCCTCCTGATCTCCTGATATAAAATTCCTCTTTTATCACATGCTAAATTCTTATCTATATAGTGGATACATTTCTAAATTTTCTATTTTGTTCCATAATGCCATCGGCTAGTCAATTTGTTCCTGACTCACACTTTAAGGTGTCATACTTTATGTAAGATGTAATTTATATGAATTAAAATGCACAGATCCTAAAGGTACGATTCAATGAGTTTTGACCAAGGCTTACATCCAGATACCGCATACCACCGTTAAGGCAAAAAACATGTCCAGCATCCAGAAAGACGCCTTGTGCCTTAGTCAGTCCCCAACCACCCTACCACCGAGGCAACCACTGTTCCTATTTCTTTCACAAATGATTACTTTTGCCTGTTCTAAAAATTTGTATAGATGGGGTAATTCAGTATGTACTCTATTGTGTTCTGCCTTCTTTCACTTAGCACAGTGTTTCCGCAGTTCATCCATGTTGTTGCATGCACCAGCAGTTGATTCCTTTCTACGGGTGAGCAGTATTGCCCTGTGTGAATATGGCCCAACCTCTTTGCCCATTTCCTACTGTCAGAGGTTTAGGTTGTTTCTAGTTTGGAGCTATTATGAACACAACTGCTGCAAACATTCCTGTATAAGTCTTTTTTGTGAACATGTATTTCCATTTCCCTTGGAGATCCATACTTTTTCATTCCTATAGCTTTATAGTAAGTATTACATTAATATTTACTAGAGAAATTCATTACTCATTATTTTTGTATTCTCTCAAAAATTGACTGTCTTTTTTACATTATTCTGTCAAAACATTCCCTTGGAAAATTTTGGGATGTGATAGATTAATTTGAGAAGAACTAGCATCTTGATATCATTTAGTCTTCCCATTCCAAAACATACCATGTTTTCCATTTGGTCAGGTCTTCCTTTATGTCCCTCCATAAAGTTTTTCATTTTTGCCAAGAAGCTCTGCACATTTCTACCTAAGTCTGGTGCATGTGAAAGCTACAGGCTATAACAGGAAAAAATGGATTGTTATTGAATAGTTCATTGTACAACAGGTACCCATCACCTCTTTCCATTACACATTAGCAATTAAAGTTGTGAACATTCACCATAGATCTCTTGGATCTGAGAAAGCTTTGATAGGTCAGTACTAGAATGGAGGATGATGAGGAATTCTGTAGACAAAATAGGCTCTTCTTCCCCCTCTCACCACCTCTTTTCCCACATGTCAGGGGGCCCCATTAGAAGTCAGAGTGGACAGCCAAGCCAGCTACCATGGGGCAGGGCAGCAACAGGGTGTCGCCATCAGTGGTCAAGAGGCTCCTGCTCTCACATGGCCCGGGCTCCTCACATGGCTTCACGGAGTGTAAGACGGCCCCTGTGAAATGCTTGCTCACCCCTCGGTCTCCAATCTTCTTTGTCCTCTGCATGCCCTGATCAGTCTAACAGTTTATTCACCTTTATAACCCTACAGTGGTGAGACTCCCAGAACTTCCATAATTTCAATGAACAAAAGTTTCTCAAACTTCAGTTGGCAGGACACCTTCTCTCTACAGTGCTACCATTTTTTTTTCTATTACAGTGTTAAATGCCTTTGTGTCCTCAAACGCCACTGAAGAGTGAAATTTTGCCCTCGGTAATTGAGCAAATCTTTTGTATACTACGTTACTTGGCTTTCCCAGGACACTGCGCCTTAATTCTCCAAAGACACATGGTGCACAATACACGGGTAGGATTAAATATTGAGACTAAAGATCCCTATAATGAAATAGAAGATCTGAAAGTGGGGAAGGCACTCTTCCTTTAGAGAAAATCCCAGAATTCCACTACCTGGGTCTTCTGAATATGGCATATTCTGTCTCATTTCCTAAGCTGCTTTACACACAACTTTTTAGAGCATCTCGATTCCATACGATTCCATAAATGATTAGGACTCTGTAATATTTAGGGCTGCATTTTGGCCATCTTCCTCTACTACATTAAATTTCAGCTAATTAAACCAAGATGGAATGCTTAACATAATGAGTAATAATCTTTGTGGTTCTTATTTATTTTCTCTGTCTTTTGTTTCTTCTAATTTTTATTACCAGAATAAAAGTGGTCTTCTTCTTTACAATTCAATGCTTTTCAATACAGTTAAAGGCTTATGCACCCATCACTGTGATCTACTTTCAGAACATTTCCATCACCTCAGAAAGAAACTTTGGACCTACTTATAGCCATTCCCAACCTGAGACAAAGATTAATCTACTTTCTGTCTCCATAGATTTGTCCCTTCTGGACAGCTCATATAAATGGAATTACATGCTATGTGCGGGCATTTTTGTGTCTGACTTCTTAAAGTGAGGATAACATTTTTAAAGTTAATTCATGTTTTACCATGAATGAGTATTCAGCTCCCTTTATTTGCCAAATAGTATTCCATTATATGGCTATACTGTGTTTTGTTCATCCAGTTGATGGACATTTGGATTTTTTCAACTTTGTGGATGTTGTGAATAATGTGGTCATGAACACGTGAGTAGGTCTTTGCACAGACCTATGTTTTCTTTTCTCCTGGGAATACACTTAGAATAGTTGGGTGATATGATAACTCTACGTTTAACATTTTAAGAAACTGTCACATGTTCTTCCAAAGTGACTGCACCATTTTACATTTCCACCAGCAATGTATGGAAAGGTATCTTTTTAATCTCCATGAAATGATAGCATAAAGAGGACAAATCAAGGAGTTTTGACTAAGAAGAAGGCACCTTTTCCCTGGTGTGTAAGGTGGGGAAATGGGAGATTATTTTATTCCGTGCTGTTTTCTGAACAAGCCCCTGGAGCAGGCGTAGGCATGAATGTGGTCAGCGATCAATACCACGAGGTTAAAATGAACACTGACTTACCAAGACCTCCCCCATGGTGATGAAAATACCCCTCCCTGTGCTCACACACACAAACACAATTTTTAAAATGCTTGCCAATTCCCACTAATCCAAAGAAGTGAATATTTACCTTCCTTGCCTTCTCTTTTTAAATAGGGTATAAATTTATTGCTCCGTTATTCAGAGTTCAGACAGCTATACAAGTGCTTTAACTGAAAGAGGGAACATTGCCCTTTACACTATTATAATCAAATATGAATTTAGAAAAGGGGGGATTAGAAGCCTTGTTTCTCTTGAACTAACAATTTCATATAGCTGACAACATCAATTAAATTACATAAAATCTATTCATTACTTTATCCATTCAAGATCAAGTTGAGGTTTAAGGCAGACTAATGGCTGTCACACGAGGCTACTGTTTGTCAGTCTTCTGTGAATTCAAGCAAAAAACAAGGAAATTGGAAAAGGACAACATAGTGAGTCAAAGAATATTCACATTGTGCGGAAACAGCTCCAAAAGAAAAGAAGCCTCTTGTATTGAATTTGGCAGTGGTACAAGTTATACAAGGAAACCACATTTTAGTGTTGAAAAGTTATTCTGTTATTTTGAGGTTGGAATGGGTTGGAAATTTTGTTACGTTCTATTGCTTGCTTAGGTGCCAAACTTCATACCACTGCCATGCTATACTGTCAAATATTCTGGACTAAAAAACAGTATATTGTTTACTTTCTTCTTGTGCTCCATTTACATTATGAATTAAGAAAGCAAAGAAGCAGCATAAATAAAATTCTAGAAAAGAAACTGTGCTCAGAGAGCCCCAAAAGGATCAGACACAATTTTTCTCTATCCTGTCCAGGGGGCCACATTTTCCTTAACCACTAACCTACAGAACCTACAGAATAAAATAACCTATGGGACAACAGGGAGACTGGATTCTTCTCTGAAAGGAGAGAGGAAACCCTCGGTGCTTGACTCAGACAGAAAAACGAAGCAATGACAAAAAGAGTGTGGCTCTTCACCCCATTCATTGGAGAAAAAGAGAAAGGTAAGCTCCTCTGTGAGAGTGTAGAAGATGAAAGAATTGCATAACTTCATATCTAGGAATGAAGTTCTCCTTTTCTTAGCAGCTAAGAAAAAATGAGGTCTAAGAGTCTTTGGGATTCCTTCTGCTTGAATTCCACAGTAGAGTAGAAAGACCATACACAGATTTGCAAACAGATCCACATTGGACCTTAGGTTCTGACTTTCACTTAGTAAGTATTTCCCTAAATGGTGATTATCTTGGTTTGGCTTTCCCTAGAAGCAGTCTCAGAGACAAGAATTCCAATGCAAGCAGTTTATCTGAGAAGTAAAGCAAACAGAGGGAAGTAGGCAAAGCAGGCAGTGAAATGAAGACAGTCCATGCAGATGCATTGCCGGGCCAGCTCCAACCCTGGGCCAGTGCAGCTTACTTGTGCCAGGGCTACTCTCAGAGCTACTGGGGAACATGCACCTCAGAGTTAGCCCATCCAAGGGGTGAGAGTGCTTAGCCGTTTATCTAACAACTCTACTCAGCCATGGGGTGAGGGTTGCTCCCAGAGCCATTAACTCGGTGGCAAAGAGAAGGCAAAATAAAGTCCTCAAGGAAAGAAATGCAGATGATTCCACTGGAACTCAGGCGAATGAGCACAGAAGTGCAAGGTGAGGGAATGTGGGCACAATGGCAACTGAATCAGCGTCAAGAGGTATAAAAAGAAACAGAATACATGCACCCTCTTTTGGGTGCAGGGAACTTCTTTGCTGTTGTTTCCCCAATGCTGTCATATTTTAGGCATTCAATAAATAATGGGTTGACTAAATGTGTTAGTAAATGCATGAAATAACTTAGTTTTAAACTCTGGTTCCGCCATTTAAGAAAAACCTCTTTTCTCATACATAAAAACAAATCTCATTCTATGAAATAATAAATAAAAGAGCATAACATAGTGTTTGACCCACAGCAGGAAATAATGTAAGTATTGTTATTATATATTCTGTTCCTTCTACCACACGGTCCCCCCACCCCTTTATTTTGCCTTCTCTTATGTAGAGCAAAGGTGGCTGCAGCACTTTAAGGGGCAGAGTTCAGAAATTTGCAACACATCTTGGCCCGCTGGAAGGGCCCACACCAATGGTTTCTTCTCAAAGGTCAAATTCATTGACATACATATATAGGGGAAACCATGATAGCGATTCTTTCAAGAGAGCACCAACAGCTTAAATGCTTAATTGTAAACATGGAGCCAAGAGCACCACCATGCAACTATGAATACAATCCTGAAGAACAAGACTAATTCTCTTCACCTCCCTGCCGCTTATACTTAGGTCAATGGCTGCATTGTTTTCGATCTGCTGTTCATGAGTAACTACTCAAAAGTAAGAATATGAAAAAAAAATCAAGGAATAACAAGAAAGTGTCAAGTGTTTTTCTGCTTTCTTATTTCCAGAAATTTACTCACTCTCCTATTCTTTTACTGTTCTATTGGAACACCTAACGTGTATTTATTTTTGGAACCCAGCCAGATCCTAGGTCTGAATTCCAGCAGCTCATTTCCCAGTTTCCATGAGACGAGGCCTAAAAAATGTGAACTCCTCAGAGAACTACACACAAGATGACAAAAGTTTAAATTATACATATGCGTCTTCCTCCATTAAAATTTTTACTTTTTCAAAGGAAAAGAGTAAGGCAATTAGTTCTAGAAGTCTAATCTTTCTTTCTACCTTCTAGCAAATGTGTGGTTTGGGATACAATTTAATATCCAAAGTGCTAGATACATTGTCTGACTAATCTGAAGAATGTTTATTCCACTTAAATTGCCAGTGTTTTGATTCCAAATTCATGTCATAGTTATTTTTAGATTTTGAGATCTTTAGAATTCTAGGGTCTGTCTGAACCAATTCTCCAGGAGCCAAGAATGGGGAAGGGATGTTACCAAGCAGCAATGGCTTTGAGAGCAACAACTCTGTGCGGAGATCCCAGTATTGTGCACGTGAAGGTGCTGTTAGGAGAGTCACAAAGCATACCTTTCAGGGAAGGTGAGTGCGAATGAGAGTCATGGAACCAGAGCAGACTGTTGAGTACGGAGATAGTTAGCTAAGCAGTAGACAAACTGGAAGAGCAGAATGGATGCACTGTATTATAAACTAAGTGATAGTTAGAAAGGGACAAACAAAGTGACACAAAATTTGGTATAATGGACCCTCTTCCATGAAAGAGCATCAGCTGTGGTGCTGTCTTATAACCAGGTCTCTTCATCAGCTTGGGGGCATGAACTTTTGGTCCCCCATACAATCAGCAATTTCTCTGTTTGAAGCCCAAATCTGATTTCCTGTATTAACTGGATCCAGCCCCTATTAGCTTTTAACTGTTTAATGTTCATTTAGTCAATTAGTGTTTCTTCTTGGTAACAGGTCCAATTTGAGAGTTAAGTTTTTATCATGGTTTCAACATGAGATAGAATGTATCCAGGTCAAGAGGTAAGCCATAGGGTGTAGGTTTGTGGAGAGGGGAGGGTTTAAGTTAATTGACGAGATGAGGACATGTTAGAAAAACAAAGGTAAAGTTGATGACTGTGGCTGAAGATGAAAACACAACAAGGTGCCGGTTGAAAAACAATAATCAGAGAGGTGGCCTGAGACCAAGGTCAGAGTCTTGCAGAAATAAAAGGTAGTGGGAAGCAAGGCCTGGGAAGCTGTAAGGAGTCCAAGTGGATTCCCAAGGTTGATGTCTCAGGCACACTCCTCGTTTCTCCATGCAAGCTACCTTCAAGTCATGGAGCTGCCTGATTTTTTTCGCACGTCTCACTTCTTCCATCAGTTTATCGTGACATGGAACAAAACAGATGGAAGGATTCTTTGGAACTATAAAATGACAATGCAGTTTTTACTTTAAAAGACATTTTTCAGGCTTCACGTTTAAAAGGTCTTAGATCGGCTCCTACTTACTTTTATGACCTCAAGAAAACTTGCAGTTTCTTTATCTATAAAATAGAAATAATAACAGGACCTATAGCTTAAGAGTTTTAGGAAGCTTGTGTGAGACAGCACGCCTGCTACAGAGCTGGACCTTGGTAGAGTTAGTCATATTATGACAAAAGCAACCCCAGGAGATCTTGTTGGGTTGGAAATGGAAAATTAGTCAAGAAGTCAATAGTTATGGGGTAGAGCAGGAGAACCTTTCCCTGCCTAATCAAAAAAAGAATATTTTTTGTTTATTTATACATCTTCTCATAATTCACAATGAATTTCTGACAGTTGTCTTTTTGAAGGCGCTACTATGTTGTAGACCCAGGAAGTGGCTCAGAAACATATGAGGGAGAAAAGAGAAGGTGGCTTTAAGGGTCGGCCCAAAAAAATCAAAAAAACAAAAAACAAAACAAAACAAAACTTCTCAGAGTTCAAATATATGCAGTTGGGTAATCCCCTAGAAATAGAGGAAGACTCATGGTGTGATATATCCTCACATCCTACATTTACATCCAGTTCAAGATCTTTCTACTACCTACAAGGTCCCATATGATCTGACCCAACTAAATTTCCATTTTTGTATCATCTCTCTCTCTCTCTCTCTCTCCCCCCTCCTCTCTCTTGCTTTTGTATATTGAAAATGTGTTCCCCTCAAATTTATATGTTGAAACCTATTTCCCCAATGTAACGGTATTTGGAGGCAGGCCTTCTGGGAGGTGATGAGGTCATGAGGGTGGAGCCCTCATGAATGGAAATTGTGACCTTATAAAAGAGGCTCCAGGGAGCTCCCTTGCCCCTTCTGCCGTGTGTGGACACAGTGAATACATACCATCTACAGACCAGGAGGCGAGCCCTCGCCAGATGCTGAATCTGCCTCCTCCTTGATCTTGAACTTACCGGCCTCCAGGACTGTGAGAAATAACACTCTATTGTTATAAGCCACCCAGTCTATGGTTTTCTGTTATAGCAGTCTGAACACACAGGACACTTACTATACTACAATAACACTGCATTTTTTCTTGTTTCTGAAACATTCCAAGACTTTCCTACCTCAGCCCAATTTACAAACCTCTTTCTATGTCTGACTCCTTATTTCTCATCCATCAGGTCTTAGTTCAGATGTCAGCTTATCAGAAAACCTTTCTTTAATCACCCCATTTAAAGTAAACCCTGCTGTCCTACACCTCCACCCCACAGACACTGCCATGCTAGAACCCGTCATTGTGGGGGTTTTTCTTAATACTTGCTAACCCTGAAATTATCATGTACAAACATATTTATTGCCGGTGTTTAAGTGTAAGGTAGCAGCTTATGGCCATGATACAGAAAAATCAGCCAAGTATTAGCTTTCTTATATTAGTTACTAACTTCTGTTTGGCACCTACTGTTTTCCCACCAGCCCATATCATCATATCATAACTAAACTCTGGATTGTATTTTATCACTTCAAAGCACTACCATATAATTTAATCCATTAGCTACTTAAACAACTTCATTAGGTGAGAATGTTTCATTTTTAAAGACGAGGAAACTGAGGTTCAGGAAAGCTAAGTTATTTGTCCATGGTCACATAGTCCATAAAGGCTACGTTTGACATGAAACTTGTTTATTTTCACTCCAAGACCTATGTGTCTAAGTGTCTGGGGCGTGTATTTGGCTACACTGACCAGCCTTGCCTAAAATGAAAAAGGATAACAGAGAAATTAAAACCCCAGCCCTGACTGGTGTGACTCAGTTGGCTGGGATCCCACAAAGTGACAGTTCGCTGGTGTGATTCCTGGGCAAGGCACATGCCTGGGTTGTAGTTTCAGTCCCTGGTCGGGGTGCATGTGAGAGGCAACCAATTGATCTTTCTCTCAAATGTCAATGCTTCTCTCCCTTTGTCCCTCCCTTCCCATCTCTAAATATAAATAAAATCTTTTTTTAATTAAAGGAAATTATAACCCTAAATCAACAGAAACATAGCAAAAAGCTTCTAAAAACAGTACTTTGGGCAAATCTCATAAATCTCTAAGAGGAAATGCAGTTCAAATGGAGAAGAATGTAACAACTAGATGCGTGAGTGGCTGAGGAATGAAAAAATGCAGCTGACGAAAGAGGAAATTCAGGCTCAGATGCCCGCGACAGGGTGTTCTGCACAGTGGCCTGCCAGTTAGAAAAGCCTCCTGTGAAGGCAGGAAAGGATTGTTACTTCCATTCTACAGATGAAGAGACACAACTTCTGTTGTGTGGGAAAGCCGCTAGAAGAGGGGGAGAAACAGTGCTTACATTTAGCAGAGAAACTGCCTCAATTTGTTGCATTGAGAAAGGCCTGGAGGTCAGGGTATGAAAGATGGATGGACTCCTGTGATGGACCAAGCAGGAGAACACCAGCTCTACAGCTCTTTGGATCAACATGTTCGCTGTTTGGAAGGACATCGAAGGGAGAGATGTGGAAGGATCTGTCGGTTAGTTCAGGTCCAGGAAGTTTTTGGAGGTTTTGGTTTTCAAAGATTGATAGAAAGTCTCTCATTACGTGTCTCCAATCACATTGTGGGTTCACTAAAAGGAGACAAATATTTTTCAGATTGTGTTCCCTACACAGGAGGCAGTGATTAGAAAAAAAATTAGCCTTAAGAGAAAGCAGAGTTTTTACCAATGTGAAGATCAATTTGGCATCCAACCTCAGCATGCTACTTCAATAAAAGCTATTTCCAACAGCATTGATTATAAGCTTTGTGTCTAAAACATTTAACGTTTAAAACAGAGTTTAAAAGGTAACTTCTACAGGTTAAATTAAAAGAGGAATTTCCTTTTTTCTCCAATCTAATTAGACATTTACCAAACATTAAATGTATGCAAGACATTGTTAAGTTGAAAGTCAAACTCAGTCTACATGCCTTATTTTATTGTCCATTGAGGCATTTTATTTGCATATATTTATTACATCTTTAGAAAAAGAATCCTAGGAGTTGCCCTCCTGTGTGTTTTTATCTTACTTTTTCATGGTCCATTATGCCCCCCCGAAGGTGTCAGTACAATGAAACCAAACGGACAGGATAGAGAAGCAGGTTGTTCTGCCATTTTTCTAGATCTCTGAGTTGTACATCAAATCTCGGGCTGATTACTCTACACCTGTTTAACCTGCCTGTGAGGTTCACAACAATTTTTCCAGTTCTGTGGTCATCAATCATTTCAAATTCACCAATGTAATCATACTTCATCATCGTCACAGTTAGAAATGGGATGATGACTTTGGAGCATGGCCTAGTAAGAATCTGGTGTTTGCCCTGACTGGTGTAGCTCAGTGGGTTGAGCGTCTTCACACAAACTGAAAGATCACTGGTTTGATTCCCAGTCAAGGCACATGCCTGGATTGCAAGCCCCTGGTTGGGGGCGTGCCAGGGGCAAGCAATTGATGTTTCTCTCACATATGGATGTTTCTCTCCCTCTCTTTCTCCCTCCATTCTCCTCTCCCTAAAAATAAATAAATAAATAAAACCTTTAACGAAAAAGAACCTGGCATTGGCCCCTCTTTTTGGCATTGCTAATACTCTTGAGAGCACCAACCAGGACATTCATGCACGCCGCTATGGGGGCACAGAAAGATGGCAGAAAGAGCTTGTTTTATTTTTTTAACAGGTTTTACCAGCATCATGTTGCATAGTGTCCTCAACATCTTTCTCATGAAGATTTTAAAGAAGATCCCCTATAATAGTCATTTATCTTCTTTATTCTTAACATATTTTTAAATTTTCATCATTACCATGTATAGTTTAAGCACTGTGGATAACAGGAAGGAAGGAAGGAGGGGAGGGAGGAGAAAGGAAAGGTCATTGGCTTCTAGAAGTTAACAGCCTAACAGGGAAGCTAGCATTCATACAAATCTACGAATGGTATAACTAGAGAGCAATTATTTCCTTACTAGCTGAGCTTTACACACAGATACACACGCACACACACAATTTGTTTGCTAAGGTAGACGCCACCCTGGCAAATAAATGAATTTTACTGCATCTCAGTTTTCTTTCTGTGTAATGAAGAAGCTGCATTAGATGTTTGCTGAGATTCCTTATAGCTCTAAAATCCTCTAAGACATTTAACATTTACTGAGCATTTGTTGTGTATAAAATGAGAAGTATTTTTCTAGGAGATGCAGAATATACAGCTTGAGTAAAACTCATTTGGCTTTAAAGAGATTATAATTTATTGGCAGGATATCAAATGCAAACAACTACCTGTATGCGAAGAGGGCATGAATAAAGGTGCTGGAGCAATGAGAGGAAGGAGGAATTGATGCAAATGCAGGACAGAGAGGGATGGAACAATGAAAGAGCAAACAAATTAGTTTAAGAACAATAGAGAGATGAAGCTACCTGAGTATGAAGAGCAGAGAATGTTAAAGGAAAGATCAAGAAAGGTAAGGAGAGAATCTCAGAAAGAACTGGCTATTGTGAAAGATCAATGAGCTGACCTAGCCTGATACTTGGAAAAGATGACTAGGGGTGAACTGAATCAGTCAGCCCAAGGCCCTAGGGAACTGCCTAAAAATCAATTTTACTTTGAACTCAAGGGTTGTGCTAAAGAGCTGATAAAATAAGCTTTGTTTTAATGCAGGAGAAATGAGCCAAGAGAGATTGCACAGCTGCTGCTGCTGGGTTGAAACCAAGGAGCAGCAAGAGAGAGCTAGAAGGTTGTAAAGTGCTGAATCTAGACAGATGAATGAGAAACTTCAGAACTGAGGAAATCTTCACTCGTCATCCCGGCATTTAAGGACATTTCAAATGAGTAATTTCCTAACCGATGGAGTGGTTATATTTCCAGGGCTTCTCACAGTGCAGTAAAGCAATTCATTTGACTTTAAAATGGCAGCTTGATTGGGATGTTTTTGGATGATTCTCTCCAAAGGAGGAATTATGAGGGGGCTCAGGGATTAGATCATATCACTAAGGCTAGAAGAATCCAATGAAAGATCCATTTTAAAATCTGAGTAATGTCAACCAACAGGAAGCCAGGGAACATATGTTTGAGGGTGCCTGGAACTTCATACAGCAGACATGTCAGACACACCCCCTACAGATAAAGCACGGAAAGATGGAGATGGGATAGGTTAGTGAGCCAAACCTCAGTAGACAAGGCCTGGGGAAGGCTGTGATTTCAACTGGCAGGAAGAGGATGGTGGTGTTATTGGTGGAGAAGACATTTCTTTGAAGGAGGGATAATGATGTGGAAGATGGAATCAACAGGATTTATATATGAGATGGCACAGAAGAGAACCCAGCCAAAGCAAAGATACCTCCCATGGGTTAGGAATCAGGAATATGTGTCCTAAGTGTCAATAATGTAAGAGATGGGGGCAAAGGCTTACCCCAAAACCTGAGGCCTAGAAAATTTGTTTTAAATACACACAAGAGAAAATGTCTTAATTTTTTTCCTACAAATTACAGCAGGGGCTAAGACTATAGAACTCAGGGTCCAGGTGTGTAGCACCAAGACTCCTGTTGCAATAGGTACTTCTGACATATTTGGTCTTCCAACCCAGCCCTCTAACGTATCTAATTTTTTTTTTTTGACAGATGCAATCATTTCAACACCAGGGCCATTCAGAACCACTTTATATCTATTCAAAAGCTCTTCCAGGGGGTCTGTGACTGTTTCAAGGCCCTCTCTTTGATGACAGCTCCTCTGTGGTTGTAGGACAGTCTAACTTCCTCCGGGCATACTGGTTCCAGTTGCCAATCCTCCAGACAGACCGTGTATCCCCTGAATCTGGGTGGATTTGCTTAGGATTTCCCGCATGTAACTAAATTAAGCTTCCTTTTCCACAAAGCCTGAGTTGGCCCACTTAGACTTCTTTTTGGCTGGGATAGAAATTTCGGCCTTCTTCTTAAGGAACCTTAGGTCATGGAAGCCAATGAAGTACATATGGAAGTTTCCAACCTTTGAAGCGCACGAAAGGTGCCTCTCCAGAAGAACACACCATGAAGATACTTACCCCCAAAATGTTAAGTGGCTCCCCCTTTTTCAAGGGCCTTGAACTACTTAAAGGGGTTGCCTGAGCAGCAGTAATACCTATTTTAGAGACCTTATAGAACTAAGTTTTCTTCATTGTTTTCCTCTCATAAATTTTAAAACAAATATAACAAAAGACTAATCCCACATTTTACCCAGATGATAGCTCTAGAATCTAGAAATATTTGGCAGGGGACAGCGATTGAATGGCATAGCATGTTAAGTGCATGCACTCTACGGAACCAGAGTGCCTGGGTTCAAATTTCAACTCTACTGCTTATGGCTACTTGTGAGAGCCTCAGAACACTACTCAAATCCTGTGTCTCAGGTACAAATTTGGCATAATATTACTTCCCCCATGGGGTTGTGGAAATTAAGGAGTTAACACATGTGGATCTCTTGGAATAGAGCTTGGCACATGTTAAGTGCCAGCTGTAATAGTTGTTGTTTATTGTCATACTTGTTACTTGAGTTATGAACCCTGGGGGCAGGTGTGTCCCCACGGCAGGTGGAACTTCTTTTCTCAGCCACAATGCAGAGCGAGTCATAAAGAAATTATGCTGCCAACTTCCTGAACTATCAAATTACTTGAGCTTTTCCACATATGATCACTATTTTTTTTAAAGTTATACCCTTTCTTTTCGAAGTTTGCAGATTACACAGGCTCTTTCCTCAACCCCACCTTTCCTTTTCAAGGACATTAAATCCCAAAGAAAGTGGTTTGAAAATGATTTCTTTTATTGGCACCCTTTTGTAGTCCCTTTTCCCCGGTCATTCTCCTGCCTCATTTGTACCTACAGAAAAATGATACTTCATTCATTATATTGTCATCCATACCTGGCAGCTTATAACTGCTTTGTATAAGTGTACGTGCCTTCCATATATATGACTCAGTGTGTACTGTCCCTTCCCTCCCCTGACAATGGGGGTCACCCTAGAGTGGGGGAATAGCATACATTTGGTTAGCAGTGTATGAGGTAATGTGCATTTTTTTCACTGTCCTGGAAAGAAGATCTGGGATATGTATGATCAGTCGCTACATTTCACTTTAGTCTCATCCTGGTACTGTCTTAATAACAGGGGCTTCCATCAGTGTTCAAACACCATGTCGGTTGGCAAAGTAATGCTGTCTCTTCCCAAAGACACCTATGGTCTAACCCCTAGAACCCATGAGTATGTTAGGTTACATGGTAAAGAGGAATTAAGGTTGCAGATGGAATTGAGGTTGTCACGCAATTGATCTTAAAATAGGGAGATTATCCTGTGGGTCCAATCTCAAGGGTCCTTAAAATTGAAAAGGGATGCAGGTGTTAGAGATCAGAATGATGCAATGTGAGAGGGATTCAACTTGCTATTGCTGGCCTCAGAGACGGAGAAAGGGGACCATGAGCCAGGGAACGTGAGCGGTGTCCAGAGGCTGGAGAAGGCAGGGAAATGGACTGTCCCCTACAGCCTCCGCAGAGCGTACAGCCTTGCTAACACCTTGAATTTAGCCCCCTGAGACCCATAGTAGATGTCTGACCTACAGAACTGCACAATAATAAATTAGTACTGTTTTAAGCCACCAAGTCTGTGGTAATCGTTATAGCACCCATAGGAAAAAAACACACAGTCTGTCGCTGGAAATCTGGCCGGCGTCCTCATCTCACAGACCTCTGCCTCCCTGCTTACACTGCTCTCGTATTTGTTTTTGCACATAGAAATGACCGAGCGCCTACTCCGTGCCAGTCACTCTGCTATATCCTGGAAATGCAACATGAATAAGACATGGTCCTCTCATTTACTCAACAAATATTTGTGTGCCCGGGCTCTGAGTTAGATGTGGTAGAGATGAAAAAAAAAAGTCCCTGCCCCAAAGAGGTCATATAATATATATGATTCAGTGTAAAACTGCATGTCACAGGACCACAGAAGAGAGACTACCTATCTCAACTTGATGAAATCAGGAAAACTTCAGAGAGGGGAGAAATGGAGCTTTGAGAAACGTGAATTTGCCAGACAGGATAGGGAGATATCCAGGAGCTTTGCTGCAATGGGCACTTGAAATATGACTAGTGCATACTGTGAACAGAATTTTAAATTGTATTTCATTTCAGTTACTTTTAATTGAGATGGAAACAGCCACATGTGGCTGGTGGCTACCATACTGGACAGAGCAGATTATTTCCTTCAAAGGAAGGAGGTTGCCTTCCTCGCCCCCCTTTTCCACTTCTTACTGGAAAACAGATAGTGTGGCAAGTCATCTTGGACCATGAAGGCAGGGCATCACCCAGGGAGTAGAGGGCACTTGGGGCCCTGACACCATGCAGCCATCTTGCAGTTTGGTTTATGTTCAGATTGTTATGTGAGAAAGATAGAAATGCTCATGTTGCGTAAGCTATTGTTATTTTGGAACTCTGCACAGTTGCCAAATATGTATACTAATACAAATATCTCCTAGAATAACAAAAAGCAATAATCTCAATCTTTGCTGGGACTTTGTTGGACTTCTTTTCCTCCTGCGTACCAGGCCCTGTACTAACTGCCCTAAATGCACGGTCTTGTTTAACCCCCACGCATTCTGACAAGGGGGATAATAGTATGCCCCCCATTCTTCAGATAAAATGAAGAACTATGTCTGTCTGATAGCAAGCTGTATTCTAGTATGCAGATACATAATATCTTTTTATTCAAGGTCAGGCAAATTGAATGTACAACTCAAGTTTTTAAATGCAGAGATGACATTTGTTTGTGGCAAACATTCTCTGTTGTCTACCCAGCACCCATTCCCTCTTTCTGCTTGAAAACAGAACCCCAGTTTGTTCAAATAGTAGGCAGAGATTCCTTGACATCAGGAAGGCTAAGTTCCTACTATAGAATCCAGGAGGGAAATCCTGACTGGTATAAACCAGTCATGGGCATCTCTTTCCCCTGGGTCAGTAGTGGTCTGAGGATAGGTATGTGCCACAGCTCTGGTTAATGAGATGTAAGCAAAAGTCTAATAGGAAGGGTGTCCATCTCCACACAAAAAGACAAACCCCTGCCTAGAATGAACATGGAATGTTGGAGATGTGGCATCCATCATGCAACCACGAAGACAAAAGCCAACATTATAAGAATGGCAGAGTGGAGAGGTAAGTGAGGTCTTTGTTGGTACTGAGCTGCTGCTCCTTGCCTGGACAGCATACCTCCACACTTCTTGTGATATGAGAAAAACAAGCCCCAATTTATTTAGGCCACTATAAATTAGGATTTCAGTTACTTAGAGCTGGAAGGCTTCGTGATACACACACACATACACGGATCTTTTGTTTTCTTAGGAAAAATAAGGAAAGGTCATACAGCTTTCAATGGTACCCTGCACACTCTTGGCTAACTGCTAGAAATCAATTTCTACAGGCTTATCTACAGTAAGAATCATTTCTGTTTCTCCCAAAACACACAGTTTGGAGAATATGAAAACTAACCGTAAACAGGTAACAGAGCTCAGGCAAAATGTATATTTATCCCCTTTTCATTCTCAAACTAAAAATATTTTCCCCTCAATTACAAATATTTCTTGATGGATGTATATATATGAAAAGCACTTACATTCTTCTATGTTAGACTGTTAATATTCTGAAATTTTAGAAGAAATCTGTGTCATCTCTCTTAATTGCTGTAGTTTAAGAAAAAAGCAGAAATACTAAGCCTAATATTTGTCTACTCAATTATCCAGGATTACAAACAAGTTCTAAAATATTTTGGAATGCTAGGTATTTTTTAATTGAAGGGAGAAGGATCAGACATTTTTTCTAGCCATATGTTAAACAGAGGCACACACACAACAACATTTACTCTGTCACCACCTTAACAGTGACAATCCTTAATCTACAACAGAAAAGGTCATGCGGTAGCTAGTTTTATACTATTTCATTCACAAAAAGAGATTATTCATCAAACGAGCACATTTTCCTCTGGGATTTCACAGAATAAATGAGCTAGACACATTTTCTTTCAAAGACCAAGCTAGACGAACTATTTCCCAGATAAAATCAGCGAGGTATGAAACAGCGAATTAAGCAATAGTTAGGTAAACTTCAGTCTTTTTTTTTTTTTTTTTTTTGCATTTTGACAGATTCAATGGAAGTTGGAAAAGCAATGTGAATAAAAACAACATGGGCGAAAGAAACATACCTTAGAGATGATTAACGGTTCTCCGTGCTCCAGGCCACCTTTCAGAGTAAAACCCCAGGGGGCTCCTCCCTGCAAGAATGCTTCCAGATAAATGTACCTGCCCCTGGGGGTCTTGTTAGGGTTTCGTGTGGCACTAGTCTCCTCAAAGTTCTCTGTGGTTCTCATCATGCCAAATACATGATCCTCCAAGTTAAATTGTAAATGCCTGAAGCAGATTCAAGAAAGTGGTTCTTCCATTACATACCATGTTATCCCATCCTTTGTGGTATGCTGGCCCAAAGATAGGTCTTGAGAAACAAATTCTTTCAGACATAAAATGTTCCTCCGAGCTTAACTCCAAGGTGCTGATCCAGGAGGACTTTTCACTTCGGCTTGCTGCAGAGTCTCTGCCTGTAATTCTGGGTTCTCCCTGAAGCCACTGAAGGGTATATATCTCTTCGCGCCACCAGAGAAAACTTCTTTCAGTGTCACTCTCAAGATTGCTTCTGTTTCACACACACACACACAATAAAACACCCTCTGTATAGTCTACAGAGAAAATTAAAATTGTTTTACAATATAGTAAGAAAATTGCAAAACCTCAAATGAATACCTCATGTTTGATTGATTATCAACCCTTTCTTCTCCTGGGAGTGAAATTTACCATTACAATAGCCTCCCTTCACCCCAGAAGTAGCTTTAAAAGAAAGAAAACACTTACTATGCTTCTGCTCACTTCAGAATTTTCAAACTTGTCCCAATGAGAGAGAGGAGCTGGGCTAAAACTTTTTGCTTATGTTTTTCAGCAGTAAGTTCAGAGTTTATTTCTTGCAAAAAAAAAAAAAAGTTTTGCAGGATGTAGAGAGCAGTGAAAAAATGCCTAGTAAATTAATCCTCAGTGGACAAAATATCCAGGAGGCAGCCCAGTTCTTTCTCTGGTATTTTCAGTGATGATCAGCCAGGGCTGCTGCTGCTGGGGCAGCCACTTGCCTCCGCTGAGAGGGAGTAAAGGAAGTGAGAGGACAACAGATGAAGGCAAACAGAGGCGCTGCAACCTCCCTGCCCGGTAAGCATTGCTATGCAGAATTCAGTTCAACACAAAGGCCCAACCAATCAAAACTGGCTCACAGTTGATAAAATACCATACAGATGGCTAATTACCAGGGAGTAGAAAGTAGTTGATAGAGTAGCTCCACCCTGTACCAATTAAAGCAGAATCCTGGGGGTGAGACACAGACCTTGGCATTTTTAAAACTCTGGGCAATTCTTTTTTTAAAAATCTTTTAAAACTAAAAGAAAAAAAAACACAACAAAACTCTGGGCAATTCTGCCGTGCAGCCCAGTTTGAAAAGCAGTGACCTAAGCAGTTCAAGCAAGTGTCAAGAGTTTTATGTTTTTCATTAGAAGAAAATGCCACGTACAATATATGCGCAGCCTCTCATCTTGAAATAAGATTCTCCAATCAAATTTCTGCTTGTTTGACTCAGTACAAATAGGAGGCAGGTTTTCTTTGCTATTTTAATTATCTACTCCAAGGCTGTTATTCATTCTTTAAATGAAAAGAAATATTTAATGCCTGGAAAGTAATAGGCACTCAAGGCTGAATATTGTTTCGATTTCAGGTTATTGGAATTTTGTAATCATGTTGTATAAAATTTAACATTACTACTTTTTATTAAAAATTTGAACCATACAAGATAACTGCATCTTTTACCCAGGAGCCTCAGTTTTAAAGTTAATGGAGCAAATTAGGATTATTTCCAAAGAATATGTTTGCTAAAATTTTTCTGTTTAAAAGTAGGAGATAATGTAAATTACATTGGAAACAGGTTAGAAATTACTATGGGGTTTGATACCAATTTAATTTTGGGTTTGTACTTATAATTAATGAAAAATTAGTATACTAGAGAAACGGACATAATATGCAATAAATCTAGACAAGGATTATTTGATTTTCAGTAGTAACTTCATCTGAGGAACTCAAAGACAAAAAAAACTCAAATCTCATTTTTATGTAATGATAGCACGGTAGGCAGTTAGACATGAGCAGAGCACGTATGACAGGCCACGTACAGAAGGTCACCAGGGCAGAAAGCCCCAGGTGCCTAGCAACAGGCAAAACTGGGAAAACAAGGCCCTCACCCCCAGGGTGACATTTTCTCCCCCAGCATATCGCTGATCATACAGTTTAGACCCCTTGGCCTTTCATATTGCTGGTTCTGTGGTTCGGGCCTTCCCCTGACCTTCCCTCCCCTGTCATGTCACTAGTCATGAATTATACCCCTTGGAGGAAGAACTAGGGGCCAAAGAACTAGTTGGACTCATGCAACTCCCATGTGGGCCCTTGCACAACCACTCCCTTAAGCATTAACCCCTAGGGATAACCCCTAGGCCTCAGTTGTGTTTCAGCTCTAGGCCCAGAAAAGCAGAAAAATCAGACAAGGCATGCCATGGCTGACCTCGGGACCTGTTGATAGACCAATGACCCTGGTGCCAACCAATCACAACCCTGAATGGACACACCTGGAAATCTGATGATTATTCTATTGAAATTCTCCCCTGGGGCCCCCCCTAAAATTTCCATCCTTCAAAGCCCTTAAGATGAAGGACCCAGTGCGCCCTCCCTTCCAAGAGCATGCCTGCACCTTTCCTGGCCCCCTATTCTTCCCCCAGGCACATTACCTTTACCCTTCTCTCTCCTAAGCTCCAAAGAGCTCTTCTTTTGCTTCTGTAACTTGTTTCCTGAGACCATTTCTTATACTGCTCACTCTTTCTACCTTTGTGACTTTCTAAATAAACTTTTCTTATAGTTTGAGTCTTGGCTCTTTCCTAGCCAGAACTCAAGTATTGACCTTGCTAAACCAAGGCCCGGTCTGACCCACCAATCTAATACCTGGCCATTCTCACTGCCACCAACAACAGTATTTCAGTGGAAACATAAAGTGTACCAGATGAAGGAATGTTACATTTTAAAATAAAGTCATAAATAAATAAAAAATATTTTCTGAAAGTTATTTTTTGTGGCACTTATGATCTTACTCCTGGTTCACTTTGTAAAAAATGGGATTTTACAGAATCAACATTTATTATTAAAAGTAACGAAGCTGAGCCCTGGTGGGTGTGACTCAGTAGATTGAATGCTGGCCTGCGAACCAAAGGGTTGCTGGTTCGATTCCCAGTCAGGGCACATGGCTGTGTTGTGGGCTGTGTCCCTAATAGGGGGCATGTGAGAGGCAGCCACACATTGATGGTCTCTCCCTTTCTTTCTCCTTCCCTTCCCCTCTCTCTAAAAATAAATTTAAAAAATATTTTTAAAAAAAAGTAATGAAGCTGAAAAAAGGCAAAGGAAATAAAAAAAAGATAAGCAGTGAATAAAAGAACTCAGTGCTTGTAGACTGATGAAACCTCTATTTTATATTATCACAAAAAATATTTGACAAATATTTAATGAAAATTGATATATAATCTAAAAAGAAATATGTAAAACTTCATTTGGTGGATATTCACAGTGGCAACTGGTAGACCAAGGTTAGAATAACTTTTTGCCCCATCACCCATTGCTCAGATTCAAATAATGTTAAAGCTGTAAGGGATAAACTTGCCCCCACCACCACCACTCCCATCCCACCTTCCATTTGTTTTTAGAGGTAAGGACACAGAAGCCAGAAAATGTTAAAATATCTGACCAGAGTCGTTCTACATGCAGAGTAATGGGTATCAGATTAAAATCTTCTACACATAGGAATCTTGCTTAAGACAGGTCTTTTGCATAATTTATAGCACGAAGAGAACTTCCTATGTGGCCAGCATCTGTAATTCATAAGGGGAACTTTTGGTTAGGGCATGTGATTTGGATCCAAATTCTAATTAGAGAATGAAATTGGACCCTCTCTCCTCTCCAGGGAGAGAAAAACAACCCTGTTGTCTCAAGATGCTGACAGTGGAACGAACAGGATTGTAAATGAGAACAGTGTAGTTGCCTTTCTAAATCCTTGCCATGCAATTCAGACTTTCTGGTGGAGGATTTTTTTTTCCCCTCAGCATCTCTCTGGACCACCACATCTTTACCTATCCCGTGGTGTTGGTGGGCTCACCCTGCCTCTGGCTCCAGGATTGGACATATGAGCTGGTGTCAACCTTGGCTCAAATGATTAGTGTATGAATAGGCATATGACTCAAGCTTGGCCAATGTAATAACTAGAAATTTTACTGGAACTAACAAAAAGGGGCATTCTCTCCTACTGCTAAGCTGGTAAGTACTATCCTGGAGTTGCTGTAGGTCATTGTTGCCATCACAAACCCAAGAAGGAAGAAGCCGGCCACTAGTATATCGATCCAGATATAGAGACAGTGTTGGAGCCCCGGACCCATTTGCCTTACTTACACAGCAATTCTCAAAATTTTTAGTTTCAGGACTCCTTTACACTCTTAAAAATTGAGGGCTCCAAAGAAATGTCATTTGTGTTATACCTATCAATATTTAATGTATTTGAAAATTAAAGCTGAAAAGAACATTTTAAATATTTTTAATTCATTTTAAAAAATCCATTATAGTATGTTAAAATAACTAACATTTTTATGAAAAATCACGATATTTTCTCAAACAAAAAAATTAATGAGAAGCAGGGCATTGTTTTACATTTTTGCAAATCTCCTTAATGACCAGTTGAGTAGAAGACGACAGTTAGTTGAGTCCTACTATCTACTTCTGTATTCTATCTTTTTGATGTCACGTATCATGTAGATCCTAGAAAACTCCACGATACACTTGTGAGAGAACAAGTGAAAAAAGGCAAACTAGGTCTTATTATTATGAAAATGGTTTTGATCATGCAGACCCGAGAGGATCTCAGGAGCTCCTCAAGATCCCCAGACCACACTTTGGGAATTGCTGCCTAACCGGGTACAGCCACACCTGAGGTTACCTCTCTCGTATCAGTTTTGTGAGCCCATAAATACCTGTTTATTTTTTCCTTAAAGAGCTGGAGTTGGATTTCCGCTTCTTGCAACTGACAGAGGTCTGAGTAATACACAATGAAACCCTTTATGATTCTTCCTAGTTTAAGAGAAAGTTTTGGGAAGCTTAGTGCTGTCTCACTGACACAGTTTTGAATCTTTTCTTTCTTTCTACTGCTTTCCTCCTTCCTTTTGCCTCTAACTTAGAATCACTACCACTTTCTAAATCTAGTTCTTTCCTTCATGACAAATTGATTGAACACAGCTCACAACTTTACTTTCTCTGTATGAAAAATTCCCACTGTTGGTGATTGGGTTCATGTTGCTCTATTACTGTGAATATGACTCCAGGACACAAAAATATTCCAATCATATTTATTTTCTCATTTGTCTGGCATGCCTGTACCACTCTTTTAAGTGTTATTTGCCCAATCACTGCTTTGACTTTTTAGAAGTTATGCATCACTCTATTTGTTAACATCACTTAAGGAAAAGTTAATTAGCTCTTTTCAAAATTCTCACTTCTTGATTTTAATTTTTTCATAGTAAATCTTAATGCTTTTCTCTTTATCTTTACTAGCACTTTAAATAGCACCTTTAACTTACTGGATTTTAAAAATGCCTCTGAATTTAATATTTCAAAGATTGAAAATGTACCTAGATTACACCTGAAAATAAAGTCACAGTGACATCTAGTGGATGTTCTAACTAAATAATCATTAAAGTAACTGTGGACAATAAATTATTAAATGATAGGTTTTGGAGGTTATTTAATAGAAAGTCTCAGAACCATCCTAAATAAACAAAAATCAACCATATTTAGTTTTAAGTTTTAAATTGATTTTTAGAGAAAGAGAAAGAAACATCAATTTGTTGTCCCACTTATTCATACATTCATTGGTTGATTCTTACATGTGCCCTGACGGCAACCTTGGCTATTGGAACGATGCTCTAATCAACTAAGTTACTTGGCCAGGTCTAAAAATCAAATGGACTTTAAAGTTTGCACAATCTCTCTAGGCAACCTTTCAGATGCAAAAAGAATAATCTCTTTATATGCCTCCTTCTTAAGACTGAGAAAAACTTTCCCAGGAGTCCTTCCCTCACCTCTAAATGCCAAGAAGCCTCCCTGAGAACAGTCTCTTGGAAGAGGGATGAAAGCACACAGATTAGTTTAAAATAATCAGGATCCACTAGCTAAAACGCCCCCTGATGCAATGTCATGATTCTATGGAATGTTGTGTTGAATCTTCAAACAAAACTGGGATTTTGTAAGAAAGCCAGAGGGTGTTGCGTATGTAATTTACAGCACCTGCTTCACCAGCTACCATAAGGGTTGTCCCGAAACTATAAAAGCAGAGACAATTTAAATCTTTTGGGAATGATCAAAGTGTTCTGTGTCTTGAGGTGGTTATAGTTTCACAGGTGTTATATGTGTCAAAACTCATCAAATGGTAGTTTATTGAATGGAAATTATGTCTCAATAAAGTTAGTTTAAAAAAAATCAAAGACTCCATTGGTAGATGAATGGATAAACAAAATGTGATCTATACATACAATAGAATGTTATTTTGCCTTGGAAAGGATGGCAATTCTGACAACATGGATGCACCTTGAAGACATTATGCTAAGCCAAACAAGCCAGTCACAGAAGGACAAACGACTCCACTTACATGAGACACCTAGAGTAATCACATTCACAGAATCGGAAAGTAGAATAGTGTTTGTCAGGGGCTGTGGAAAGGGGAACGTGGACTAAGTGCCGAATGGGTACAGAGTTTCAGTAGGTTCTGGAGATGGATGATGGTGATGGTTGTAAAACAATGTAAATACATTTAATGGCACAGAACTATAGACTTAAAAAATGTCAAAATGGTAAATTTTTAAAGAAGATTTTGTTTATTTTTAGAGAGAGGGGAAGGGAGGGAGAAAGTGGGGGAGAGAAACATCAATGTGTGGTTGCCCCTCACGCGCCCCCCACCAGGGACCTGGCCCACAACCCAGGCATGTGCCCTGACTGGGGAATCGACCTGGCGACCCTTTGGTTCACAGGTGTGCGCTCAATCCACTGAGCCACACCAGCCACGACAAAATAGTAAATTTTATATAATGTATATTTTACCACAATAAAAAAGTATTAAAAAGTGCTTATGGAAAGTAAAGAAACACTTAAAATATGACGTTATAACTAATCGGTTTATAATTCACCACTTCACCACGATGAGTATGCTTGAGGGTAGATGTCACAAAACTGGCAGATGCATCAGGAACCACATAATAGTGCCTGACAGTGTAGAGTAAATATTAGATACCTTGCAACAGTTACAACTGTTGCAGGAATTAAGTTCTTTAAAAGCTGGTAGAAACATATCTGTAAACTCATCTTGTTTATTTCCTAGGTGAGAAGTAAAACATCTTAATAAGAATATAGCTCATCAGAAGCCATAGCATTAACCTTAAACAATAGATGGTTATGATAAAGGGCATAAGTTTTCTTCCTTTTGGAAGAAACAATTGGCTTCAAAGACACTAACGGCAATGTTGATTGGTCTCAATACCAGAAGCAGTATATGAGAAAGAGCAATTTGCCTTTATTTTATTAGCTATTTGGTTTTAAAAATTTTTTTTATTAAACTTATTGGGGTGACATTGGTTCATAGGATCATACAGGTTTCAGGTGTACGTTTCTATGACACTAGGTCTGCATATTGAACTGTGTGCCCACCACCTGCAGTCAAACCGTCTTCTCTCACCACATATTAGGCCTCCCTCCACCGCCACCCCCACCCCAGAGTTTTGGTTTTTATCTCCATTTTCTATCCCTTTTTCATTTTTCTGTAAAGTGTTTATTCTCAAAACAAACTTAAAAACTTATATATTTAAAACCTCAACCCGTGAATTTTATTATAAGTGAAGTACAATATATATCAATAAAGTTGATTTTTAAAACCTCAATCAACTCAAAAAGGAAGAAACATTCCTGCACTTAGGGTGGCATATGAAATTCTGTAAAACTAGTTTCAAGAGTGACCTCAAAGTAGAACTTGCTCATTTTCTTTGTCCACCCTGCCAGGAAATGTCCTAGAAATCAGTCGCAACGGCTTCTGGAAAGAGAGTGGGCCCTTCCCTTCTCGCTTAAATTTCCGGATATCCCACACTTCCCCTACTTCTCCACTTTGTCTCCACAGCACTTGCCACCTTCTAATATGTTAAGTCACAGTGATTATTTATGATCTGTCTCCCACAAATAGAATATGAGTTTTATGAGTGCAGGGTTTGTTTTGTTTTGTTCACTGATGTTGCTAGTATATAATTGTTGTTAAATGAATTCAAACTCTCTTATTAAATCTATTTCTCTTCTTGTGTCCTTGGTGGAGAGAAGAATGTCTGAACATGAACCATATGCTCTTTAATATTTCTTACCCTATCTACTTGCAAAAATTTTTGGAGACGACTTGTCTACAATATATATTGAGTCACTTCTGCGTGTCTCTTGTACCAGTAACTGAGAAAATATGGCTGTCAAGTAAGACTTAAAATAAAAATTTTTAATCCTCATAATCAGAAAGGAAAAATATCTATACCAAAATCTAGGATACTCTGTAACTCTGGTTTAGCTTTAAAGATCTTTAAGGTCAAAGTCATATAAAAAGCATTTTATATAATGTATATAGTAGATTTTACATAATCTACTATGTATATTTTGTTTTTTCTAACTATCACTCATTTATAAAACATTGCATCAGGTGAAACAAAATTTTTTTTTAACTAAGCAAATCATGTATTAAATTATATGTAACCCTAAAATACATCTTGTATATGATGTCTGAAGGGATTTTCTGATACTTTAATAAATGTTTTTATACTAAAATTAAGTTCTATTCTTCGATTTTATGGAATCAGTTTGTTTGTTTTTTCAGTTAGAAAGAAACCCGTGAGATAATTCATACATCTACCATTTTACAGATGAAAATGCTAACACTCAGGATTGTATAAATAGAGCCAAAGGTCCTACCAGACCTGGGTGTCCCCAATCATCCATGAATCAACTGATCATTCTTAAGTCCGTTGCCACACAGGCCAGCCATCTGGATCGACAACACTAAGAAGGACACTCGTTCCTTGAGTGTAGAAACGAGCTTCTTTGTATCTCCCCCAGTGCCCAGCGCAAGGCCTGGTCCAGAGGAGGAATGAAATGAAGGGAGACAAATAACAACCCTGGATCCAGACATTGAGTCTTACTAAAGAGCTCTTGGGGACTTGGGCCCCCAACCTCCTCTTGTTAGTACACTCTCCTCTGGCCTCACTGGCCAAGAGGTTCCCACACACTTAGGAAACTCTGCTCCGAAAATTCTCATGGTTCCTTCCCTCCAGTCCTGTAGGTTTCTGTTCAATGGCACTGTATCAATGAGGCCCTCTCAGACCACACTATGAAATAGCACCCCACTCTCCCTACCCTCCTTCCACTGTCTCCATAGTACTTATCTCCATCTGATGCATTTGAATTCATTTCTTTGTTCATTTCTCATCTTCCTCCACAAGAACGTCAACTCCACAAGGGCAGGGACTTTATTTGGTTCACACCTATATGTTCAACACCTGCAGGTGGCATGCGGCAGATACCTATGAATATTTGTGAAATGACTAAATCAATGGTAAAGGAACTCTGGACCTCTTCCCTTATCTCTAAATTATTAATTTTAAAAGATAAGAAGCTCTTTTTAATTCAATATTTTAAAAACCCATGATGTATAATGGTAAGACACTCAAAATGCAAAGACTTTTACAATAAAATTAGGTCATATAACTTGCATAAATATATGTGGGTTTATATAGTTTTATACTACTCTAAGTAACATAATATTTTAATTAAAGCCTTCAAAAAGAAAAGAAAAAGGAACTTTCTTAGATCCTACGGTCCAGGGTACAAATACGAACATGTGGCACCAATGAAAATCACATAGTTGGTAATTAAAATTTTTCCCTGCCATAGGACCACTCTCATGCTTTGCTAGAATAAAAGGTTAATACAAAATACTTAGAAATTCTTTCTGTCTAATCACAAAACTTAAACCATTTATCTTTCCACTTAATACTTATGGTTTCATTCCCTGTTAAAATACTTGAATACATAGGCAATCTTAGATCTCCCCAAGTCAGTAAATATCAATAGAATAATTTAAATTATAGGTATGATAAAAAGCAATTTTCAGTGGTACTTAATACTACTTTTATTAAAATTTATAACTGCATTAATAATGTAGGACTTATTAGTATTTCTAATCAATTTAATACATAAAAAATTGTTTGCTGTAGGTGTCTATATAGTCTGATTGCTAATAGTATTAACGCCACAGGTTGCAACTACTGCACTCAGGCCTTTCCGGATTCCTTCCATTTGCGCACAAATTTGGGAGAACCGAGAGGTCTGAGGGTGTAATCACACGACCTGATAAATTCTGTATCAGAGACGACGACAGAGAGCAACTGAAGCACAGCGGAGGAAACAAGTATCCGCAGGCCAGAGGGTCGGCTACCTTGACAAGAGCACATTTGAACCTTGAAAAACACACCGAACAGAGGATCAGCATAATCAAAGAAAAAGCTGCAGAATGTGCATTTGGTTACCTTGAAACAGCCAAGAGGGAATGTAAAGGATAGGGAGGGCTGAAGGAACTGTCAGCAAGAGAGGCAAGGTGAAGCCCTGCCGGGCAACGCCAAGATTGTACTTGACTCTTGGGGAGCAGAGACAGGACTGATGCTGGCGGGTAAGAATTTGGGAAGATCCATTGCGTAACAACTTCGAGCATGGCCTGGGGCGTTCGGATGGAGAGCAAGAGTAGGGCGGGGAGGTTAGGAGGCTGCAGCAAAAGTGAGAGGCTTCGAGAGTCACGGTGTGCAAGGATAGGCTCTAATCCACGGCCGGTTCCTGGGTAGGGCTGCCACGATTTGATGCGGAGCTGGGGGCAGGCACCCCCTTAGGGCTCCGGCGGGAAGGGGGCAGGAACGGGGCTCGGTTGCCCCGGCGACAGCGTCCGGAGGGCGGAATTGGGGCGGAAGTGGCTCCGGCGGGGTGACCCCTCCCCACCTCGTCTCTCCTAGGTGCCCAACGGTCCCCCGCGCGGTTCGCGCGCGGCCGGCAGCAGCCGGAACGCCGCGAGGAGGCGGCGCGGGGTGAGGGGTCGGGCAGCGTCCCGCGCCGCTGTCGCAGCCGAGGAGGAGCCGCCCCCGCCGCTGCCGCAGCCCCGTCGACGCAGGTGCGGCCGCCGCTCCCGGCGGCGACCCGCGGGGACGCGGCCGGTGTCTTAGGATGAGGTGTTGGTTGCAGGTACAGAGGCGGGGCTCGGTCCTGGGGACTGGGTGAGGGGCGGGTCCTCCGAAAGACCCGGAGCAGCGCGTCTTCTTTTCTGGAACCTCCCAGACCTTTATGTTTGTTTCTTTACCGGAATGGATTGCTGTTGTTTTCGGGGATCGGAAGACCTCCAGGGATACTGGCTGTAACTCTGGGACCACAGGACTCTGTGCAAAGTATTCGATTGGGGTGGGTAATAAACGCGGATCCTGTCCCAACGTTGCTACCAACTCCTGTTCCTACCCCGCTTCCGGAGGGGCGGGGAAGACCTGGAGATCAAGAGGAATGGCTAGCTTTGGGCAATCACCAACCTCTCATCCAAAATGAGATTGTATTACATGCTGTGCAAGGGCCCTTTCAGCTGGAGCGCTCCCTGTAAGTGGCATTAAAAGAGTCTGGCTCTGCCCTTTTATCAGCATCAATCAGAAATGAGTTCTCAAATGAGTCCATCCCTTTCAACTGAACTCTGCTCCAAAGTGCTCAGTCGGTGTTTCAGGTTTTGTTGGCGTACCTTCAGGTCAGGGGAAAGTAGAAGAGAAGTGAGGTCGGCCAGTTCTCAGGGTTTCTTCTCAGTGGCAACAACTTTTGCTTTCTGTCTCAGCGGCGGAGTCAGGAAGGGGCCAGCACCTTCCACGTGTCCCAGAGACCAGTTGGGCAGGACTGTTTTCTTTGTGTGTAAGGTCATGGTGTGGGGGTGGAGAGTGGTGGGTTGGGGGTCTGGCCCTCACACCTCTGTATCACACTTATTGTTTTTATTCTTATACAATTAACTGTGTTGTGGATAAAATGGTTTTTATGTCCTGGTGATTATTATTATACTCCCAAAATAAAATGAGGGCAGAAATGGACAATTTATTCTGTTTGTGCAAAGCCATTACTATTGTACAAAGAAGACTCAGTGTCGTCTAGTATGTTAGGGTCACTCACTTTAAAACTAAGCAATTTATTAAATAGGGCCTCCTGTGAACTACTGTTCCCAAATTATATGGCCCCAAGTTATATGGTATAATAGACTGAATAAGGGCCAAAAACATCAGGTCCTAAATGCTGGAACCTGTAAATGTTATAAGGAAAAAAAGGTCTTTACATATATGATTAAGTCAAAGATCTTGAAATGGAGGAGATTATCCTGGATTATCTGGTTGGGCTCAAAATGCAAACACAAGCTTTCTTATAAGAGAGGGGCAGAGGGAGATTTGATAGAAGAGAATACACTGTCACCACAGAGGCAGAGATTGGAGTGATGAGGCCACAAGTCAAGTAATGCCAGCAAGTCAGCAGAGAAGCTGGAAGAGGCAAGAAGTGGATCTCCTAGAGCCTCTGGAGGGATTGCAGCCCTGCCAACACCTTGATTTCAGCCCTGTGAGACTGATTTTGGACTTCTTGCCTTCAGAACTGTGAGAGAATAAATGGCTATTGTTTTAAGGCACCAAGTTTATCGTAACTTGTTACAACAACTACAGCGTGACCAAGTGCATATGGTCATGCTTATAAATCACGTAGAACCATCCCTATACTAATTAATGTTTTAAGGCTCTCCTGCTGGGACAGTGGCAGGTTTAGTTGTTGAGAGCACTAAATGTTTTCCTAAACCCTGTAAACCCTAAGGAAAAAACCTTGAACAAAGAATTTGGTAAGAAGAGAACATAAATAAGGTGCTTAGAAAAGAGGTAGTCTAGTACTTAAATTTTTAAACATTCAAATGTATTTCTATTAATATATCACTGTATTTGCTCTGGTTTAGAGAATACAGGTACAAAGCAACTGAGGCTCGGTCCTTAACTAAAACGTTGTTGGAAGCTGTCATATCAAGAGTTGCAGACACCTCAGAATTGAGTTCATGCCTGGGGGAAGAGGCAAAGCTGAAGTGCCTCCAATTGAGGGGATGTTAAAATCTGGCCAAAAGCAACCTCTGGTCATCTTGCAATGAGGACACTCTGGAGCTTTCAGGGTGCATGAAAAATAACACAAGTGTTTGAGTTTAACTGATGGGCGTCTGGGACCCGGGCAGCTTATTTGCACCCCTCACTCTTGCCCCACGAAACACAAACAGTAGCCAGATCACTTCCTTTTTGAGCTGTTTTTTTGAGGTATCATTTACATACTATAAAGTTCACCAATTTTAAGTATAAAATTCAATAATTTTTAGTAAATTTACGAAGTCATACAATCATCACCACAATTCAGTTTTAGAACATTTCCATCACCCAGAAAAGTCCCTCATATCCATTTGCGGTCAATCCCCATTCCCAAGCCCAGTTCCAATCTACTTTTGATCACCGGCGTGCTTTGGAGTTAGATTTTAGTTCCTCTACTGGGCTACTCTATTCAGTTTATTGTCCACCCCACTGCTGGAGGATTATATGCCTCTGATTAAAATCCTAAACCCCAAAGTCCTTAGTATGGATTTTTTAATACCCAGCAAACCCTACTTTCTACCAACCTCACCACCAACTTCTCAGAATAATTGAGGAAAGGAAGTGAAATATGTGCAGCGTTTCTTCGGGCATGGCACACAGTTGTCTGTCCATAAGCAAGCCCCTCATCCTCCCTTGACTGCATGCAGCCTCGCTAGCCTCCTTCCTCATCAGTCAGTGAGCACTGAGCCCTTTTCATTTCAGGGCCTTTGCAGTGGTACTTCCTTAGATCTTCCCCCGTCCTCTGTGGGACTGACTCCATTTGGTCATTCAGCTCAAATGTCACTTCTTTGTAAAGTCCTTCCCTGACTACCCTAATAACTAAGCAGCTTCAACTTTATCTCTGTGTACTGTTACCCTGTGTTATTCTCATCATGGCACTTAGCCATTCTCCAGAAGTATATATCGATTTGTTTCTTTTATGTCTCTTTCCTAACGAGACTGTAAGATTCTTGATGGTAGAAACCTGATTGGTCTTGATCTTAGCTCTCTCCCTAGTACTCATAGAAGCATTAATCATAGCAGTGAAGCATTGTGAACCATCAAAATGCCAATGACAATAATTAATAATTATTGAATGCTTACCGTGTGCCAGGCCCTGTGTCCAATGGCTTATATAATGAATGATTTAATCAAAGTTTACTACTTTTGATGTGGGAAGAGGAAGGGGAACATGTCCTCCAAATGTAAATTAATACATTAAATTATTTTTTTCAGGGGCATTGGGCAATTTTCATTCTCTTATTATTAAAACGTTAATTTTAAAGACTGGATCACGTACATTGCCACCTGTGATATAGTATTGAACCTCTTTTTCCACATTCCTAAAAACCGAGCTGTAGGGGTTTTTACTAGGAAGGAAAGGAAGAACAAAAAAAAAAAGTATAAATAAAAGCAGAATCCTAAAAGAGCGAGACATGCTCAGGACACAGCGAGTAGACCTTGACTGGGGCACGGTACGTGTGAGGAGTAGAATTGAAGCTGGGAGTTTGGCTAGGCCTGATCATGAAGGGTTTTGAGTGCTAGTCTTTGTTCAGAACTTAAGCTTTGAGTTAGATAGGACAAAATGGCTCTGATTTTAAAGGAAACTCTTGAAGATTGTGAGAAAAATTATTTTGAGATATTTTGTAGTAGGTCTGGCAAGAGTTGAGTAAAGCATAAAAGAATACAATAGGACTAAAATTAACTAAATTGCATATTCCAGGATTCATTCCTTATGACTTATGACCACAATTAAGTCTTCTTTGCTGAGTTAAAAGACATTCCAGAGATAGACCAATAGAATGTGACTGCTAATTGGATGTGGAGTTTGAATAGATGAACAATAGATGAAGACACTGAAATGACTAACTTGGGAAGTTGGGTTTATGGTGTCATCTGAGAACACCCTAGAAAGTGGATTTGGTGAGAATGTGAAGAGACCAGATTTGGTATATACTGAATTTAAGATGACTGTAAACATATACGCAGAGGTGTTAAAGGAACATACATTCATTACAGTTTTTCTAGGGCCAATTTATTTTTAATAAAATAGAGTGAAACTTGACGGAAACAGTGGAATCGTCCCTATCTGGCTTTTCACTGAAATCACCTATGAGAAGTCATATTTTCTGATCATCTTTTTGCTAAATGATTTCCATAGTAAATTATCGAATTTCCAAGTTGGAGAAGATTTAGAGACCTTTTAGTCCAACATTCTGCCCAAGAGAGGACAGCCAGTGACAGTTGTCATTTCAACAAATGCTCATCCACCCTCAGCTTGAATACCTCACGAGAAAGCCCACCATGTACATATTCAAGTGCTCTGGTTTTCAGAAAGTCCAGAAGTATACCCCGAACTAGACTCTACCCACCTTTACTTCTCATCATTTGTCCTAATTCTGCGCATTGTCCTCATTTTTCCAATGTGGCAACTGCTCACTTAGATTCCTCTGAGATATTCCAAAAATCCTAGTTGTTTATCGCCTCAGCTCCACTGCTTAAAATGTATAGACCTATTCCTAACCCACTCACAGAAGTTCCTCTACCCAGTAACTTTTATAACCAAGCACAAGAGCTGTTGACTGGTTAAAGCATCTCTAAGCAATGGAAAGCAGTTTAAATGGTCAGGAGACATTCAGGTGGTCTATTTAAGTCCATTTGGACTGTACCTGGAGAAAGGTCAGGTCTGGGAATGTACCTTGAGAAAGGGGGGCCACGTGCCTGTAGGTTTACTTGCTTCATTGTCTTGAAAATGCCAGTGAGATCTGTACCAACAAAATTAACATTGGACCACCAAGGAGCATATAATTGAGCATGTTCTATTGTACAAATGTAGCCTAGATAAATGCCATAAAAAAGTACTTTCATGTACAAGATAATCCCAAAGGGAAAAAATTGAAAGGTTTTTGTTGCTGTTGTTATATATATATATATATGTGTGTGTGTGTGTGTGTGTGTGTGTGTGTGTTTTAGGTGTTGTCAAGGTCGTAAGTGATGAAAATGAACTTGTGAATTGAAATTTTTGAAAAAATAAATTTCAGATAATGAAATATTATATATTAATAAGATTTTAAAATATTTTGTTTTTTTCAGGTGTTAATAGGATAAGTGAAAATAAGAATATCCAGATACTAAGGTATCTTATTTTATATTTATATTTAAGATTCTGAACATATGAACTGCTATACTAATTTGTTATATCTATATCTAATCTATTTTAGAAACTGCAACCTGAACTTGATGAATGCCTCAGCTAGAATATCTAAGATAAAGCTATTGGGGCGCTATCTGTGGTTTTGAAACTCTGCTAAGTTGAGTTGTCTGTATTCCTTAGTGGTGTCTCTGGAGCAGAGAGGAGGATGTGTAGTTGGGGCTCTAAAGATTTAAAGAAAGGCTTCTACTACTTAAAAAAAAGTTTGGAAAACACAACTGTAATCTCATTTAGTAATGGTGGAAACTGAGACTCAGAGATATGAAAAGATTTGCCTGTACTCTCACAAGTAACCAATGACAGAATTAAGTTTCCAGATTCGAAGTTTTGTGCTTCCTTCATCCTGTTTCCCTACAAGGTGTTATTATGAACTGGTGAAGTATAATCTTAAATAGCTTAATTCTATATTGCATTATAATAGTCCCTGTGTTTACTCAATACAGTCTAAATCCACTTTCGTTTCTCTTAGTAGACCTCTATGAAACTTGCATCTTCTTTCTAAATACATAGATATAGCCATTTATTATGGAAATTAGTTAGTATACACACTTAAATTATAGAGAGTATTGTTATTTATGTTTTACTGCCATATTATAGATTGAAGCAAGGATCATATGTTAAGGCTACTCATGAGAGATCTCAATCAACTCTCATTCTTTTGAGCTATATACTCTTTATGTCCATCTTTTAGTCTTATAGAGGTTAAATATTATTTTCAAGGCCATATAGCTAGTGGATCACAGAGCTGGGATTTGAACCCTAACAGCCAATGACAGCATCTAAAAAGAGAGAATGTGATTGAGAAAACCGACACTTAAAGCGATGTGAAGTTAATAAGCAGTTAACAGTAACTCAAGCAGTGAAGTTCTGTTCATTAACTGTTCTTGGATTTTTGGACTGTTCTAGCCCAGATACCTTGTACTGGGATCAACCTTGGGAAGTCTTAGAGTTTTCTAAGGAAAATATGCCTGTGGACTGGTTCTATGAGAGTATGGATCAGTTTTATAAAATCCCCAGTCTCAGGCTTCTGTGGAAGGTAGAATGGTTCGGCATCCTAGGGGCTTGAGTCGTTAGTTAATTAATATAACATATGTTATAAGTAATCTGTACCAATCAAAATAGAGCATACATTCTAAATCGACTTCCTGTGGAGATACTCACATTCTATCATAGTCATGGGCATGACCCACCTTAAGTAGCCATAAGAAAAGAAATCAGGGTGAGAACTGTACACATTAGGGAAGGTACAGTATATCTGCACAACCACCCTGGTCTTTTGAAACCGAGGAAAAGGGGTAACAACCCAGGAGATAACTTGAAAGCTCTTTAGTTCAGCTGTATAACAAAAACTAAAGCTCTGCACCGTTTTCCTTCAAAAGTCCTCTTTGTGGTCTGTGACTTCTAAGGTCTTTTCTGCAACATTCCAGTCAAATAACCAGGGTAGAATCTTTTTCTACCTATTAACTTGTCAAAAATGTAAGGCTTCTTTCAATGTGAATCTGTTCATAATTTTAAATCAGGTGAATTGTTCGTAATAAATCGTGAGCATGCCAGAAACGACCAAGATCTCACCTTTATTCTTTACTCAGAGATTTAAATCAAACACATGTACTTCACGTTATGATCCCCATATCAACAAAGTCCAGCGTTTTAACAAGTTATGACTTATTGAGGCAAAACTCCCTTTTAACAAAAAACCTTGATTATTTAATAGGCTTTATATCTGAAAATAGGAATAATGTTCCAGTTCTTAAAGTTTCATGAAAGTATAGGAACTCTGCATGATTTAACCACGATGAGGATATGGTCAATCTAAAATACTGAAAATCTGAATTCCAGTAGTTTTTAAAAGACAGATTTTATTATTGTAAAGTTCATAAAATAACAAGCGGCATTGGCAAGTAGAAGTACTAAGCATCTTCTTTACAAATATATGGTTGTTTTAAAATTCTTGTTTAAGTAACTAACCCTATACTGTCTTCTTTAAACTATTAATTTTCTAAGGAAAAATTTCCGTCTCAAGGACTACCACTCTTCCATGGCCTACTATCTACCACTGGACACTGAATTAATGAGTTTATTGCATTCATCATTTTGTGCCAAAGTAAATAAATGTGGTTTCCATATCAGGATATATAAGGTCAAACCTTCTTCTTTTTCCTCTTTTCCAACTTATAGTTCAAGTTCTGCTTACCTTGCTCATAGGTTCTGTTCATGCTTGATACCAAAAACTTTGGTATTAAGCAGAGCAGATTAGTGTGTGATTGCCCAGTACTAGGCTATATGAGTTTTCCCATCCTGCTCATTGCTTCATGTAATTTGTGATAATAACATTACTCAGTAATTTGAATCGCCTTAGTGTCTTTCATCATCCTGAAGAATCCCCAAACGCATCATTATAGTGTGTAAGTTAAATTATACAGCAGGTTTTCATCATAAAACTTATTTAAATGAGGTTTTTTTTCCCCCAAATAGCAATCTCTTCTATTTAGAACATTTAAATTGCCTAGCAATCTTGACTAACATTCCATTTATTATAATTCTTTACGGAATGTCTCCATACCTACTACTTATTTCCTTAAATTGATAGCACAAAGCTTACTAAGGTAGAATTTATCTGATTATAGTTTTGATAGATGACACCTGAATAATCAAAAGGGAGAAACTGTGAGTGAAATAAAAAGGAATTCTGTTCAATGAAATTCTCTTGCACTCACAGGTATTTTTTTAAAAACTTTTAACACTGTGCTTACAATCATGAATTAATGTAAAAATGATAAGCAGTGTGTTAGATATGATGTTCCTCTTTCCATCACTTTGATGGCTCATGCCTATATGTATATATCTATTTCTTTAAAGAATCAGGATTTTGATTAGGTAATTTGATCTATTTTTCTGTTTTCTACTTCATTAATTTCTGCCTTATCTTTATTATTTCCTACCATGTGCTTTCTTTTGTTTTACTTTTTATCTACTTTTCTGCACGAGAAATTTAAATCACTATTTATTTATTTATGTTTTTATTTTTAGAGAGAGGGAAAAGGAGGGAGAAAGAGAGGGAGAGAAACAGTGATGTGTGGTTGCCTCTCACACACCCCCTACTGTAGACCTGGCCCGCAACCCAGGCGTGTGCCCTGACTGGGAATCGAATAGGTGACCCTTCGGTTTGCAGGCCAGAGCTCAATCCACTGAGCCACACCAGCCAGGGCTAAATCACTTATTTTCAGTCTTTCGTTTTTATTGAAATAGATGTTTAAGGCTAGGAACTTTTTTCTTTTCACTGCTTTAATGTATCTCAGATTCTGTTATATAGTGTTTTCATTGGCATTATTTTTCAGAAATTCTTTAATTTCTGTTATTATCACCATATTATGTTTTATCTAAGTAGTTGTGTTACGTTGTACATAGAATTGAAAGTAATGTCTTTATTGTAGAATGTGGCATCTAACTTTAAGTTCCCTTTGTCTTATTTAATACTCTTTGGCTTGAAGACTTCTTGGCCTCGTGTCAGGATTTTAATCCATGCTCTCTTACTGTTTTCATTTGCCTGGCAAATCTTTACCTGTCACTTTATTTGTATCAGTGCCTTTTAAGTATCCTCTTGTGTACTTTATAGAGCTGAATTTTTAAAAAAGTCAATTTGAAAACCTTTCCCTTTGAATTGGCACTTCGAGTCCCTTCATGTTTATTGACATGACTGTTATGTTTGGCCTAAATTCTGTCATATTATTATTACATTATTATCTTGTGGTATAATTACTGTATGTATTACTTGTGGTTTTATTTGGTGTTTCTTCCTTACTTTTTATTTTAAAAATTCTTTTATTCACATTTTCTTCCATTTCGTAGCAGCTTTATGTGGATGAGGTCTGCTTTTGTCTATTCCTGTCCCTGTAGTGAACAGGATTCCTAGGTTGAGAGTGCCCTCTCCCGGGCAGTGTCTGCCATGGATGGTGGCGGTGTTGGAGTGCGAGGGGTGGAAGGAGCATTAGCATATCTTGCTTCTTTGTGTTTCTGCTGGTTCCTGAATTTTCCCCTCATTTCCTCCTTTTCCTTTCTACCACTGTCGCCAGGGGAGATCAATACTTCTCTCCGTATCTCCTTCTTCCCCAGAAACAGTGCTTCTCTGAGGCTAGTACTTCCGGTCCCCGCACACTTTCAAGTCCTTAAGGCAGAGCCAGGGCTCTGAACTATCAAACTGCAGCTTGTGCTTAGCATCTCACCTTTTATTGTTCACTTTCTAGGGTGAGTTTTTCTGTGCTTCCTCTCAGGCCCCTGCTCCCCTCTGCGCCTTTTAAGCCTCCCTTCTCCCATTCTCCATACCTGCAGGCTCACCGGGCTAGTAGATAGTCTGCAGGGGAGATTTTGAAAAAAATGTTCCCTCTGCTTGCAGATAATTTGAAGGTCGTGGTATTATTCTCTGTCTTCTAGAGATACCAACGGTAGAATATGTGGCATCCATGTTGTTTTATTTATTTGTTCCCTTTGTTGATTTTGCGGTTGTTTCCAGAAGATAAGGGAGATTTGGAATCAGGCCAGCACCATTGCTGTCCAAACCCAAATGTTCCTTCCTGGGCTAATCTAAAATTATGAGCACTATTTGTTATGAAGGAAGTTTTTCAGTTTCTATTAATGATTTCCAATTTTCTGATTTGTGATTTACTTTATTACTAATTTGTGATTTTTTTTACTAAGGAGATTTTTTTCCCATCATTTGACAATGTAACTTTATGAGAGAGACTTATGAAGAGAAAAAAATCTGCTCCCAATTAGACTGTTAATTATGACAATAATTAAAGTATTAGGTTTTTATTTTCAGGTTGTCTTTAATAAGCCAGTTGGATATCAAAATCAACAATTTTTACAATAATATTCTATTCACTTATTCATTTTTATATAATATATTTTTGTATAAATATTTTCCTGGTGAAAAATCATCACTAAATTTCAAACATGAGCAAAGTCAGTGTCTCTTCAATGAATTTTTTCACATAATATCTTGTTAATAAATATTGGATCCCTGTCTTTTGTAGATAAGAACTAAAAGAACCAAACAGGGAAGCATTCATATTTGAAGATCTCTCAGAAGAGGTAGCGATATTTAATATGGAACAAAAACCTTGCGAATCAAATAATGAAGATCTTTTATCAGGTAGTGGTGTCACATCCAACGGAGGTATGTGTTCTTTATAAAACAAAATGGGGGAAAGCAGTCTTCCTAATATTCATTCACAATATTAGGCAAAATATAGCAATATTTTTAGCATGTTTTTGTTTAACTGTTCAGGGCACACACCTTGGCCATGAGTGTTTACCATATTATTTATAAGTCTACGTTTTGAGAAAGAAATTTTTCATCTTTTAAAAGTAGCATATCTGTTTGTTTAGCATATATTTACATTACTCTTTTAGCTTAAAAATGGTTTCCATGTCAAGGCACTTCAACACATTCCATGTTTTCCTAAACACCTTCTCTTCATCCACTCTAAGCCAGAATTCTGTATCATTCTTCTTTTCTCTTACCCACCCTCACAGCCAGTCAGGTACACTGTCTTGTCCTAGTCTCAGATATGTCTCTTGAATCCATTTTTCCCTCTCCATCCCCATTACTATTGGGTCAGCCAAAAAGTTTGTTTTTTTTCCATAAGATGGCTCTAGTAGCACTTAATTGTATATAACCTCAATCAAATGATTATGTTGGTTGTATTGTGACACAGCTCTCATATCAGCGTGCATTTTTTAAAAAATCCAAATTGGTGAATTTTTGTGTAGCCATTTTAATATTGAAGATGGAAGAAAATACACAACATTTTTGGCATATTATGCACTATTATTAAAAGAAAGGTTCAAATGCCACTGAAATGCAAAAGAAGAGCTGTGCAGTGTCTGGAGAAGGTGTTGTGACCGATCAAACATGTCAAAAGTGGTTTGCGAAGTCTCGTGCTGGAGATTTCTCACTGGACGATGCTCCACAGTCAGGTGGACTGTTGAAGTCCATGGCTGACAATCAAATCAAGACAGTAATCGAGAGCAGCCAAGGTTAAACCGTGTGGGAGATAGCTGACCTCAGAGTATCCAAATGAATAAAGTTATTGGTGAAAATGAAAAATGTATCTTTTATTTTCTGGAAAAAACCATATGGACTTTTTGGCCAACCCAATACTGTCCTAGTTCAGGCCCCTACACCTCTGATTGGAACTATTTGAATCAAAAGATAGCAGTCTAGAAAATAGAAATGGGCAGAGTAAACAGGTGGACCCTAATACAGGAAATTGGTAATAAGGGTACTGAAAGAGCGGAGAAGCCTCACAGGATGAAATAATCCAGAGATTAGTAACTGCAGGAAGCTGCTACCAGTCTTTGGGCCAGAAGGACCGCATGAAAAGGAACTGTTGTCGGGACATAGAAGCAGGAGCTAGAAGCACAGAGAGCGCTGCCGACCGAGAGCTGAAGCCACCACTAACTGCCAGAAGCCCATTTGAGGCCAGGGAGGGGAAGCAGTACCTCAGCTTGTTTCCTCCCCTTCTTCCCTGATGTATAGTTATTCTCCCAGCACCTCCCACTGTGAACCTAACCAGGAAACGAGTCGAGAAGGGACCCTGGGAAAAGTAGTTCACACAACACACGGCAAGACAGGGAAAGGACAGAGAATGGATCCGGGCTGTCTGGCAAATGGCTTACACAGTCTTGACTGCTTTCTCTTGTCTTGTCTCTCTCATCTAAAAGAATGCATCCAGAGTTTATCTCAATTACAAGCATATCTCATTTTTTGTGTGCTTTGTAGATATTGCAATTTTTCTTTTTTTCACAAATTAAAGATTATGGCAGTCCTGCATCGAGCAAGTCTCTCTGCACCATTCTTCCAATAGGTTCAGGAGATGGTTAGCATTTTTAGCAATAAAGTATTTTTAAATTAAGGTATGTACATTTTTTAGACATAATCCTATTGCACACTTAATAGTCTACAGTATAGTATAAGTACAACTTTTATATGTCCTGGGAAACCGAAAAATTTGTGTGACTCACTTCATTGCAATATTCCCTTTATTGTGGTGGTTTGGAACTGAACCTGCAGTATCTCTGAGGTATGCCAGCCCAGGTCTGTTGTTTTACTGATGTGTTTAAAAACCTTTATTTTAGCACCCTTATTTTGAAAAGCTTCTCTCTCAGAATGCTCACGCTGTCTAAGACACCGCTCTCCCCACCACCGTGTGATACCCATGCGCCCTGCCCACTTTCCCTAGCTCACCCCTTCACTGACGCCGCAGCTCTCATGCTCAGCACGGGCACCGGCGCTGAGCTCACGGTCGCCTCCTCCTCGTGAGGTACGTCATCCTCCTAGAACCTCATTGCCCTCATGGATGGCCCATTGAAGATCTTAGACTCACATCTTCTTGACCTCTTTGGTTCTTAACGGTTTTGACCCTTATTCTAGCCACCCACTTACCTGTCTTGCTCTTGGATCTTATTACCAAGAACTGTTGATGTCCAGCCTCCTGTCTTGTAGCTCTGTCACTTCTTATTCCTACAGCACCTATTTTTCTGCCTCATGAAGGTAGTGGTTCCCGACCATGGCCCCATGTCAAAATTACTTTTTGAATTTTTAAACATTTAAACGGCTCAGATCCAGTAGGTCTAGAATGGGGCTTGGGCACCACTGTTCGTTGTTGTCGTTGTGTTAAAGCTCCCCAGGTGATCCTGATTTACAACAAAGGCTAAGAATAACTGCTCTAGATCCTGCCATTTTCTATTAAATTACTAACCTCTTCCCAACTTTACTTTTTTTTATATCATTCAACATTCCTGCCAGTCACTTGCCAGTATCCTCAACAACTTTTTTCTCCTGTTGCACTCTCATAGGAAAGCCCCAGTCTTTATCAGGCAGACCGTCTTCCTCATTTTTGTACTGGGTTCCTGGAAGACCTGCTAGAGAAAACACACCAATGTGGATTTTCCACCAATTTGCCACTTCAGAGTCATAGTCTCCCATCTTACCTGGGCCCTTGATGCTACTGAGGAGTTTTTCTCATGATCTTAGCCATTTCTCTCTTCATTTTCCCACAATACTGATTTCAAAATTATACTATTCTCAAGTCCCTTACCCTACCACCTTCTTTCTTACTTTCAGATAACATCATTTCCTAATTGCCTTATTTATATTAATTGTTTACATTTCTCTCAAATGCAGAATACATGTACTCCTTCCCAAGAAGGCTCCTAACAGGCGACCCCATAACAGTATGTGCTCGGTGGCCAGACCCTCATTATCTAAATGGGATTCGGGTATGGATGAAGCTCCTCCGTTTTAATTCATTTAATACAGCTCCGTGAGTTGGAGTTCCTCTTAATCTGAAGACCTGTGATTCCGAACATTCAGTGGTAGGCAGGCACAGGATAATCACCATCCACAATCCTTTTCAAAAAGGGAGAAAACACGAAGCACTTGTCTATTGCAATTCTGAAATCCAGCAGGGCACAGGTCAACTGTTCCTCGATGAGAGCTCAGGGCTGGGAATAATTCTCCATGATTCTCGACTCCATCTTCTGACCTCTTGCGTCTGACTTTGAGTCCTTTCTTTTGCGTTAAAGGTAGCATATATTTTCAGTTGAGCACTTTTCTCAGCCTGCTTATGGAAAGGTCTCTTTTTATCTCACACTGTCTCTGTTTTAGTGCAAGCCAATGGTGTGTCTTGAATATAATTCTCTAAAACCTTTCTGAATCTTTTGTAAATCTTCCTGGGTTTCACTTCTTTTGTCTTCCATTTAAATACTGGTATTTCCTCAGAATACTGTTCTTGATCCTCTTCTCTTTCACTCCATATACTGCCCCAGATGATCCCATTGACTCCAAGGATTCACTAGAACTCTTATGTTGGTAATTCCCAAGTCCTGTTCTTTGAAGAAAGATTCACTCCTGAACTTCAGGTCCATGTACAGTATTTGCAAATCAAACACCCTTACTTGGGTGTTGCTAAAGCTCAAAACCCAAGAGAAATACTTGACACCTCCCTCTCTTTTACTTCCCACACGTATTTCTCAAATCCATGCCTTTGTGTCACCACTGACTCTGCTTTAGGGCACACCCTTGCTGTTTCTTGCCTGTGTCACTGAAAGCCTTCTCCTACTTGGATTCTCTACCTTCACTTTTATCTCTATCAATGCATTCTCCACACTGAAGCTGGAGAGTTTTTTCAAAACACAGACCTACTTATATTAGTCCCCTATATTCAAGTCGATTCTTCAGAGCTTTCAAGATGAAATCCAAACTCCTTGGCATGACCACAGGGCCCTTCATGATCTGTCCTACATTTTCATTCTCGTGTCTGGCCACGAGTTGCCTCTCCCCCAGAATATGCCATTCTGTTTTATGCCTCCTCACCAATAACTATGGTGCTCCCACTGTCTGGATTGCCCTTCCTCTCCTTTTGTCCTCTTGTCCAGACTAGTTAAGTCTTACTCATAGATACTTCAAGGCTCATTCAGCGCACTTATCATTTGATTAGTATCAGGTGAAAAACTCCTTCCTTCTCACTGATTTGCTCCGTGTCTTTACCGTGCACTCCTCTTTCTCAGGGATGCTTTTGCTTGTCTGTTTGCCTCATGAGACCTTGAGTTCCTTCATTGTTCAGTAAGGAAATCACCTAAGATAATGTTTGCCACAAAATTATTTTAGTAATAAGCTCATTAATTAATTTTTTAATATTTAGGTTCTCCAAGTCCATTTTTTGTTTCATCTATTCGTGGTACAATAATTGAAAACACATCTTCATCTGGGACTTTGACGCAAATTCCTTTTTTCCCTAAACATGAAGTAGAACTTGATTCTCACAAGAAAGTCATCCCTTACCCTGGGAAGGAACACATCGAACGCGTTTTGGAAGAATATTCACATCAAGTCAAAGATCTGCAGAAAAGACTAAATGAAGTGAGTTGCATTCTATTCTTTCAGTACCTGATGCCATTTTGGGAAGAGAGTGAGGCACAGGGCGTCGGAAAAGAGCCTGACCTTCCTAAGAGAACCGTAACAACGGATTCGTTGGTTAAACTTGTCAGGCCTGTGCCTCCGACTGCAGTATTAAAAATTGGGCTGATGAAAAGTCTACATACCTGTTTTCTTTTGGTAATAATTAGTCATAATGTCCTGCTTTAATGGTGTAATTTTTTCCAGTTTTATTGTGATATAATTGATGATACAGCACTATATAAGGTGTATAGCATCATGATTTGATTATATATCATGAAATGATTACCACAGTAACTTTAGTTAACATCTATCATCTCAGATACAAAAGAAAAAGAACAAAGCCTTTTCCTTGTGATGAGTACTCTTAGGATTTATTCTTTTAATAATTTTCATATACACCATCTGGCAGTGCTAACTGTAGCCATCACGCTGTACATTGCATCTCTGGTTCTTACTATCTTAGAACTTGAAGTTTGTACCTTTTGACCACCTTAATCCAATTCTTTCTCCCCATCCTCTGCCTCTGATAACCACAAATCTGATGTTTTCTCTGAGTTTGTTTTTTTGTTGTTGTTATTGTCTCTTTTTTTGGACCATGCATAAGTGAGATCATATAGTATTTATGTTTCTCTAACTTACCTCACTTAGCGTAATGCCCTCACGGTTCATCCATGTTGTCACAAATAGGAGGATCTCTTCCTTTTTTGTAGCTGAATAATGTTCCATTGTTTATATATATACCACAACCTGATTATTCATTTTTCCGTCGATGGACAGTTAAGTTGTTTCCATGTTTTGGCCATTGTAAATAATGCTGCTGTCAACATGGGAGTGCAGATATCTCTCCGATTTAGTATTTTTGTTTCTTTTGTATATATTGCCAGAAGTGGAATTGCTGGATTGTATGGCACGCTGTCTTTAATTTTTGAGGAATCTCCATACTGTCTTCCGTAGCGGCTGTGCCAATTTACATTCTCACCAACAGTCTACAAAGGTTCTCTCTTCTCCACACCCTGGAGAGGGCCCCTGCAGGGCGCCCAGATGTGTGTTAAATTAGATTTTACCCCTCAGGCTGAGGCTTTAATATAAGCACGTGAGCCCCCTCCCTTCTACGTCTGAGCATGATTGGCTGCCTCTGAGCTGGGCCCTGGGGTGCCTGACTTTGAGCACAGCAGCCCTTTAGAGGTTTCTGAGATGCTACAGCCTGGAGGTCTCAGGACTCAGCCCCATTGTTTTTCTAAGTCAGATGTTTTGGGGACTCATCTCTCAAATGTATGTCTTAAAAATTGGGCTGCTTGATGTGACATTTAAGCCCTTCCTTCCTCAGGGAGAAGCTCTGGCTTTTGAGTTCCCTCCCGGTGTGGGACACCGGGCCAAGAGTGGGGTTATGGCAAGACTGTGTCCCAGCCTCTTCTACCCACTTCGGTGTGGTTTTCTTCTTGTTTGTCCAATTTGTAGTCTTCACTTGGCCAGCCTTTAGGTTTTCTTAAAGAGGAAATTGTTCTGTATGTGGCTGTAAACTCAGTGTCTTCATGGGAGGAGGCGAGTTCAGGATCTTTCTACGTTGCCGTATTAAACTGGAACCTGTACTCGCCTGTCTTTTTGATGATAGCATTTAACAGGTAGGAGGTGATATTTCATTGTGGTTTTGATTTGCTTTTCCCTAATGATCAGTATTGAGCATCTTTTTATGTATCTACCATCTGTATGTTTTCTTTGGAAAAATATACTTTGCCCGTTTTTAAATCAGACTCTTTGTTTGTTTTCTGCTAGTGAGTTGTATGAGTTCTTGGTATGTTTTGGATGTTAACACCTATTCATACCCCTGATGTTCCATAGGCCATCTTTTCCTTTCATTGACCATTTCTCTTGCTGTACTAATGGTATGATTTTTATGAAATTTGAATAGCTCAAAATGTTATAATTAATGTCATCCACTGATAATTATAATTAATCATCATTTCAGGCCTGCTGTCCTGCTGTCATGATATCTGGTTTTTCTTTACCAAGCAGTGGTAGGGGGTAGGATTTTAGATGTATGTGTATACATGATAGCTGTAGAACTTTTTGCAAAAATCGTCAAGTGGATCTTATGAAGAATCAACCTGATTTTAGTTAGCTTTACAATTGCATGTTGGGTCCCAGTAATCTATAGTCTGAAAGTCAAACTTAGCAGCTTATACAAAAACCTTTGTAGTCTAAACTCTTCCTATACATTTTAGTCTCTTCTGTACCTGCTTATCATATATAGCCTCCATTCCAGCAATATCAAACTACTTTCTCATCCCAGGATGTTCCATACTATTCTAGCTCTCATGCTTTTGCCCAGGTAATTTCCTGTCCTCTACCTTGTCTACCTGGCAAATATTTATCACCCATCAGTACTTAGCTTAGGCATTTCCTTCTCTGAAGCCTTTCCTCTATAGACAGTAGTGGGTATGTTCTCCTTTGCCCTTTGTATGTGTCTGTTGTAGTATTTAATACATTTTATTGTATTCATTAGCACATTGTTCTACCTCAGCAGACTGTGTCAGCACCTGTAGGATAAAAACAAACCTACAACCTTACAAGTGCTGAAAAAAGAAATCCTGTTCTTACTTTATAGCTCTAATGTCTCCCAAATCTCTCTGCAATACAAAGCTTTTAGAAATGTTCTTCCATTGCTTCATTATCTATCTTTGTTTTTTTGAATCTTTATTACTGGCTGTTTGCTCATTGTTTAATCTTGGTCTCTTAAATTTTATAATCTTCCTTCAAATGTTCAGTGGTTTTGGCTTTTTGTTTATACTCAAGGATGAACCTATGCAAACTGATGGCAACCTCTCTATTTATGGGCAGAACTTGATGGCTTTGTTTTGGGATGATTAGTTGGTCATCAGCTGTTATGCTGGGAGATCCCTCAGAGTCTGATTTTAGAGATCTTTGTGAATTTCTTTGTAGTAGAACACCTTGATTTTGGAGTGGCAGTTGCTGCCAAGTATTTTAAGTGGGTTGGAGGTGGCAGTTGAGTTTTCTATACAGAATTTCAACTAATTCCCCTGTTCTCAGCTATAAAACTTATCTCTGTATTGAGCCAGAAGTCAGATTTGTTTTAGAAACGGTGTTTTGTTGTAGAGAATGGATTGAAAGGGGGCAAGCTTGAGACAATGAGATAAGTAAAAGTATTACAGTAATCTAGGTGAGACATGATTAATTAGGCCTGAACACTGATGAAAGGGGAAGGAAGTACACATGAAAGTAAATTAATAATATATAGTTTTTAGAAATTATAGCCATAAAGAAATATATTCCTTTAAGGGAGACTAATTTCCATGGCATTTTATTTTTCAGAGCAATGAATTACATGAGAAACAGAAGTTTTACTTAAGGCAGTCAGTCATTGATTTGCAAACAAAGCTTCAAGAGATGCAAATGGAGAGAGATGCCATGGCAGACATCAGGTTGGGATCCGTTACCGGAGATTATTTTAGAGCTTTCCTCTTTGTAGTATAGAACTACTTGTAGGGTTATGAGTTTTATCAGTGTTACATTTTTCTCTCTCATTTATTTCATAGGCGAAGGGAGAGTCAGTCCCAGGAGGATTTAAGAAATCAGCTTCAAAGTACGGTTCATGAACTCGAAGCTGCCAGATGCCTGAAGGAGGACATGCTGAAAGACAGCAACACACAGATAGAGCAGCTAAGGAAGGTGATGCTCAATCATGAGGGAGTGCTTCAAGAAATCCGATCAGTCCTCGTTGACTTTGAACAGACCTCAGGCAAGAAAACATATGAACACGACAGCATGTCTACTATCCACTTCCGCAACATGGGCTCAGCTGTTAGTAAAATCCTAAGAGAATTAGACACAGAGATTGCATATCTTAAAGGGAGGATATTTCCAGTAAGTGGTGAGAACACTACTTCAATTTTATATCAAATTTTGTTAAGACAATAATATTAGGTACATAATTTTTTTAATTATTAAAAGTAAGTTCTCATTTTTATACTCTAAAATAACGGAAGTTGCGTCCACAATGATCTTTCTTAATAAAGGGAATTAGCTTGATTGACCTGTATATATAGCTTCATGAGAGTATAGCCAAAGTAAAAGATCTAATAAAATACAGTGATAGAATGTATTTAAGTATTATTTCTGTTTGCATCTTTCTAAAGCATTCTTTTAGTTGGAAAATCTCTAAATTTTACAAGCTTTAGATTAACTAGTTTCTAAATCAACATCTCTTTTTAATAACCAGGTTGAGAGTCAGCTCGAAGCACTGAAATCTGAATCACAGAACAAAATAGAACTACTTCTTCAACAACATCAAGATAGGTAGGTGCCTGACTGAGGCCGGAAATCACAGTGATACTGCACGAGTCTCCAGTCTCTCCGCCAGCAATTCCAAAATCTAAAAAGCTCTGAAACACAGAAGTTTGGGGGTTTTTTCCCATAGGTTTGTGGCAGACTCTTGAAGAAAAAAAAAAGTATTCTAACACTTGTTAAAATAGTAGGGAATATTTTATTCAAAACTACTGAAATAGGAGTTTGCATTAGAGAGAGATCAGGCTCAACTCCTAGTACAAGGGCAAGCCAGGATACATAGCCAGAAGCAGGGTGAGGGGTCACTGGGTGGCAAATAAAAAGAAGCTACATCAAGGGCGAGGGGACTCTCACTAAACTGACTTAGCAAGCTTCTTACAGAGCCCAGGCTTATTGAGAGGGAGTGGGGGAGGGGAGAGGCACCAAGGTCAAGGCCGGGTTGAGAAGACGACTCAGAGGGGCCTGACTAAAATTTGGTCAAGGAGAAAGCCTCTGTCACTCATTGGTCGGCAAAACCTGACCTGAGCTCCTGTGAAGCTTTTCATAGTCTTTATGATTTTGTGGATATTTAAAAAACTTTTGCTGCTTTAGTAATACGTTTGGCTTACATGATACTTCCCTTGATCTTTCTGGGGATGTCATATAATATATAGTACTTACAATTTATTATCATTTGGAAAATTTTTTTAAATTATGAATTCCAAAACCTATGTGGTCCCCAAAGGATTTGGATAAAGGACGCTGTACCTAACTTTGACACTTGTCATAAAAAGAGTAGCATATTCAAAACCGAAACAAAATACTAAATTTGAGAGTATTGGAAAGTGTTGATTTTTAAAATAACTTACAGGCTAAATCTTCTGTGTCACATAATAATCGCCACTTTTTTTAATAGGATCGAGCAGTTAATAAGCGAACATGAAATTGAAATAACAGGACTTACCGAGAAAGCCAGCAGCGCTCGAAGCCAAGCCAGCAGCATCCAGAGTCAGCTGGAGATCATTCAGTACGTGTGTCCTGGCGGTTTTTCCCTGGCCGTCTTTCATCTTCATTTTGTTTTTATTTTCTGTTTTAAGATCGTCTTAAAATTGCTTAATTATTGATTTCACAAGAGAGCAAAACTTTTCTAACATTCAAATGGATAGAAAGATTACTTAACATATAGGTAATAGTATATAACCATACCAGAAGTATTATTGTAAGTATTTGGACCTTTTCAGATTAGATGTTTTAAATATTGTTCATATTTCAACTGATAGGATAAAACAAACACATGTATGTATGTGTGTGTATAAATATATATAAATAAAATGTATATGTATACATATGAATAATTTTATAATTTGAGCTTGTCTGTTGAAACCTCTTATGTGGATGTTTTCAAACACACACAAAAGTAAGTAGTACCATGAACTCCCATATACACATTGCATAGCTTTAACAGTTAACATTTTTGAACTTTTAAGAAGCAGTTTTGTAAAATAAAAGATGATTGGCCTACTAATACCATATAAAACAACTATTGGAAGTATCTAAAAGCTAGCGTATGCTAGGAATCACACTTATTCTTCGTTTGTTATTTGATTTTATTGCCCCTTTAACCCCTTCTTAGAGAACAAGCAAGAAACCAAAATTCAATGTATATGCGCCAACTCAGCGAGCTGGAGTCGACTGTTTCTCAGCTACGTTCTGAATTAAGGGAAGCCAAAAGGATGTACGAAGACAAGGTGAGTTTAGATTTTGCTGCTGTGCTTCCAGAGACTATTGTACACAGAATCAATCATATAGTTTTTATTAGTTTATTTGCAAATGAGGAATCAAAGTAATCATTTCAAGGTAAAAATAATTTATATGATGGATGCCAGATGATTTTTATTTAAATTGTTTGCTCACATTAATTCATTCTTAGAAAAAAAGTTCTTACATACTTTTAAGTAAGTTTCTTAAAACATGAATTAAAGAATAAGGCCCTTTTGCTTACTTGTACAAGGCTTAGCTTCAGCAAACAGTGCAGCACAGGCTGCTGTCCCCCTGCCGCTCGACCCTTGGGGGGCCACTTCCTCTCTTACTGTCAGCTCCTGCTTCCTTATCACGGTGCTGTTAGAAGACTGAGTTAAGAAGCTAAATCTTCACTTCTTGTCACACGATTCCTCTTAAAACCAGAGACTTATTACTACTATTTTATATTCTGTTGTTTTCTCTCACTTTGCATAGCTAAAGAGAAGTGTTCGCTATCATTATCGACCATTTTTCTAGATCCTAGGTTTTTGTTAGTTTCAAGCATTTATAAAACTGTAGACACCCTACAAAACAAGCAAAGAGCTACCATTCAGAGGAGCTTGTGTTCTTTTTTCCTGTGAGAATTTACACCTGGTATCCCAGTGTCCTGTTTTGTGAATTCCACCTTTATCTCCCGAACTGTCCCAGTTCAGAAGATAAATGCCATATATAGTCATCCTACTTGTAAGAACCTAGGGTTCTAACCATCACTTTTAGTCAATTTCTCACACCCTAGCTTATTGGGGAAAAACTAGAGTGTAAAGAAGATGCCAGATTTCCTTTATAAAAGGGTAACATTGCAAGAAAGAAAGCTCCTTATGAGAAGAGGCAATTTAGTATTGCAGCACTAATTATTCCCCCATTCGACCTCTTTTGAGCACCTTCATTTAATTATCACTGTCCTCCCCTGTGCTGAGCACAAGAGGGGGCTGTTTCTCCTCGGCTCTCTGGTTCAAGCATGTAATACAAGATCTTGACCTTAAGTCCCTCTGGCACAGCTAAAATAAGAATGGAAAATTTAGACATGACTTTATTAAAGTCTAAACAATAAAGAGTAACACAAAACTATATAATTTCAGTTGTGAGATATGAATCCTCTAAGCCTTGGCTTTCACACATTTTGATCACTACCCACAGTAAGAAATATAGTTGAACTTAGGATCTAGTACACACAGCTGAAGTTTCACAAAACAACAGTTACCCTATTACGTATGCTGCTGGCTCATCTCTGTTCTCTTCAGATGCTGATTCGATGCTCCCTAAATTGATTTCCTAATTCACTGGTGGGCTCCGGTGTGAATAACACTGCTCTACAAAATCTCTCTGCTTCACTCTTAGCTTAAATCCTTGTGTCAAGGTCGTTTCAGCCTCTACCACCTACAAGCAGCCTTAAGGATACTTACACCACTTAAACGTTAAACCCAAGAAACAAAAACCCAGAGAGAAACCGTCGTTCTTTTCTGCCACTCTTATGCCCCTCCTGTGCCTGCTTTTTGTGTTCTGGTTTCTTTTCTCAGAATGAGCTTTTCCCCTGAAGATTGATAGTGGGAATGTCCACCCCATTCTGGGCAGGACAAGACTACACCAAAGGTCTTGATCTCACCCTGCAGGGTGGTCAACGGCATGGGGTGGAAGGATGCTTTGTCACTCAGGACCAGAGGAGATTGGCACCTTGGCAGAACGACGTGCTGACAATCTGATAGCGAGAGAGGAAATAGGATAGTTGTTGTGCTGTTATCCAATACAATAACTGATATTCATCTCAAACATTTTGAAAATATTAAATATTCATTGTTTATTGACCAATGAAACTCTTTGGAAAGTCATGAAGTACTAAATGAAACTGTTCCTCTTACATGATTTGAAATTGTTATAGCTTTCCATTGTAGTGTTTCTTGGAGAAATTATCCCTTTGTAAGCTATCACCCATTGTTTGCTAATTTGCATGTGGTCTGATATATAGCATCCTGCTGATGAACTCCAAATTGGGCATGGTGGAAAATATTAAGAAAAACTGAAATATACATCTAAATAATACAAAAATAGTTTTTGAGTTTTTATAAGTATCCCTTTGGCATTATAGAAGCATAAGCATCCAGATGAATGACTGTGAACTTTCTGTATAAATGTTTTGAGGTCATATAGATAAAAATATAATATTAGAATTATTGTCTTATTTTGCTCTAATGTAAACAGTGCGTCTTAAACAGTCAACATTTAATAGAAATAAGGGGGGCATATCTGATTAATTTGGCTCCAGATCACTGAGATTTATAATACAGTATATTGAACCTAATTGAGTTGGCACCTGATTGATGGATAACTAGGATTTCTTAATATTAACTCCTTTTAGTCAGGAAACACTAAGAGATGATCATCCTGCCATGTTAATTGAGATTGGAATGTATTCTGACCTGAAAGGCATTAATACATGATATAACTGAGCTAGGAAGATCAAGCAACTTAGCAACAGGATTGCATTTTGGGGTCATGAAAAATTCCATTGTTGTGAACTGTTTTTGTTGTGATGAATTGAATATAGAATCAAAAAATAATACAGCTTGTTTATTTTCATGTACCTTGACTCCACATTCTAAAACCCATTAAAACTTTTATTTTATTTTATTTTTTTAGATTTTTATTTTATTTTATTTTATTTTTAGACAGAGGGGAAGGGAGGCAGAAAGAAAGGGAGAGAAACATCAATGTGTGGTTGCTTCTTGCACGTTCCCTACCCAGGACCTGGTCCACAACCCAGGCATGTGCCCTGTCTGGGGAATTGAACCTACGACCCCTTTATTCGCAGGCTGACACTCAATCCACTGAGCTACACCAGCTGGGGCAAAACTTTAAAACCCATTTTATCTTCCACTGCTTCAGCGCACATGTTAGTATATACTGTCCAAGTAACAATAAAGAAAAAAAGCATTAAAAAATACATAAAAGCTGTGATTGAAAGTGAGATTTGTCAGAAAAGAAATAAAGGTGTGTTGATACTACATATCAACATACTTTATGAGAGGCAGTATTCGTACTTTTTCCTGAGACCACATTGCTTCAGAAAAAAAGTGTTCATTATTTTAATAAATTGATGATATGACAGGTCTGAACAAAACTTTTCCAATTAGAATGCATAAATTATGAGAAAACTTATTTTGGAGGTCTGTGTTTCGTTCAGATTAACAAAAGTATTTTCATATTAATAAAAATCAAAATTGTGTTTTAAAGAAAACTTTAGATATAGCTTTCATAGCTTACAAAAGTGTTTTACTGTAACGCTTTTTTCTGTTCTTCTCTTTCCATTTTAGGAGAACCTCCAGAATTCCCCTTTACGAATTCGGACCAGTAGAAGCTGTCACTATTGGCTCTGTAGCTTTGGCTTTACTCTTAACTTTCGCTTTTTGACAACAAAAATACCTCATGATCTTGATTATAAGTTGATTTTTTCCTACTTTGAAACCATATGGGGCTGGATTTCATACTCAGTGGAGATGTAGCAGCACTGGCTGGAGCTATACACTGTGCGGGAAGATTCTGCGCAAACCTCTTTGCATAGCTCTGCCAGTGCACCCCGTGCTGACCTGCAGCATCCCTTAGTACCCCATACCTGTGTCTCTTTGAGCACAGAAAATGAAAGATCCAATTTGGTATGATTGGTAATATCTCTAAAATTACTGTGAGATTAGAGTGGGATCCCGGTACTTATTCGTCCGGTGGCCCAAAACAAAAAGATTCATAGGTGGTGAAAGGGAAAACCCGTGCTGCTATTTCAAAAGAAAAAAGAAACCTTCCGTACATCTCAGATGTCAGTATTTATTATGGACATTTTAAAAGGCTTCTCTTTGTAGTGCTTTTTACAGCTGTTTGTATCAGCTCAGCTGCTATGTCGATGGTTTTCCCTTTCACTCTCCATTTATCTTTCTGATTGATTGATTAATCTAAATGTTTTTACTCTGAAAAGTGAAAGGTAAAAGCAGAGCCATAGCAGCCGGGTCAGTACCGACAGCTACCGAACAAACGCTCCTGCGGGGCCCGGGGGGGGCTCCTGATGCTCAGACTTGGATGGGCAGATAAGACTTGGCTCTTTTTCTTTTTCCTTTTTAAAACTTTGGTCTCATAGATTTTACCAGTAAGTCTGGTTTTATCAAATGGTCATCGAGAACTTTTTTAAAAATGAAAATAGACATAAAATAGCAAGTCTTAATGTAAGCTTTTAAGGCACATATACAAATACTGCGCTCCAGTGATAGAAATGGTTTTATGCCAGGCTAGCTAGAAGTGGAAAATGTTTTAGTCATAAGTAACTTTTCAAATCGAAAGTATTCTTACTAAATTTATAGCTCAAAATATGGTTTCTTTGATCCTGTTTTATTTCCAAAGATAGGTGGAAAATATAGAATATCAGCTTGATTAATACTGTTCTTCTTTCGTAAAAAGAAAAGTAGTTAGAAGCCGAGTTGAAAGGAATTTGAAAAATCATCAAGTGTCTTTTCAAATTATAGATGAAAAAACTTGAGACTCAAAGAGGTTATGAACAGAACCTGGATTAGAACCTAAGATGTTTGCCTCTTAGCCTGATCATATTGCCCCTCTGATCACATTTCTCTACCCAAAGTAAAAGTCAGTGGTTTTTCCCTAAGTATTCCTGTTGTCTTTACTAAGTGTGGCTCACTTAGTCTTTCCCAATAATAGAATGAAAAGATTATATAAACTGATATAATTCATTCGTTTTCCTTAGGAAGCTACTTGTGCTACAGGGGTTGAGTTGTTGTGGGGCTTTTTTCTATATATGCCCACTAAAAGAGCGCAAGGGCAAAAGTACTTTATAGGATTATGAGAATCTATGTACATATTGCTATCAGTAAGCTAATGTTTTATGTATATCTAAGTCTTGTGAAATACTTAAAAAAAATTATTTATTTTCTAGAGAGAGGGCAAGGGAGGGAGAAATAGAGGGAGAGAAACGTCAGTGCGTGGTTGCCTCTTGCACACCCCCTACAGGGGAGCTGGCCTGCAGCCTAGGCACGTGCCCTGACTGGGAACTGAACCAGCGACCCTTTGGTTCACAGGCCAGCACTCAGTCCATTGAGCCACACCAGCTAAGGCTGTTTTCCAAAGACTATATTTATTTTATATTACCCACTGACATAGTCAGAGTGTTTGATTTGTGCTTACCTTTTAGATAGAAGAACTGGAGAAGCAGTTAGTCCTTGCCAACTCAGAGCTCACAGAAGCACGGACAGAACGTGACCAGTTCAGTCAGGAATCGGGAAATTTGGACGATCAACTGCAAAAGCTGTTGGTAAGATTATGCTCTAAAACGTGAATGACGTTCTGGGAAGTTTTTACCAAAATATTTCGCAGAACTAGTTTCATTAATAAAATAACAAATTTTAGAAAATATTTGTACACACCTACACAATAGAATGTCCTAGACATTATTCAAGTTTTGCATATGAAATGTAATAGTCTAGACTTTACCTATGTTTTCTCTTAAGTGGGACTGTTATGGCTTAAAAGTTAGGTGAAGCCAGTCTTCAAAGAGCCATAGTCTTTCAACTAGATACTATATTCTCATAAGTTGAAGTAGTGTTGAGTGTTCATTTCATAGCAAATTGGCATTTAAAACAATACAAATTATGTATATAGAAAATTTGAATGGAAATTTAGGTTAAATTGTTTTTAAAGAAAGAAAATATGATTCTGATTAGCATGAGACAGCCTCTGTCCTGTTAGAGGTACTAAAGGCTGAGACATATAGGAAAAGGAAATGTTTGGTGCCCCTTTGTGTGATGTCAGTGGCGCAGTAGAATAAATTTCTCTCTCCCTAGGAAACCCCGTTCTAGGGCAGAGTGCTCTCTGCCGGTAGCACCATTCTTTGTAGGCTGGCGAGGGGCTTGAGGGGCATCGCCAAAGGTGGATCTGACAGCCTTGTGTGCGAAGCTCCAGACTTAGGGATAACCCTTCGCATCTCCCTCCCCCCCCCCCCCCCCCCCCCCCCCACTGCATGTTTCCCAGTGTCCTCATATCTAATTTGAAAATCTTGGAGATGAAACGTCTAAATTTCCTAAAATCCATCCCCTCCTTTTCATTTTTACCACCACTATCCCCTTCATCCCACAGCCCCTCATCACACCTGGAGCATGGCAATGAATGTCTCCGGACTGGGGTTCCTCACTCCAGTTCCTCCCCTCTTAAGCCCAGCCTAGAAGTGCTGCCGTAGTCATCCTTCTGAAACACAGCTGTCATCGGGTCACTCTTTGACTCAAAAATTACTTTCCCTGTTAAGTCCGACTCCCTGCCTTTCAAGACTATTCATGACCTGGCCCCAGTTTACCTTTGCAATCTCGTCCCTACAAATAGGCAGTACTCCAAGCAGTCCGCACATACCGCTTCCCAGCCCCTTCCTCCTAACCTGTGCACCTTCAGACAGCTCCAAGGTCCAACTTAAGCGCCCCCTTGAAGCATTTTGATTTCCTTAGTGATTTTTCTCTGCTAGTTCTTAGCTCTGTCTTTAATGAAAAAACACTTGTTATTTGTGTCTGTCTTTTCTTTCTCTTTGGGTGATAAGTCCTTTAAGATCTTTTAGTCTTTGTTTTTACTGCTTTGTTGAGTTTTTGCTAACAGTAGATATACACTACAGTATCTATTTTTTTAGTAACTGAAGAAGGAGGTAATTCTATTCGCAGTCCAGCTGCTGCTCTAATCTCAGTACCAGACACTATTGTGCACTTCTGAATCAGTAAACCCAATTACTATTGCTTTTCCTTCAACCTTTTGAGCACTTCTTTATTATAGGAGCACACTTGATGTGAAACATAATACCTTTGTTAGAAAATTCAAAACTTAAAAATAGATGACTTTAAAAATCGACTGTGTTTTCCTTTTTATATATATTATTTGGTGTCAAGTCCATAGTGGTGTATTTGTAATACTAAAAGTTATAAGCAAGCAAAATGTTAACTTATTTTTCTAGGAAATGTTCTTAAGCCATTAAAAAGGAATCGAATCACATAAAACCTCCAAAGATGATGTGAGGAGCATAGTTTTAATTATTTAATAATAAGACGGGGAACGAACCTCACTTCTTGTAGGCTGACCTGCATAAGAGAGAGAAGGAGCTGAGTCTGGAGAAGGAGCAGAATAAGCGCTTGTGGGACCGGGACACCGGCAACAGCATCACCATTGACCACCTGCGGCGGGAGCTCGACGACAGGAACATGGAGGTGCAGCGCCTGGAGGCCCTCCTCAAGGCCATGAAGAGCGAGTGTCAGGGCCAGATGGAGAGGCAGGTCAGGCGGGACACTGCCAGCCCCCCCAAATGGTCTCTTGGGGGTGGAGAAAGGGAATGTATTTGATGTGTTGTTGGTAACGCTGTTTAAAATATAAAAATAAAAAACATATATGGGCCTAAAATAGCTCTAAAGCAGAGCTGTGAATTCTATGAGCAAGTTATAAAAACGTGTTACTTCAATATTTTTGATCACTTATTAAATTGCAAAAATTAAGTTTTTTCTCATTTTCGTACATTATTGACTAATGAAACTCCTATCCAATTGCGCTTTCATTTTCACCTAGAAATTGATACCCTAATTGCTTATTTCAGAAAAGCATCAAACCATAGGGGTCTTAGGAACAGCAGGGTTGAAGTTTTCTAAGAATCATTTCTTTGGTTTTGTTTTTACCTTTCCCCAAACAGATTGAGACTGACCCATACAGAGGATGGGTGCACTCTGTTTCAGTGCGCCAGTGGGGAGATGCGGAGCACGCTGTTAACAGCAGGGTCCCCTCAGCACTGGAAGGACATGGTTCCATTGCCACATACTGCCACAGAGACATTAAAGCATCCCACAAAAGAGGAAGCTGCCAAAACAGGACAGCAAACCAGAGGGAGCAGCCTTGGCTTAGACCCAGGCAAAACCATTTTCCTCTTTGCTGGCTCAACCTGGGAAGGAAGAAAGTGAAAGAAACAATTGGAATTTAGAATCTTACTCTTCTTCTCCCGAGGGCCAGAGAATGTGAATGTATGTTGGTTAAAAGCCAGCACTCACTTTTCCCAAAGAGGTGGAGTTAAGGAGCAGATTGGAGGGACGTAGAGAAAGGGCGCTTACCTACAATCCTTCCACGGTTCCCCTACTACCAGTGTCATCTTAATTTAAATGAGTACAAAAATATCCCCAAAGGAATTTTTCTAAGATCCCACCCCAGAAAAGCACTTTGGAGGAGCATTATTATTTAATTAAGGCCTTTTCACCTTGGGCTAATTAACACATGTTGGGCTATTGTCTCTCTGGAGTTCTGACAGCAAAACGATTGGAGTTGGTCTAAGTAGATGACATCTAAAGAATGATTTCATGTTTTTGAGCTAACTTGTTATATCTCTTGAGGTTGCCTCTACCTATCTGCCCAAATCCATGAAATTCTTTTTATCTTTAACAATCAGATGGCAGCAATTCAGGGAAAGAATGAAAGCCTAGAAAAAGTGTCCTCCTTGACCGCTCAGCTTGAGTCCACCAAAGAGATGCTCCGCAAAGTAGTAGAAGAGCTGACAGCCAAAAAAATGACCCTGGAGAGCTCAGAGAGGACTGTATCAGACTTGACAGCGTCCCTTCAGGAAAAAGAGAGAGCCATCGAGGCCACCAATGCAGAGATCACAAAGCTCCGCTCCCGGGTAGACTTGAAATTGCAGGAGCTGCAGCACCTGAAAAATGAAGGGGATCACCTGAGAAATGTTCAGACAGAATGTGATGCCCTCAAGCTACAGATGGCTGAAAAGGACAAGGTGATCGAGATTTTGCGACAACAGATTGAAAACATGACGCAGTTGGTGGGCCAGCATGGACGAACTGCTGGTGCTATGCAAGTAGAAAAAGCTCAACTTGAGAAAGAGATTAATGATAGGAGACTGGAACTACAGGAATTTAAGGTCTGTAGAGTTTTTTGTTTGTTCATTTGTGGTTTAGCTTCTGAAATACCTTTTCCGCATGAATAAGAACAGCCTAATTTACCGACAAGGGATTTTGTAAAGATGATCTGTGGATACTCTGAAATTGTTTTTATGAGAAAGGATCTATACTTTCATTAAGTTCCTGAGGGAATGGACCAACAATGGTTCAGAACTATCCATACAAAAGATAAAAAATCAGAAAATCCACAGCTGCTACAGGAAGCCTTTCCTGATCCCACAGTTTGAAGTTTTTTCTCCCTCTTCAGACAGACCTAAATTTGAACGACGTCTCTCACCACTCAATCCATTCAATAACTGAAAAACACTAAATTGTTTGCTGAATCTTGGCTTCTGTATTTTTAAAACAAAACAAAAACAAAAACAAAAAAAAATCCATAACAATCTTATGGGGTTACTCGAGACTTAAATGAGAAATTTTGTGTCAAACACTTAGCTTAGTTCCTGGCCTGTAGAAGATGGTTAGAAAATATTAGCTCCCTTCCCCTGTTCCATTATCCATCTAAATCTTATCTCGTTTTATTTGTACTCATTATAACCTGGATCTCATTCTGTATTGCACTGTGTGTGTGTGTTTAATTAGCTGTGTCTCCTCTTCCCTGTAAGACTGCGGACTTCTTCGAGCAGGGTATGCATCTTACTCATCTTCATACCCTTGCCTCATATCTTTGTGTCTTTCACCTAGCAGATGCTCAGTAAATAGTTATCAGAATTTAAAACTATTGAATGAATTTTTTAAAGATTTGATTTCCTAAGCTTTATGTCACCTATATCTCTGCCTTGTTAACTAAAATGAAACAAATCACATACAATTTTTTTCTTTTAGTGTTATTGAGATATAATTGACATATAACACTGTGTAAGTTTAAGGTCTACAACATAATTTCTTTACTTACATATATTGTGCAATGATGATTACAATAAATTTAGTTAAGATTTATCATCTAATATAGATACCAAAAAAAGGGAAAAGTATTTTTCTCCTTGTGCTGAGAACTTTTAGAATCTACTCTCAGCAACTTTAAAATACAGCATAGGCAGTGGTAACTATAGTCATCAGGGTGTACCTTATATCCCCAGTACTTACTCATAACTGGAAGTTTGTACCTTCGGACCACCTTTCCTCAGTTCTACCCCCGATCCCTTGCCTCTGATAACCACAAATCTCTCATAAACTTTAGATGTCTGAGTTTCCTCATTCTAAAAGTAGGGCCAACTATAGATTATTACCTGTCTTATAGAGATATACAAGTTTATTGAATAAAAAACTAAAATTTTCTAGTGTTAAATTTTTACTGAATTGTAAGAATTTTTTAATGGCCAAATTTACCAAGAAAAAGACTTTTAAAGACATCTTAATGGCCAACACTTATAATGAAAACTTTTGAATAGATTTGTTTAACATACTAGAGGGAAAAAAAAGTATTGTTCCACCTTCTAATTAAAGAAAAGAGATGGATTTCTGATATTGTTAATAGTGCAAACAAATGGAAGAATCCTAGTGAGTCTTATACTCTAAAACATAAATCAGTTTAATCTTCACAGAAACTTTATGAGGTAGGTACATTATTATCCCATTTTACAGATGAGGAAACTGAGATACGGAGACTTTTTAAAAATTTTATTTTTATTGTTTATGCTGTTATAGTTGTTCTTGCTTTCTCTCCGTCTCCCCCCTCCACCCAGCTGCACCCTCCCACCTCCTCAAGCCAGTCCCCAAAATGTTGTCCATGTCTATGGGTTGTGCTTAAATGTTCTTTGTTTAATCCCTTCACCATCTTTCATCCCATCCCCACCACTTCTTTCCTGGTACCTGTCAGTTTGTTTTGTGTATTTAAACTTCTGTTACTATTTTGTTCATTAGTTTATTATGTTCATTAGATTCCACATATAAGTGAGATCATGTGATCATGTTTTTCTTTCACTGGCTGGCTTCATTCACTTAGCATTATTTTTTGAAGGTCTGTCCATGCAGTTGAAAAATGTAAGAGTTTCTTCTTTTTTTACTGCTGCATGCTATTCCATTATGTGAATGTACTACAGCTTTTTTATCCACTCATCCAAAGATAGGCATTTAGGCTGTTTCCAATCTTGGCTATTATAAATAGTGCTGCTATAAACATAAACGTGCATATATTTTTTTGTATTGGTGTTTTGGGATTCTTAGGGTATATTCCCAGAAGTGGACTCACTGGGTCAAAATGAAGTTCCATTTTTAATTTTTTAAAGATACTCCATATTGTTTTCCACAGTGGCTGCATTAGACTGCGTTCCCACCAATAGTGCACTAGGGTTCCCTTTTCTCGACATCCTTGCCAGCACTTGTTTGTTGATTTATTGATGGTAGCTATCCTGACAGGTGTGAGGTGATATCTCTTTGAGGTTTTAATTTGTATTTCTCTGATGATTGGTGATGTTGAGCATTTTTTCATATGTTTATGGGCCCTCTGTATGTGCTCTTTGGAGAAGTGTCTATTCAGGTCTTTTGCCTATTTCTCAAGTGGTTGTTTGTCTTCCTAGAGTTGACTTGTATTAGTTCTCTGTATACCGAAAATAAATCCTTGTCAGATGCATCATTGGTGAAAATGTTCTCCCATGTAGTGGGTTCCCTATTTGTCTTGCTGATGGTTTCTTTAGTTGTACAGCAGCGTTTTAATTTGATGCCTTCTCGTTTGTTTATACTCTTCTTTGGTTCCAGTGCCTTAGGGGATATATCGGCAAAAATATTTTCATGTCGTATATCTGAGAATTTGTTAGCTATGTTTTCTTCTAGAATATTTATGGTTTCACGACTTAAACTTAAGTCTTTTATCCACTTTGAATTTATTTTTTTTGTACGGTGTAAGTTGGGGGTCTAGTTTCATTTTTTTGCATGTGCCAGTCCAGTTTCCCCAACACCATTTATTGAAGAGACCCTTTGCTCCATTGTATGCTCTTGCCTCCTTTGTCAAGTATCAGTTGCTCATACAGATGTGTGAGACATGCAGACTTCAAATAACTTGCCTGTGAGCAACACGACTTTGGGATTGGATCTTAGATGGTATATGAGTGAATATTACAGGCGTACCTCAGAGATATTGTGGGTTTGGTTCCAGACCAATACAGTAAAGTATCACAATGAAGCGATTTATAATCTTTTTGCTGATGGAGGGTGTTGTCTTCAATTTGTAAAAAACACAGCCCATATGAAACACAGTAAAGCAAAGTGCAGTAAAATGAGGTATACCTGATTATATTTAAGGCCAATAAGCCTTAATTTGAGGGGACAATCTTATGACCAAAAATGTAAGCTTTAAAAAAATTTAAATGTAAGCACAGAAAAATACACCTATGCTTTTATATCTTTACCTATATCAGTATTTGGAGAAATATACACCAAACAGTAGAAATTCTTTTGGAAAAATAATTATGTTTTTTGTCAACGTAATTTTTGTTTGGATGCAACTAGTCTGTCTCTGTCTACTCGAAATACAATGTGAACCATGTATATAATTTTAAAATTTGTAGTAGACACATAAAAAAGCAGGTGAAATTAATGACACATTTTATTTAATTCATATCCAAAATATGCAATCAATATAACAAATTGAGATATTTTACATTTTTTTAATGTAAAGCTTTTGAAATCCAATATGTTTTATATGTGTAGCACACCTGCACTCAAACTAGCCTCATTCCAAATATGCAATAACCACATGTGGCTGATGACACAACTGTATGCTGAGCTGACATGTGAGATGAAAAGAAAAGTAAGACACTGCTTTTGTTCTCCCAGTTACTCTACTGATGCTTTATAATAAAATACAAGTTTAATATCCTGGGAAATAGTGAAGAGACATTTATATAGATATAGATAGGATATTAAGACAACATGTTATAAGTATGTATGTATATATATTTTTTGTTCCTTACTCTACCCATGGTATTTATCACTCTATTTAGATTTTAAAAGATAAAAAAGATGCAAAGATACGAGAGCTTGAGGCCAGAGTGAGTGACCTGGAGCTGGAGAAGGTGAAGCTGGTGAACGCAGGCTCGGAGCGGCTCCGGGCCGTGAAGGACATCAAACAGGAGAGGGATCAGTTGTTAAATGAGGTGAAAGCTAGTAGGAGTGAGTTAAACAGTCTTACAGGTATGTTACTTCAGTCCAGATTCTGCCAAAAAAAAAAAAATAGCCCTATCAGTGTAGTCCAATGTAGATACTAGGACTATTCTGAAAGAATAGTTCCTCATCCTACAGTACAAATATGGATTAATTTGGCTGCCCCCGTGGAGCTATCTCCTCACCTGACGATGCTTCTCCTTGAAGAGCTTTCGTATCTTGTACTTATTTACTGTTCGTTTCAGTCATCCCTCAGGGTCCATGAAATTCTTCCCGAGTTTCCAAGAAAAGGGTGAAGGAAGTGGAAAACCTGAGTCCTTTGCATCAGATACGCTGATGAGAGCTTTAATGATGAAGCAATACGTGTGAACAGGCAAATTTCTTGAAAGGAAAAATTCAAAGCCTTAAATTTAAAAATGAAACACTTCTTGTTTACAATATATATGATACAGGCATCATTTGCTTCACAGATACAGACATAGTCAGTGGTTTCTGAGCACTTACTAAGCCAGAAACTGAGATAGGCCCTGGAAACACAACAGTGAGGCTCCCGGGTAGTTGGTAGCCAGGCTACGTAGAATGGGTTACAGTCCAGCGGATGAGGCACAGTGGATGTGCGCTGAGTGCAGAAGTAGGAGCGGGTAGAGAATCAGCCTCCTGCAGTAGGTGTCATCTGTACTAGGTTTGAAGGGGGAAAAGGAATTTGGCAGGTGAAAAAGAAGTGGAAGGGCTATCAGACAAGAGAACATTATAGGCAAAGCCATGAAAGCATGAAATAACATAATGAGACCTCAGAAGTATTTGATGGAATAAAAGTGTGAAGGAATGAGGACTAAAAAATGAGGCAGAATGGATAGGCAGAGCCAGATAATGTGGAGCCAGCAAAAGATACTAAGTAAGAGATTGTTGTCAATAAAATTTATATTTTAGAGGAACAGTGTCAGCAAGTAAAGAGAGAAAGGCAAGACTAAAGGGACAGAGACCAAACTGTTAAAGAGGATTTTGCAGGGTCTCGGGGAAATATGATGAGAACTTGAACTAAAGGCAGTGGCAGCAAGAATGAGATGAGAAGGAAGAATTCAGAATGTTTTTGGAGATTGAATCAACAGTACTTAGTGATTGGAGGGGTTGTTTACGGGTTTCAGGTTTTAAGTTTGAATTATTGGGAAAACAATGATACCAACAACTGAGAGAGGGAAATTGGAAGGAAGGGCAGTTTGAGGGCAAGAGGGTGAGATGAGTCAGTATGAGACAGTTGGTTTGGGTGGCACCAGGCATCCACATAGAAATGTCTGGATAGACAGAGGTCTCAGCAAAAAGGTCTTGACTCTGTCTGCTTCCTGAATATGTAAATCTGTCTATCATACAGAAGATGATTAAGTGTGTGCATATTCTTGAGTATGAATGATGAGTGCATGCCAGGTATTTTGATAGCTACCGGAGACAAAAAGTCAAATAAGACACATGACAGCCTCAGGTTGCTTATTGTGTCATGGAGGTTTATCTACCTGCAGATGGTGGTTAAATCTATTGTAGTGGATATGATAACCCAAGAAGAAGGCTTAAGATGAAATAGATGTAAGACAGTCACACAAGCTGGACAAAAGCAATATTGGAGGATCCACCCAAGTAGATTTAAAGAGTCAGATCCCTGGAAATGTATATGTACATACCCCTAATTTCTGTGACAGATGACAATGTAACTAAAGTCTCTTCCAGCTCTAAAGTTCTGATATTGATTACAAGTAAAATATACTTCATAACAGTGGGATAGAAAAAGTAACTCTTATTAATTATCATGTCGTGCAGAAGACTACGAAGTCTTAAAAAGGAATTTCCGAAACAAAAGTGAAGAAATGGAAACTACTACAAATAAGCTGAAAATGCAATTAAAATCTGCACAGTGTGAACTAGAACAAACGAGAAATACATTAAAGTCAATGGAAGGATCTGATGGTCATGGTATGCTTTATTAGATTTTTTCTTTTGTTTTTAATTCCGTTGATCTAGTTTTATTAAAGCACAAACCTGGATACGTTGCCTGCTGTCCCTTCACAGTGCCATGTGATGTGGGAGAGATACAGCAACAGGTATGGATGATGGGTGTTAGATAGCAGTAGTTCTGCTGCGGGGGTTTTTCTGGGGGGTGGGAATGGCCATGTGCTTAATTTAATCCCTCAGGTATCTAAATTTTCTTTCCCTGTAGTTATTTCAATAATTTCTAATAGACTTCCATGTGTATAAATGCCAGTTAATTATTTTTAAGGCTGCATTGATATAAATACAAGTTACTGATAATTTTCATTTGACCCTTATTTTTCACATGTACATTATCTACATGAACTATATATCTGTGACTAATTGTCAATTCCTGGGAAGGAGACCTGGGAATTGAACTGCTAGAACCAGGGGTCTCTTCCCACCAGTGAGACCTGTTCCCTTTTTACCTTACTGCCCATATTAATTCAGAGAGAGAAGGTTATTTACTGTTTCATACTCATGTTTTTGGTATGGCTGTATTAGCTGACTATAAAAATAAATATCTAAGTAAAGCATATGTTTTTCCACTTATCAATTTTTTTAATATCAAAAGATTTATTTTTGTGCTTGCTTCAGCAACACATGTACTAAAAGTGGAACGATACAGAGAAGACTCTGTCATGGCACCTGCACAAAGATGATACACAGATTTTCAAATTCTTCCATACTTTGTGTGTTTCTCAGAGGTTCCACTCTTTCTTTGCTGGTTCACACTAAGACAGTGGTAGGGTTTGGACGGGTCACCGACTCAAGAGGCCCAGATGGGGTCTGTCCCCTCCCCGCAGGTAGAGTCCCCTCCTCCTTCCCCTCCTGGCATCTCTAAAACTGCCACAGTCACATTACGGTCACTAAGTGAACTAGTAATCTGGCATTGGCATTCAAATGCTCATTTTCATTGATTAAAATTCTCTTAAAATATAAAAGATTATATAAGAAAATTACCTTTGAAGGCCAACCATGATCTACTTAGACCAGAATTCTTCAGAGTGGTGAACAAGTGAGGTCAGACTTTTTATCTATTAATATACCAATGCACTGAGCCTCTATTAGCCCCGTCTGTGACAGGTGAGCTATAGGCACTATATCTTGTTAGCAAGTTTGTCTTTAAAGAATGGCAGTTTTCTTTTTTCTTTTTAACCTCTAAGCTATAATCAGGCCTGACTCAAAGCAGTAGCATTTTCAAAACTCTTTCCTTAGCTGAGTATAAAAAACAACGTAGGATCTCTGACTTTGAATTTCCAAAGCACGGAGGAACTTTGTATATATTTTCAATGGCCTGCCACGTCTTGAGTATTTAATGTCTCCTACCTGTACAGAACAGTCTCATCCGGTCATGAGTTACACTAAAATAATCACAGACATGCTTATACTGCCAGTTTAACTATTGAAAGAGCAGTGAATTCCAAGCACATGACAATAACCATGAGACTAAAAATGGAATGGTTTGTGATATCACTAGATCTTTTAAAAGATCACGAATAGTAGATGCCTTACATGGCATTTTAAATATCAGTTTCTAGAAAAATTATTTTATTAAAAATACTATATATGGTACATTATTTATTATATGACTATATTTTTATTTATATATTTCCTATATATGTAAGTATGAATTTGGTCAATAGTACTTATTACCATTGGAGATATGGCAAGTTACAATGGTCAATGAAATTAATTCCAGTAACAGTGAAATCACAAAACATTATCTCATATATACATATATATTTTTAGCTCAGAACCTCCAAGTAATTGCTGGATTGTTATATCCCAATATTGTGAAATCCAAAGATATTTTACCGTGGTCATTCACTTGAAACTGTGCAGGTGCCTTGGTGAATCTTACTTGTCACCTCATAATGTTTAACCATCACATTACAGTAGCATCTCAAAATTTAGAAACTTAAAAGCTAAGGCACAGTTCCCTTTCATTTTTTCCAGCTATGAAAGTGGCAATGGGGATGCAAAAACAAATCACAGCTAAAAGAGGTCAGATAGATGCCCTTCAGAGCAAGATACAATTTTTGGAAGAGGCAATGACAAGTGCAAATAAGGTAAGTCCCTGTCCTCAGGCTGGGGGAAGCCAGCACATTCACTTATTAATACACTACTATACAGAATAAGACAGAGCAGAGATTAAAAAGTACAGTGGAGCCCTGGCTGGTGTGGCTCAGTGGATTGAGTGCCAGCCTGTGAACCAAAGGGTCACTGGTTCGATTCCCACTCAGGCCACATGCCTAGGTTGCAGGCCAGATCTCCAGTGGGGGGGGCGTACAAGAGGCAACCACACATTGATGTTTCTCTCCCTCTCTTTTTTCTTCCCTTCCCTTCTCTCTAAAAATAAATAAATAAATCTTTTAAAAAGTACAGTGGAGAAAAGAGAAGTTATTTCTGACTGAGAAAATGAGGGTAAAGTTCCTGAAGGAACATTTGAGCAGGATCTCAAAAGAACTAGTTAAATGCTGGATGGGCAGAAAGACATTCTTCACAGAATCGGGGAGTTAATATACAAGGCACAGTTCCAGTATAATGTGACATGTGTTCTTAAAATCACTGTGCTATACAAAAGTGTGCAGTAAAAACTATAGGGCTTATGGAAACAATGGGATGAGTAGTACCACGCTAACAAATTTCATCAGTGACACAAAAAAATAGAAACCTAGTGAAAATGGTAGCACAGTTTATACATGTTCAGTGGTTCAGAAATACATAAATGCTAAAACAAATACGGCCCCTTACCTTAAAAAAAAAACCCCAGAAATTCCCCTGTGGAAGTGTACATCAAAGGGTTATAGCTCGTGAGTCACTATGAAGGGGAAGGAGGTAGGTTTAACCCCAGGTGCACTTGGATATGGCTCATAACACAAGGTAAACTGAGGTAGCTGATAGTTGTTTGAACAGTGCGTGTGTGCCATTTGTATATCCCTTTGCAGCGTTGTTTGGCTGGGTGCAGTTTCTCATAATGAAACTTCGCATAAGTCAATGTGACATTTGTGTTATGCTCAAATGTTTCCTGATAATGTCATACTTTGGAACGAATTTGCATTTTTTAACAGAAGAGTTAGAACTGACTATCATGGAGGTGAGAACATAAAGAGCATAAGTAGAAAATAAAAGTGTTACTCAAGTAATTACTTTCGCCCCACCCAAAATGAGCTGCTGAAGTACTTTTTTAGAATGAGTCTAAATAGTAACAAATATGTATATATTTCTTTGTTCTTTACCATTTTTCCCTGTTCTAAATCTTTTCTTGCTTCATCTGTTACTTACCTATTTGGAATCTCAAATCCTCCCTCCTAAGTGCCTCATCCTCCCTCAGGGCACATAGGGTGTTAAGAGGTACTGCCTGCCCCGGCTAAAGGAGGTACTCATCAAAGCCAAATGGCATTCCCTCAAAGGAAAGGGGGCAGCTTCTAAAATAAATCCCCTTTTATTTCTGAAACCTTTTCTGCCTAAATAATCAGAAAAGGAAATATTATTTGCATACAAAATGTGTATTACAGTGGTGATACCGTCTACCTCGTTTCCATTAAATGTTTTCCCTATGAAAAAACTATAAAGAAATATAGACTCAGCAAGTCGAGGTGTTGTTTTAACTTGGCTACCATGTATTTCTTTTTGTCTATCTATTCCATGATGTTTTATAAAGGAATGAACTAGTTTTAACGAAATTTTGTTGAAACCAAAGACTCTCCATAAGAATGTCAGTGAGCTCGTTCTCATCACTGGTCTTGAAGGCAGGGACTGTGTGTCCCATTCCTTTTTATGTCATTTGTGAAATGAATATTCAACCTTGAAACAAAATAAAAACTCATAAAGCTTTCAAATAAATGCATCTTCTTTATATCTCTTCTGTCATTTTAAACAAGTTTCAGTAAAATTTGGTATATGATTACTCAATCTCAAATCACCATACACTCTTTCTTTTTGTTACAACATAATTATTACATATTTTATGCATTTTATCAAGGATTTATTAAGCCTAGAAAAATAATAATAATAGTACTGATAAAAAAACACATAATCCTAGCAGCTTCCAACTCAGAAGCAATTCAATGTCATATGAATTAAACTATAGTTCAGATCTTTATATAACAGTTTTATATTTTAATCAGCATAATTTCTGGTGTTTTTCTCCTCTATAATTGTAGGAAAAACATTTTCTAAAAGAAGAAAAGAATAAATTAGGCCAAGAATTGAGCACTGTTGTAACAGAGAAAAACAAGATGGCTGGAGAACTAGAAGTCCTGAGATCTCAGGAACGTCGTTTGAAAGAAAAGGTTGCAAATATGGAAATTGCTCTTGATAAGGTAGTTATTAACAAAATATATATAGTGGTGATCTACTAAATAGCTATTAACTAAGTAGAATTGTTCTGAATGAAAGCTCCATGTTGATAGGAACCAAATCTATATTATAGCCCAATCACCTAGCACATATCCTATAGAGAAGACTCTTCTGACCTTTAAGAATCAATTATAGAGTGCCTACGTGATCCCATGTGAAGACACATTTGTCGTGGGGCCAGTGCGCCAACCACAAGTTACTACATTTCATGCACAAGCTAAATTGGCATTCAAGAGCCAGGCTCCTTGCCTTCACGTGCAAGATGGTGGAGTAGAAAGATCCTGAGCTCACCTCTTCTCACTGACTCCGAAACTACAACTACTTATAGACAGCCATCTCTGAGGATGACCTGAAGACCAATAGAAGAGATTTTCTACACTTATGGATATAAAGAAAAAGCCACATTGAAACGGGTAGAAGGGGTAGAGACTAAGTCTAGTCAGGACATTCCCTACCCCCCAGCCCCCGTGCAGTGACTCACTAGTGGGAGGGTCATCACCACTGCGGAGGTCATCCCTAAAGAATGAGGGTTCTGAGCCCTAACCTGGGGGCCCTGCACCAGGAAGAGAAGCCCCATAACATCTGCCTTTGAAACGAGCAGGATTTATATAGGGGAGAGTGAAAGGGCTGTAGGGAACTGTGACTGTGCTAGTTCTGAGTCCCAGCACAGAGGCAGCCGTTTTAAATATCATGATGAAAAGGAAAAGCCTACAACTAAGAATACTTTACCCAGCAAGGGTATCATTCAGAATTGAAGAAGAGATCAAGACTTTCCCAGACACACAAAAGCCAAAGGAGTTCATCCCTACTAAACTGGCATTACAAAAAATGTTAAAGGGAATTCTCCAAGTAGAAAAAAGGGCCAAAACTAAAAATAAGTAAATATATTAAAGAAAAAAAATCTCACTAGTAAAGCCAAACATATAAAGATAGTAGACCAGCCACCTGTAAATCTAATATGAAAAAATTAAAATGGCTATAAGTACATACCCATCAATTACTTTAAATGTAAAATGACTAAGTGCTCCATTGAAAAGATAGTGTGACTGAATGGGTGAAAAAACAAGAGCTTTACATACGCTGCCTACATGGGACTCCAGATTGAAAGACACACAGAGACTGAAAGTAAAGAAGTGGAAAAAGATAATTTCATGAAAATTGAAGCAAAAAAAAGAAGCTGGGATAGCAATACTTAGACAAAAAGGACTTTAAAACAAAGGCTATAACAGAAGACAAAGAAGGGCCCAGCCATTACACTTCTGGGTGCTTATCTGAAGAAAACAATACACTAATTCAAAAAGATATGTGCACCCCTGTGTTCACTGCAGCATTATTTACAATAGCCAAGATATGGAAGCAGCCTTGGTGTGTGTCAATAGATGAATGGCTAAAAAAGTGGTGGATGTGTATAATATTCCACACACTGGAATGTTACTCATCCATCAAAAAGAATGAAATCTTGCCATTTACGACAACATGGATACACCTAGAGGGTATTATGCTAAGTGAAATAAGTCAGAGAAAAGCAGATACTGTATCATTTCACTAATGTGTGGAATCTAAAAAACTAAACAACTGAACAAACAAAACAGACTCATGGATACAAAAAAACCTAATAGAGCCAGAGGGTTGGGCGGTGGGAGTATCGACAAAAAGGTGAAGGGGGTTAAGAGGTACAAACTTATAAATAAGTCATGGGGATGTAAAGTACAGCATAGGGAATACAGACAATAATATCATAATAACTTTGGTGACAGATGGGTAGTGGACTTTTTGTTATGATCACTTTGTAAGGTATATAGATGTGAAATCTCACTATGTTGTACACCTAAAACTAATGTAATATTGTATGTCAACTATACATAAATTTAAAAGAGTTTTTCCTTCCAGAGAAAGAAAAAGAACACAGTTATAATGTGTACTTTTTACAAAATTATCTTTTCAGGCTAACACAGTCACAGGAGAAGTAAGATGTAAGATGTAGGGTGCTCCCGGTGTCCTTAGTGGAGTGAATAAATTAAAATATCTGTAATCTAAACCCCAAAGAATGCCTTGAACACTAGGTAGAAGACAGTCTGTTATTAATATTAATAAAATTATAAAGTAATGCTGATATCTGGCATTTTGTGGGGTCCAGAAAACAAAGGTAGAAAACACAGCTTAAAGAATGAGAAGGATCGATGGCACTGTATTTGTCATTGCCATTTATCATAGAGGAATATAATAACTTTCCAGTCACCTGAAAACTCAGGAAGACTAAAAATTTACCCAATTAGTCCTTGATTCTTAAGAAATCGGAGCCTTCATGGTTAGATAAAATGATGTGTGATCTTTTTTTATCTATGCCAACTTAGATCTTAAAAAAGTGATATATTGACTCCATGAATTTTAGTTGTGGTTATTTTTATGTTAGTTTTTTTATATGGCTAAAGCTCGTTTTATCCTTAGCTCATTCATTCTTTTGAGTGCCCTCCACATACCAAATGCTGTAAGATGCTGAGGGTACAGAGGGTAAGACCTGACCCCTAGTCATTCTCCATTAACTGGATAAAATGGATAAAGAAGATAAAACAGTGTGCTAAGAGTGGGGAAGTTTCCTTGAAGAGATGGCAACTCTCCATTTATAGGTTAATAAAATAAAATTGTATAAAATGGAGGATAAACCATATGTGGTTGCTTGATTGTAGGCATCTTTGCAGTTTGCAGAATGTCAAGATATAATACAACGTCAGGAACAAGAATCTGTGCGCCTAAAACTTCAACACACTTTGGATGTAAAAGTAAGGTCTTTTTTTTCATTGTAAATAGTAGTGTAAGCAAAATAATGCCTTTGTTTGATATACTTATATCTTGTTTATTACCTTAGATACATTCAGGTATACTTTCAGTGTTATCTGATACTAACAATTATAAAATCTGTACAAACATTGTTACATGCTATACCCACCCTTTTCATATATAGTAACAAATGGAAGCACCATGCTTGATGTTAAGTTCATAATAAGTAGGAGAAATCCAGCAGTGCCTGCCTTGGGGATACCTGAGGGAAGAGTTTGCATACAGAAGGGTCAAGCAAGTGAGAAGGCCCAAAGTGCAAGTGTGTCTGGCCTCTTTGAAGAGTAGCAAAATGATGTAGTCTGCATGCCAAGCACATGTGTTCTTTAAAAGCAGTACATTTTCCATTGAAAGGTATGTCTATTTCCCAAGTATGTTTGAAAGTTGCAGATATGCTTTAAAGTCTCAGTAATGGATCCTTTCACAGCTAGAGCGCCCCTGCTGTAGATCTCTCTCAGTAGTATGCCAGCACCAGGGCGGAGCCTTTGCCAAAGGTTAGGAACCAGTGCAGCGGCTTACCATGCTAGCTGTGTTTTCCTATTGGGAATCAATCAGAAGTGTGAAGTCAACTTCCAAAACACATGCTTAGCCTTCAAAGGGTAACTTACACACCAGAATCATCTCGCTTAATACAGTACTTTGGTTTATAACTTCGTAGAAGTTGAACATGTGAGCTTGAAATTATGTTTGCAAAAAATACATTTTGATTTCGCAATACACATTGTAGGTTGACAGTCATTTTGCTCACATCTATGTTGTTTTCCAGGAAATTCAGGGCCCTGGATACACCTCACATACTTCTGTGAAACCACGCCTTCTGCAGTCATCACCTGCTGCCCGTTCTCACTCTAATGTACCCTCTTCCCAGTCCACGGCCAGCTTCCTGTCTCACGTAAGGAACTGGTCCTGCAGCCCATGATACAAGTGACTTAAGTTTTAAATTGAGAAGAATTTTATTTTAAAAATATATCTATAGTTCTGACAGTTTTAATTACTAGATTTATATTTAGGTAGACCAGGTGAATGAAATATTCAGTGTGATTAATGTTAGCAATGATTGTTAAAGTAAATTATTTAATAGGTTTATGTTCAATTCTTTCCATCACTAGCATTTCCAGACTACAAAGCAAATGCTGAGATAGCTAAAATAAGTATCACTTCAAATGCCAGTGGCAAGTTAGTGGTATATTTAATACTCTGCCAAGATGAAAATGATTTGCTGTGTATTGTTTCTTCATGAACTATATGTGAACTTACTTATAATCATAAAATGTTTTATTCCTTTTAGTTAAAATATCAGAAACTTTGGGAATATTTTAGAATAACTTTGTGTACTTTTAGAGCTCAGAAGAAAAATGTGTCTGATGTAAAATTTAGGTATACTGTTTCTTTAAAATAGATATGAAAAATGTGAGTTCAGCCCCACCAGGGGTGTACGAGAAGGCAACCAGTCGTTGTTTCCCTCTCATACTGATGACTGGTTGCCTTCTTAACACCTTCCCCTTCCTCTCTTTCTAAATGCAATGAAAAAATGTTCTTGGGTGAGGAAAAAAATTTAAATTAAAAATAAATATATATCTCTCTGTATATAAACATATATAGAGAATATATATATCTCTATATGGAATAAATATATATCTCTCTATGTATGTTTATATAGAGATGGATATACATTTTTAATTTAAATTTATATAGAGATATATATGTTTATATAGAGATATATATATTTATGGAACAATAGTCCCTTGCAACCAGTATTTAGCTCCAACTATAAAGCAATGAGACTCACTTCATCAGACACACGTGAAAATCACTTTCATTAATGCAGGGTCTTATTGCATGTATAGCAGCAGGATCACCAGTGACCTACCAGTTAGTCTACCTGTGCCATTTAAATGAGCACATGTACTGTGAAATGACTAAAAGTTGAAATGGACTCCTCTCCTAACAGCACACTTAAGTATGCTGAAAACTAAGCAATCACACAGCAAGAAATAGAACAGCCTATCAAACAACAGAATAATGATATTAATATAGAGCATTAATATTAAGCATGCTCTTCTATCTGGAGACTAAACTCAGAGGTGGGCAGAGGAAGAGCAGGAGACTGAGGCCTTATGTTTTAAGTGTTCTAAAGTCATTTTACTTTTAAAACTGTGTTCATGTAATACTGATAAAGATTAAACCCTCCTCTCCAAAAAGAAACTCCACAAATCAAACGACAGCAACAAAGAACATTTCACTAGGAGTCGTTGGGCCCCAAGATGTGTGTTTACAGTTTTGCTCATTGTGTAAACATTTGATTTGCTGAGATTTAATTGGAGCCAGTAGGAAATTTTGATCACTGCTGAATCCTGTCTTACCCTGTGTCTAATATTTTCTCACACGGCTTACTCATACTTACCTCACTGAGATAACTATAGATGGAAAGAATTACTTTCTTCCAGGCTTATGGTAGGATAAGTTCCAGAGTCATCATATAACCCTTATTTGAACGTCAGTGTTGAAGCCATTGTATAAAAACATGAAGGTGAATGCTCTCCCCGTATACAGCAGAGTTCCAGAGGAAAAGGTAGGATGTTGAACATAAAAGAAGTTGTTCAAAAACTATTTGGAAACAAAGAGGAAATAAGTTTCTGACTGTGTTCATGAATTTTCCCCCCTGAAGCTTAAAAACAAAAGAAATAAGAAAGGAAAAGATAAAAGAAAGACTGTATTTCTACTTATGTCAAGAGGAGCATAGTAGCTAGAATACACAGTTAACCCTGATAACTTCTTATTAGTGGCTCTACCCTGCCACTAACACATTATACTTCACATCATAGTATCTCTGGCAAGTCTAGATCAGCAAGTATGAAACATATAAAATACTTTATATGTTTTTATACTGAGGAAAGGGGAGGTAGAAACCAGCCTTTCTTGAATACTTACTATGCACATGTCAAGTACTTCTCATTTTTAATATAATCCCAGCAAAGTAAGAGTTATCTTCTTCTTTTTTCCCAATGAAGAAATGGAGATTAAAATAAGCATTTCAGTTTTTATAGTGAAATTATCTGTTTTTGCAAAACAGAAACAAACTTACAGATACAGAAAACAAAATGATGGTTGCTAGGTGGGAGAGGGATTGGGAAGCACGGTGAAAAAGGTGGAGGGATTGAGAGGTACAAATTGGCAGTTACGAAACAGCCGCCAGGATGTAAAGTACAGCATAGGGGATACGGTCAATGATATTGTAATAACTATGTGCAGTGTCAGGGGGCGTAGACTTACCAGGAGGATCACTTTGTAAGTCATATAAATGGGTCACCGCTATGCTGTACACTTGAAATTAATATAATATTGAATGCTAGCTGTAGTTGAAAATTTTTTAAATTAAAAGTTTTGTGTTTATGCATTTTTCTCCCATATTAATCTGTATGGTTTCTTCAGGCAGGGACCAGTTACGAGGTATATTTGTCATTTTACTTTAGTTTCTGACAGTGTCTGGCACGTAAGAGATACTCTGCAAAGTAACTGTCCTAGGTCACATAGCTAGAGAAGGGTAATGGCCACGATTAAAATGCCTGGGCTGCTGGGCACAGTACCACACTGCCTGCTTAGTCCCTGTCACCTCAAGAAGGGGTTAGGAAATGGCATTGGCATTTGAATTAATATCTCTTTAGTAGTTTTAAAGATTGCCGAGGTACATTGGACTTATAAATCAATCTTTGTTTAATGCTTCTGAGTGTAGGGTAATTGCCCTCAGGTAATTTGTGAATTGCTTTCAGTAATAACCAGACTACACAAGTCTGTTGTGGTCAGGTGCTTAAATATATTATTGAATCCTCATACATATTCTGTGATTTCATATTCCTAAATTTGGCCATTTTCCAACACACTGATCACATTTCCTAACAAATATATCCTGTGAAAATCAGGCAGCAAATCAAAGATCACACTCCGTCCCAGTGTTGCCATGGACCCCTTGTGCAATTTTAATTAAGTTATTTAACCTCTCTGCGCCTCTGTTTTCTCATTTCTAAAATGGAGATAATTACTTATACCTTATTGTCTGGTTTAGAGATGAAAGTTTAAGTGAGATAATATGTAGCATGCCTGATACATGACAAGCACTAGATAAAAGGTACCTTTGTTTACTTATCTTGAAGCCTGGAATGATGAACCAAGTGTATGAAGAGAAAGTTTGGTACAAATGTAGTCTTGAACTTGACACTAAATATACAGAAATGTACGGAACAGGACATGAAAAATGTGGTTTGTCAATAGCGGGGAAAAGACGCAGGGGACCTCAGCTATCTGCCTGCTCAGTAGTGTTGTGTGGCAGCCAGAAAGGTTTAAGGAGAGCGGTCAGATTCCGGAAGGGGACAGCTCTCCTCCATGCTGCTTGGTCAGACTCTCCCGGGGGTCTTTATTTCGTTTTCCATGCCTGAGACTTTGAGAAACACAACCAGTAGTCAGAAGTCGTGAGCCCATGCCATATGAAAAGTGTGGATGAATTGAGCAGATTTAGCCTGGGGTATGTGTTGGAAAGTGAAGGCAAGGGAAGGAGCTTGGCATAATGAAATAAGTCATCATTTCTAACATGTTACCATGTTAGATATGTTCCCTGTGACCCTAGGGGGTAAATGATGACCATGGATGGAAGTTGTATGGAGGATATTCTGCTTAATAAGCCTTTCTTTCAGAGGATTAAGGCCATATTGAAAATTTAACTGCCTTCCTTGGTGTTGAGTGATTAAACAAAGGCCAGATAAGTATTTGTATTTCTGGGATGCCACAAGGAAATTCATCATAATTTCTGATAAGAGATTGGACTAGAACCAAATGATCTTCAAGACCCCTTCAACCTTGATATTTTTGTCATTTTATACACGAGCAAGGTATGGTTATTTGTCTTGGAGTACGCAAAGACAGTGATGATCAAACCAAGTTCCTGCCTCTACAGAGCTTACTTTTTGGACGAACATCACACATTTAAAAAGTTTTAAAGAGTTTTGGGATGAAATCCCAATAAGAATGCCACAGAGCTGACAGATTAGCTGCTCAATGAATGTCAGAATTGAACATTTTTCAACTTTTTATGTCTTGTAAAGCACTAGTTACTTCTCAAAGAACCTAAGTGCCATGATCCAGGAGGGGAAGCAGATTTATATATTTGTAGGTTATTATACTGATCATTTATAATAAATGTCAGGGCTTTAAAATTTTAATAATTATTCAAGCTTATTAAATAAACTTTCTCTTGGGCAGAAGATAGGAAGGTCCAGGTGATACATTGAGATTTCAAGGTTAGAACTAAGTTGACTGAAGATTTCAAAATGATAAGATTTATTTTACAAAGTTTTTCAAGTTTTATTACACATCAGATATTGCATGTACCAGGCTGGGGCAAGACAATGTCAGTGTTTGTTAAAATTAGCATCTGCTTAGAGACGAATGCTTTTATTCACGATTAAGAAACTGGTTTAGCATGTGTGGAATCAGGGGTTACAAGGAAAATCTCTGTATCTTTCACTTAATTTGGCTTTGAACCTAAAATTTCTCCAAAAAAAAGTCTATTTAAAAAATCGTTCACATCTACCTTTTCAAAGATGGTGGGGAAAGGGAAGAAGGAAGCCCCTACACTTCCCAAGTCTGAAGCCAAAACAAAGGCTTTGAAGGCAAAGAAAGCAGTGCTGAAAGGCGTCCACGGCCACAAAAATAGAAGATCTGCACCTCACCCACCTTCTGACAGCCAAAGACACTGCAGCTCCAAAGGCAGCCCAGATAGCCTCAGGAGAGCACCCCCAGAAGAAACAAGCTTGACCACTAGCTGTCATCAAGTTCCCCCTGACTACTGAGTCAGCCATAAAGATGACAGAAGACAACAACACACTTGTGCTCATTGTGAATGTCAAGTCCAACAAGTACCAGATCAAACAGGCTGTCAAATGCTCTGTGACACTGACACAGCCAAGGCCAACACCCTGATGGAGAAAAGGCATCTCTTTGGCTCCTATGATGTGTTAGATGTTGCCAACAAAATTGGTATTACCTAAACTGAGTCCAGCTGGCTAATTCTACATATAAAAAATTTTCACTGTAAATAAACAAATAAATAAATAAAAATGTTTCTCATCTCTATATATTTTAAATTAATGGAGTCAACTTTTATAATTTAATGGAGTCTAATTTATGAAACTCTGAACTTATGACAATTTCCAGGTTAGATGGCCATCAGTGAACTGGAAAGACCATACTTACCCCACATTCAGTTAGAGCTCTTAACATCTTCAGGTGGATATCATATGTGGTTTGTCAGTGGGGACAAAAGGGAAAGGGCAGGTGATGGCTATAACATCAATACATGGTTGGCATGGATCCTTGAAAAATAAAACCCAAAGAACAAAAATGTTTTAGTGTTCATCCCGCAGCAGCCAATCTGTGTGGCAGGTATAACTCTATGCTGGGACAGACACCTCCAGCTAAAACAGCTGGATGATACTTTATGACTCTTCAGCAATAAATGTTCTCCACCTAAGCCCACCTATTTGTCAGAGCGACTTGTGACTATCATTTGGTTTCCCTTCTTGAGAAGGCTTTTGGGAGCATGTGTAATTCTTAATGATAAGTATTCAATGAGGAATACTGTATATGCAAAAATCTTTTTCTCCAGTATCTACTAACACAATTTGAAAATACTGGATTCTCTTTTCTCATCAGTAAAATATAGAGAGTAGATTAACTCAACTCTAAAGAATTTCTTCTTGTAGCTTTAAAAATTAATTCAGCCCTGAAAAAGAGAATTGAAATTATTTTGCCTGAATGTAGTTGTTAATATTTAATGACATTGTATGATATTCATACTACATTGTTAAAATTTAAAAATAAAAGAGGTTTTAAAATAGATGGGTATAATTTGATCTCATGTGTATACCCTAGTTTATAAATATGTGTACGTATATGAGATCTGTCTGGAAAAATCCAGTGATTATTAATATAATGAGAATGGTTTGTGTGACATCAGTGTAACCTGGCAGCCAAGGACAGTGGACTGGAATGTGCATGTGTGAACAATGATGAGTTCACTGTAATAGTCAGTGGGGGCAGTAGATGCCATTGAGTGGGAACGTGTACTGTGTGCCCCTCGCATTCAAAGTGAGCGAGTAGAGCAACGAATCTGCATCAGATTTTGCATTAAGCTTGAACATTCCTCCATGAGAAATATTCAGATGATTCAGAAGGCTTTCAGGGATGATGCAATAAGTTCAGTGCAAATAAAAGTGCGATACAATCTCTTCAAAGATAGTCGAGAATCTGTTAAAAGTGAGCCCTGTTCCAGAAGGCCTGCAACCGGCAGAACACCTGAGAATGTTGAATGTGTGTGAGCCGCAATCAACAAAGATCAGTGACTGATAGTGCAAGAACTAGGAGGCGACCTGGGGATTCCCAAAACTACTGTGTCCAAGATTTTGACATAGCGCCTTGGTCTGACATGTGTTGTGGCAAAATTCATTCTGCAGCTTTTGCTACCAGAGCAGAAGGAATGTTGTGCTGCAGTTGCTAATGACTTGATTCAAACCGCTACCGATGAACCAGATTTCCTCAAGAAGGTCATAACCGGAGATGAATAGTGAGTCTACAGCTACGAGTATGATCCAAAAATGAAGGTCCAGTCATTCCAGTGGAAGTCCCCTGGTTCTCCACGCCTGAAGGAGGCATGGCAAAGTCACAGAAAGAGCAAGACCTTATTAACTGTGGGGGAGGTGTTGTTCATCACGAGCACACACCTCCAGGCCAAACAATTAATAAGGAGTACTACCTCAATGTTTTTCATCGGTCGAGAGATGCAGTACCATGAAAATGGCCGCAGCTATGGACAGCTAGTGATTGGCAGCTTCATCAGGACAACGCACCTGCTTATGCATCACATCTCGTGCAGAGATTTTTGATGAAACATCAGATCACCCAGGAGACTTAGATCCCCTGTAGCCCAGATGTGGTGTCCTGTGACTTCTGGCTTTTCCCAAAACTAAACTCACCTTTGAAAGGGAAGAGATTTCAGGACATCAATGAGATTCAGGAAAATCTGATGGGGTAGCTGATGGCGATTGGGAGAACTGTGTGAGGTACAAATGTGCCTACTTTGAACGGGACTGAGGTATCACTGTCCTATGTACAGTGTTTCTTGTATCTTTTATCTTCGATAAATGTCTCTATTTTTCATACTATGTGGCTGGATACTTTCTGGACATACCTTATATGTATAAATAAGTATACACACATTTATAAATTAGATATGGCACTATGTTGATTGGTTATTATTGATTACCCCTGGCTACCAAGATAACGGGTGATTTTTGTTTTCCTCTGCTTCTCCAAAATTTCTATTTACCAGTTGAATTAATTTTATAATAGGAAATAATAGCATACAAATCTGAAAAAAAAAACAAAAACGTGTTTTTGTTTTGTAAATTGCTTCATTTCAGCACTCTCTGAAACCTAACACACCGAAGGAAGATCCGACAAGGGATCTGAAACAGCTTCTGCAAGAGCTGCGAAGTGTGATCAACGAGGAGCCAGCTGTACCTCTGGGCAAGGGCGAGGAAGATGAGAGAGCGGCGCCGCTGGGAGTCTCGTATGTGGCTGTGTAAGACTGCGTACTTCAGAAGGGGACAGCTTCTCTCCCCAGGGCTTTGCCGTCAAGCTGTCTGTGTGTTACCCTCTAGGACAGCGATTTTCAACCGGTGTGCCGCAAGAATTTTTATAACATGCAATGCCTATTTAGTCAGGGGCACTGACCTCTTTTCCCTTAGATTGTCAAATAAAAAAATGACAACAGCCAACACAACAATCGCTGTCCAGCATGAATGAATTAAAATTATACCTATTTTTGACAAAAAAAAATGTATTTTTGGTGTGGCACAGAATTTTAGTAATTAGTTTATGTGTATGTTGAGATAAAAAAGATTGAAAATCGCTGCTCTAGGAGGTTGAGGTTTAAAAACTTTGAAGAGTATCTGACGTTACCAGGGAGAGCAATATGAAAGTGGAGGAGTTAAGCAAAAGTAAAGTAACTTCACAGCAAGAGAAAATAATGTAGCTATTCTGTTCAGAAAGTAGTCAGGGCAAGACGTCACCCCAGGTTACATTTCTGTATAAATGTATAGTTCCCAACAAATTCTGTATCCATAATCTTACTTGATTATCACAACAGTTTGAGACAAGACAAGGCAGGATTTATTATCCCATTTTTCAGATGAGAAAAACACAAGTTTCAAAAGGTGGACTTGCCTGCAGCCACACAGGTGAAGCTAAAACCGGAACCTTGAGAACTATGCATCACTCTCCAGGTGTAAGCTAATAGGAAAGGCCTTGGTTCTTTAGGCATCCGTGCCAATGACTTATATCAAATTAATACATGTTCAGACCCCAAAAGGATTCAGCCAGTTCGTGAGCCCTTCCTTATGCATACTTGCAGAAATCAATGAGATTTTTGTATTCTTTTCACATAGTGTTTTAAAATTTTATTGGGTATTATTATTAGATTAACTTAAAACATTTTAACATAGTATATACTATATTTTTTAATATTTTAATAGCAATTGTATATTAGCTGTTAGTATTATAACAACATTGTTGTAATCGTCATTTTCTGGTTATATGGGAAATATACTAATATGTTTAGTTAGTATATATTGACCTGAGGTAGCAAATTATTAGCTGGATTTGCCTAATTCTTATTAATAATATTATTAATAGTAATAGTAAAATGTTAGCAATAACAGCCCGGTTACGTAGAGTAGCATTGCATACTCTGGATCACATGTCAGAAATACTCTATTGGCCATTCCATCAAAGAATACTTAACATGTGCTGGGCACTTTTATTTTTTCCATAACTCTTTAATATGCTTTCTAAGCCAGGGCAGTATTTTAAGTTCGTTTAACAGATGAATACATCTAGGCACAGACTGAGTTGCTTCCTCCCATGAAGCAAAGGGGCAAAACTAGAAGTAATAGAGCCCCTGGCTCCTAGCACTGGTCGTTCCACAGAATTGCCATTCCATCCCTGATTGGATTTTCATTGCTTCAGCCATTATGCGCTTGAACTATATTGGACTGTATTGAATGTGAATGTGCTTGGTCCCTGCCTTTAGAGAATTTATGTTAGTTTGCTGGAATCCTACAAATGACCTTCTCACCAAAGCTTAAACTCTGGCTAAAGTTTTGAAAAGTCCATGGAACAAAAAGGCATTTCTGAGTCGAAGAGGCCTAAAATCTACTACTGTGCCTTAAAGAAGAGTTGAATACATATAAGCAATTGAGTATTCTAAAAATACATAGAATCTGGAAATTATTCTTTGTATAATTAACTGAGAGTTACATTTATCTATACGGAGATGATAGAGCAAGAGATTTCACTACTGAATCAAGCCTGAGAGAGATATGCCATAGGTAAAAAAGAACCTGAGGTTCTTAATCTAAGTAATTGTCCAAGAATTTTATATGGACCTAGGTAATTTGGGAAGTTTGTTCAGATAATTTACATGGGAATTGATGGGCATTTGGGGCTCATTGAAAGAAAGCTGTCACATTTTTTAACTGAAACTAAAAGAAGAATTTCAATGAAATACATTAACTTACTTTCTAGAAATGATTTAACAAGCATTTTTATGCGTATTTTAAATTTTGCTGCTGCGCATCCTCATGGCTGTATGTCCGTGCTGCGTGCCACGCCGGACACAGAAGGCTTCTTCTACACTCACACACACGCGCAGTGGCTTACCTCGTACTTGAAAGAAAGGTAGTCAGGAAGGAAATGGTAACCTCAAAAACCCCTGTTTTCATCAGTAAGTGAATAGCTGAATTTTTTAATGGAATCATAAAAAGAGCATAAAGAAATGAAATCCGTAACCCCTAAACAAGGACCACTTCTGATAAATGACTTTAACCGGAAAAGAAAAAAGGCGAGCCTAACTTGTCATTCATTTCGGACATGGGGGGGCCATTGCCTGCAGATCTTCAGCAGCTCCTCACTGCTGGCTATACCGAGCACAGCTTCCCTCAGGCCGACCTTAAAGAGCCTCCCTAACTTGTCACCACCCTGCTTCCCTCCCATGCTGTACTCTAACCTAGACAGCCTACCCCGGATTCTCCCGTCCTCTTGTCTTCAAGCTTTTCTCCATACTGCTTCCTCCACTTGGAAGCGCCAGTGCCGCAGCCTCACTGCTTTGGATCTGTGTTTGTCTAAAGGCAATGTTCACAGGAACAATTTTGTTTTGTCACTAAGTTAAAATAACACTGTGTAGTCTTTAATTTCCCGCATCCCTCTACCAACAGAAGCAACAACTCATTAAGGGACTCCACCGGAGGCAGTAAATCAAGTGAAACTCTCAGCAGGTAAGAAAAGATCTTACCAGCTCCAACTTTCAGAATGTCCCCTTCAGTACTGTTCATTCATTCATTCAGGAGATCGTTAGCTGCCCCCGACATGCCACACTCTGTGCTAGGCCCTTACAATGCTACAGTGAGCAAGACAGACATGGGCCCTGTTGCACACAATCTAAGGTCTGTTTATTGACTGATCGCTGGGGAAAAAAGCTTATTTTGCCTTTTCTATTTTCACCACATATAAAAAGTAGAGATATCAGAGCCCTTTTGTATCACAGAATATGAAAATGAATTCTACTGTTTAAATTCCAGTTAGGCAGAAGCTTAGTCATTGTCACATCCTCAGCGTCAAGCTCCTGCCGCATAGTAGCTATTCAGTAAATCTTTGTTTAGTGAATGGAGTAAGACAGCATTGTAAATATTTTCTTACTGCCCCTGCTACTTGATCAATATACAACAAACTTGAATCTTTCTAAATATATCTTTCTCTTAACCTAAAGGAAATGAGATTTGATTTTCTCGCCTGGGTGTGTAACGCTGCATTATTCCTATTAATATCTGTAACTATCTACTGCACAATTTTATTTTTCTATTTTCCAGTGTTTCAGACTCACTACCTTAGGCCCAACTAATCTACAATGTAGGCATTATTATCCCCATGTATAGGTTGGTAATGAAGACTCAGGTTGTTTAAGCAGCTCGCCAAAGTCACACAGTACATACAGCTGTATCAGAACTCAGGCCTGCCTGGCTGCCGAGCTCTGAGAGCCTGGACTGAGCTGCCAGGGAAGAGCCCGAGCCTAGGCGTGGGCACAGAGGCGCTGCTTCCCCGGGCTAATTAGCAGAGCTCTGCTGCAGGCTTTCCACGACTAGAAAAGTCTGCTTTCTTCAGCAGCCGTATATTTTTATAGAAGAGAGAACGCTGATGAAATGATGGGCCCCCGCCCCTTCCTCTGTTCAAATGGGAAGAAGTCATTTTTCAGTATTTAACAGAAGCTCTGAAAAGTATGATGCATCCTAGAAAATTAGAAATGCATTCGAGTGCTCTACACTACAGCAAATTGGCCATTTTTAAAACTCACAAGTGAGAAAAAATACTAAAATTGCTATTTTATCTCAGCACGTCACTGTAAGTGCAGCACATTTTCTTTAGTCAACATCTTACAGTAATGTTTCTTAATCTAGAAACTTCTGCAGCCATATAAGCTAAATCAACATATTCCACATACCCAGAACAAAATAAAAATGAAACAAGTAACTCTGGTATTTGTCCTCGAATTATTCTGAGAGCAACATCTCTCAAAAATTTTTTGGAGAATTGACTTTTCTTATTCTGTTATGTTGTTATAATTTAATGAGCAACATTATACCCTAAAGGAAGGTTTCCTATAAAGGCTTCATAGTATCTAGCTCTCTTTTTTAATTCTCCATATGGATGTTGCAGGAAATGAAATGTAATGACCCAAAGTTTATAATGACCATATAAATAAAGATGGCCGTTCTACAAAACCATTGCCCCCGGGTCACACTTCTGTGTTATAGAAGGGCACTAGTGCTCACATTACCTTTGCTGCTGCTTTCTCTCTTGTCTCATTTCTCAAGTCATCAAATCTTAACTAATTTTGACTCTGAAACAGTTCTCACATCCATTTTCTTCTTGGAACATCCCCTTAAACTGCCTGTGTTAACGTCCTATGGCTTCTGTAACAAAATTAGTGGCTTAAAATGATACAAATTTGTCTTAACAGTTCAGGAGGCTCAAAGTCTTAAATCAGTTGTCAGGGCCACACACCCCTCAGAAGTTCTTGGGGCCTCATGTCCTTACCTTTTTCCAGCTTTGAGAGCTTTCTTCCTTGGACTCTGGTTTGTGGCTCCTTCGTCCGTCTTCACACCCCACAGCACTGCATCCTCAAATCTCTCTCTGCTGAGACTGTCATATCATCTTCTCTCTTTATGAAATCTCCTCCTGCCTCCCTCTTCGAAAAACGCTTATGATGGCATTTAGGGCCCATCCAGATAATCCAGGATAATCTCCCCATCTCAAAATCCAAGCCTGATGTGATCACATCTGCAAAACCTCTATTGCCACATAAGGTAACATTCGTAGGTTCTTTGCTTTCAAAAACAGTTATGTGGGACAGCCATTTCTCAACCTAGGCCTTCTGCCTTTCCCGTGGACTGTTATGATGGCCTCTACAGTGTTTAGTGTGGATGTTTTTAAATCTCTGATCTCTTGCATGTTGCAATCACTTCTATGCATCAATTTCAAATTGGTCTGCCTAAAGCACACCTCAGACTCTATCTACTGCCCAGCCCCAAAGACTCCCCATTGCCTACTGCAGCAAGAACAGTCTGCCCTGATAAGTAAGACTGTGCACAATATAACCACGGCCTTCCTTTCCAGGGCTTTTTCTCGGAGTTCTAAGTCTCAGGATCCCTCTGCACTCACAAATAGCATTGAGGATTCCAAAGAGCTTTTGTTTATCTGGGTCATTTCTATTGCCATTTTAAATATTGGAAAATAAATTTTAATTTTAAGCATTAAATTAAGACACTTATATTTATTTAAAAAGTAACAGGATATTAGATGTTACTATAACCTTTTATTATTAAAAAACAGCTATATTTTCAAACAAAAACCATTGAGAAGGCATTGTTTTACAATTTAATGCATGGCTTAAAAAAGATAGCTGGAATCTCATATGTGTGTCTGCATGTTATCTGTTGTGATACCAGATATCATGGAACCTCTGGAAACTCCATTGTCCATGTGTAAGAGACTAAGAGTTAAAAAGCGAATATCTTAGTGTTATGTTAAAAATAGTCTTGACTTCACAAACCCCCTGCAAGGGAACCACCTTGAGAACTGCTGCCATAATATTCTCATACCAGAACCCAACGCACAGAACTATGTGGTTTTTCCCAACTTACTGATTTAAATAAGCTTGACTGTTTTGTAAAGTGATGCTACTATTGCTAAGAGAGGCTTCTGTCTTTTTTCCTTTGATTTTTTTATTTTTACATAAGTCATTAATATCTTAGCTCTTAGAATCCATGATAGAAATATTTGGGTTATATAGATACTATTACCCAAAAATGAATTTTCTAACTAAGATTATATATTATTAAATTTTCATTCTGAAAAATGTTCAGAGGACTGAATACCAAAATGTAATACAGCTTTGGATCTCCCACATTGGATATTTTAGGACTTCTGCAGTTTGGGGTTAGGACTGCCACCTTGAGTTTATAGTTTAAGCCATCACTGTTGCCTGCATTAGCTTGCTTCTGTCCATAAAAATTAACACTGTGTTTTTGAAATGAAGTGTTTGCATGACCATTCTTATGCTTCCAGAGAGCCAGTCACCTTGCACGCAGGAGAGCTGGAAGATCCCTCAAGTTGCTTTACATTCCCATCCACAGGTGAGTTACCCGTGAAAGCACAGAAATGGGGCTTGCTTAAACCTTACGGTGGCTCCCTATTCCATGAGAATGACAGCTAACACCGTTACAATAGCCTGTAAGTCCCTGTCAGCTCTCCGGCCTCACTCCTACTGCTCCCCCTTTATTCACTCTGCTTCATCCATCCTTGAATTGCTCTTGAATGTTCCAGGCGGCTTCTAGATCAGGACCTTCCACCCACTGTGCCCTCTACATTGCTAACACCCTCACCTCCTCTGAAGCCTTTGCTCAGATACCACTTTCCCAGTGAGACTTACTCTCACATCCTTATTTAAAAATTGTAGCCCTCGTGCACTCCTAGTTCCTTTTATCTTTTTCTTCTTTTAAATTATACTTTTAATATACCATGTAGCTTACTAACTTATGTTGTTCATTATGTGTCACTCCTGCTAGACAAAAGCTGCACAAGGGCAGATGTCTTTAAGTGTTTGGTTGCTTGTTATATCCCAGGCACTTAGAACCTTCCTGATACATAGTAGGTGCTCAGGAAATACTTACGGAATGGATGAAAGGAAAGGCAGAGGACTTGAGACAGGTGATTCTCTGTATAATTTCCAAAGACTTATAGACAGAATGTTCTCTATAAAAAACAAGGAGGTCAGGGAAGAGATTGAAAGATAACAAAATCTGTTGAAAAACAAAATGGCATAACTCGGACTAAAAATGGAAAAGAAAAAAATGTTACAAAGGAAACTCTTATAAAAAATAACAGATAGTTATCTTTTAGGCATAGTTATGGACATGATAGACTCCCTAGAGAAAATTACACAAGAGGATTATTTAACACTCAGAAACATTGAAACTATATAGAAAAAATGTTAGATTTGGAAGGCAAGGACAAGCCAACAGACATGTATTCAGTATTTCTGTGGAAGACAACTAGATGAATGAGAAAAATAAAACTGCAAAAATGATGATTATTATTCAACAAAAGTTTAGCTATAAATCTGAACAGTGATAATGTAAATAGGGAAAAATGAGGTGTGAGTTGAACGAGATAGGAGAAAGATGTTTCCATATTTTACAAGGAATATATGTACATATTTAAAACATAATATTCTTAAATAAAAACAATTTCTAAATAATCTTTAACTTGTGAGAAATCCTTTAAAAAACTAATATTTGAAGAAAAGAGCATTTATTTGAAATTTAACAATTCCTTCAGGTGTACTTCACTCATATGTTTATATTGTTGTTTTATTCAAGAGAATGCAAGATATATCCTTGCTTTATTAGATTAATATAAATGAGTGCTTTTACCTTTTCTCATACATTGTGAGTACCTTAGAATATGTTAAATTTATTCACTATCCTTCTGACTTACATACAATTATTGTCACATATTTTAATTATAAATGTAAATACCACAGTGGATAATTTGTATTATTTTGTGCAGTTAATATTAATTTTAATATACCCACATATTTATACTTTATCTGCTATCTGATGTCTTTTCACTTATGTCTTTAATGTTTCCTTTAACATAAGTCTACTAGGAACATATTTTCTCAGTTTCTGTTTTTCTGTACTTGTCATTATTTTATGTTCATTTTTGAAGAATATTTTGCAGAGTATAGAATTTTAGAGTTGACATTTTTCCTTCACTTTGAAAATATTCCATGTTTTCCAGCTTCCACTGTCTCTACTAAGAAGTCAGCTCTACTTAATTGTTGCTCACGGAAATGTAATTTCTCTTTTTTGCCATTCAGGCAGCTTTAAGACTGTTTTTGTCTTTGGTTTGGTTTGGTTTGGTTGGTTGTTAGCAGATTTTATTGATATGTCCAGATATCAGTTCTTTTATATAGGAAGAACCTCTTTGGGTTTGCAGTAATGATACTTGAATTGTCCAGACTTTGGGGGTCCAAATCTATTATCTATATTTTTCTCTTGGTTTTCCATCATGTAATTTTGTCTGCTCATACACCTAGTCATTTTTATTATATGACCGACATGTATGAAAAATTGTATGGATGGTTTCATGCTTAGAATGAGGTTACCTTCCTCTGGAGAGCACGTTCATGCTCACTTGTAGTAGACAACTAAGGACACCAGCAATCACAGATTAATTTGATCCAATCAGGAGTTAAGAAGATTTGAACCTGGACCTCAGATTCCCAAGGGCAGGTTTTGTTTCTGTAGATCTTAATTTCTAAGACATAGTCCTTTTCCATGCAGAGCCCTTTTGAATTCTACCCAAAGCCTTGGGTATTTAATAGAACATCCTTTCTCCCCCCCCCCCAACCACTCTTTGGGAGCATTTGCTTGTGAGTTTGACTTTTCAAGAGGTGTGGTGTACTATTTTTAATTAAATCTGTTCTTTTACTTTTGTTCTTGCAAAATTTTAGTAAGTCCATCTGTGAAAAATTCAGCTTCTCGTTCATTCCATTCTTCTCCTAAGAAGTCTCCAGTTCACTCACTCCTAACTAGTTCAGCTGAAGATTCAATAGGTTCCACAGCTCAATACAGATCCACCAAACCTGTTCATTCACCTGATTCTGTGAAAGGTAAGAATGATCTGATATCAATGATAAGATTCATTGATTTTAAAGCTCTGGTGAATTGGAAGTTCCTTTCTGTAATCAGAATAAGAAGTTACATGATGTTCTTACATGCAAGCTCTGATAGCTAGCTGTGTAACTGAGTGGGTCTGATTCAAATAGAGTAGCTACTGTGTGTGCACATATATGTACATGTACACATCCCATAATAAACATACATAGAAATTATGTGTAAATATTATCTCTTTCTTTCTCTGTCATGATTAATGAACCTTTCCTATTTATTGTAAGATTTTGTGTATTCTTTTAAATGCTGTGACTTATTTACATTCTCTAAAATCATGGCTGTCTCTGCTTTTGTAAATGCAAGCATCTTACATACAAACTTATCAAAGTGTCCTCATTTTTTAAATTATAAGTTCATTTTTTTTTTGCTAAGACAGATAGGAAAAATGGTGTGATTTAGAATAAGTTCCTGATAAATAAGTGACATTAAATAAATAGATGTTGACTTGAACTTGAACTGCTTTTCATCCTATGTGGCAGTGACTCAAAGAGCCACAGCACTCCAGGGCATCATTCCCTTCGATGAGGGTAAACTAGGCAAGTTGTTGCACCAGAAACAAAGGTCAAAATTAAAATCTTGAGATTGCCCATCAAGAATTTTTTAGAGGTTGACAAAATTTAGCACGCTGACGAGAGAATAGCCTGCGTGTCACCGAACCCCTCCTCAGTTGCTCCTGCCACGTCTACCCTCTGTTCACTGCGGCATGTCAGCATCCCCGCTGCCCTCCTCCACCGTGTGACACCTTCCTCATTCAGGCGACGGTGGCTAAAATGCAGACTTGGCCTCACACACCTTCAAGAATGTTGCCAGTGGCAGTATTAAATCTTGTTCTTCCAAATCCAAAGTTTCTGGAACTCTAAGGTTTGGTATGAAAGCTGTTGTGTATAATGCAGAATGTATCATTAAACTTAAAGTATTCCTCTCACTCATCCCTTTTAAGGCTATGTAGTTAAATAAGAGTAAATTGGATTGATTTGAAATAAATCAAATAAGCTAATATTGTAATATTTAGATAAGACTCTACTTTAAAATAGTATTTTAAGGTTTTCATTATTTTAAAGGAAAGATTGTTTAACCTGTAATTGGAAGATTTCTAAAATACATATTAAATAGACTTTTAATATCACATCTAAGCAATTTTCTAATAGCTTCACAGTCTCAGCCAATAGAAACCACAGGAAAAACGTGCAGGAAGCTTCAGAACAGACTGGAAAGCTTGCAAACTCTGGTAGAAGACTTACAGATAAAGAACCAAGGTACAGTATGTATTTGGTGAGATCTTCCTTGCTCAAAAGCATACTGCCCTTCCTGTTAAGCCTCCTATCTATTGCCCTACTGCAAATGATCTTGAATAAGCAACCTTAGTCAAAATATAAGGGTCTTAACTATGAGCAAGCCCTGGATTTATTGTGTGACCTTAGGCAGGTCACTTTAGCCCTCTACTCTAGATAAACCTTTGTGTAGCAGTAGCCAGGATACAATTGCAATTAATAGCTAAAAAACAAAATAACAGTATTTAGCCTTACATAGGGTTTAAATTAGCATGGGCTATAAGAGACTATGCCACATAATGAATCACTAAATAAAAAGATAAACTATGGCCTGGCTGGTGTGGCTCAGTGGATTGAGCGCTGGATTGCAAAGCAAAGGGTTGACGGTTCGGTTTGATTCCCACTCAGGGCACATGCTTGGGTTGCAGGCCAGGTCCCCAGTAGGGGCATGTGAGAGGCAACCACACATTGATGTTTCTCTCCCTCTCTTTTTCCCACCCTTCCCCTCTCTCTGAAAATAAATAAATAAAATCTTTTTTAAAAAGATAAACTACTTAAAAATATACTAAAGCTATTTGGATGAGAAATTATTGTACTCTGCAGATGACAGGCAACATTTGGGCATAAGTTCCAAGTGGATGTTCCCATGGATATGGGAGGATATGGGAGGATATGGACATGTTCCCATGGGTTTGGGAGAGCTATCACATTTTATGCCTTTTTGACATAAATTCATGAATCCTGGTGCATTTATTCAGAGGGAAATTAATTTTGGAGTATACGTGTTATTCCACCTTTCCAGCTCCAGAGAAATAAGTTGCAGTTGAATGATGATAAATATTTTTATAAGAACAAATACATATAAAATAAATTTAACCTTATTAATAACAATAGTTGCTATTAGCATTTATTGAGCATTTACCAGCTATGTGCCAGGTCCTGTTCTCAGAGCTCTGCTTAAGTTTTCTTCATGTGAGCCTCCCAGCAACACCGGGAGGCAGGCACGTTATGTCATTTGAAAATGAGGAAACTGGAGATAAAATCACAATCAGTCAGTAAATTCTAAGTCACATGAGTAGTAGAGCTAGGACTTGATCTCTGTAATGTCGACTTCCAGAATCCACATTTTTTATTATACTAAGGCTATACCAAGTTGTTGTAAAATTTCAAGTCCCTTATGATAACCCCAGATCCCTATGCATATAAATATCAGGGAAAATGTTTGATTTTAAGTTTATTGTGAGTTTTTCAAAGAAGATGCATTATATTCTTGGCCCCATTTTTATCACAGTTGGACTTATATTTCTGAGTTTATCTGACTGATGCCACCATGTAAGAGTCAATGGGAGATGTGATGTATTTGTTTAGAGAAATAAAAAGGCCATTATATTAGATACATTGTCTGGATGGAATGTCTCCTGGGAATTATGAAACAAATATTTTGGAGAAAATTTTGGGCTCATTTATCAAAATTTAAAGTGTACATATGCCTTCACCCAGAAATTCTACTTCTAATAATTTATTTTATAAGAAATAATTGTACAAATGCACAAAAGTTTGTTTATAAAAGTATTTCCTATAACATCGTGTATAAAGAAAACTAAGAAAGCAACTGTTAAAAATTTATGTACTAACATGTTGGTACATCCATATAATGGAATACTGTGTACTCCTAACAAAACATGAGCTGAACTGAGACGATGTTAACATTTTGTTAAGTGAATAATACAGAACAACTTATAAAAGGAAGAAGACTAAAAAAAGAACAATTTATACTACATTTACGTTTATGTAAAGAAGAAAACTCATGTGGGTGTGTACGTGTGCGCATACATGAAGATACTCAGCAGGTCGTTTACAGTAATGACCTCTGAGAAGGGGGTTCGGCAGATGAAGGGACAGAAACAAAGACTTTCCTCTCTCTTTGTACACGTCTGAGGTGTTCAAATTATTTACATTATTATGTATTACTTCTATAATAATAACTATTGTGCCCATTTAAAATAACTGAAAGAGTAAAGATTTATCCTTAGTTGTGTTCCATAACATGTCTTTTCAAAAATATGCTACTTTGCAGTTTTTAAGAGCTTCTTGAGCTCAGGATGTATGTATTCTGCAGTAGTGAGCTGACCTTTTTAAAAGCACATAATAGAAATAAAGCCTCAGTAAATGTTGCTGTTCTAACTTTGTTTTATCAACATTTTCAGCAATGTCTTCAATGATCAGAAATCAAGAAAAGAGGATACAGAAAGTGAAAGACCAGGAAAAAATGTTACTGAAATAATACATTTCTTGCCTAATCTTTACAGAGAGATGATGCCCAATTAATTGTGGTATTACTTATAATTAGTGCCCCGTGAGCTTTTTTCTTTTTATGTGAAAATTTAATAAAAGATACCCTGTCCTGTAAACTCTATTTTGAAATAAAATACTCTCGAATGCTCTTCCAGTAAAACGTCAAGCAGTCCTAGCCAGTCGTGAAAGTATTCATAACTCAAAAGGTTTTAATTTTTACTAATGTGTTGGTATAATTATGTGTTTTTTAGTATTTTTACTGGTGCTGAGGCAATAGTTATTTTTTTAACTTAAAAAACAGCTTTCACGTGAAACTGATAGATGTGGTGTAATACCCAGAAAAGCACAAACTCCACCATACTGACAGGGACTCCTTTTGTGACCCTGAACTCACTGTTTGTTCTGTCAATATCTGTTGAGTGTAATCAGATAACAAAACATTGGGACCCCTAATCAAAACTTTTGGAAAAGTTTCTGTTTTATATATTAAGAACTATAAATAAATAAAGAAAACACGTGTTGTTCTCCAGTCAGTGGGTAACTTCTTCAGATGGAATGGATTCCGTCTGCCTTAATTCGATTTTAATAAATCAGGAGGCTTTGCGTGTGGAGTGTTGCCCAACACCAATAGCCAATTCTCGTTGGACACCAGCTGGGTGTCCCACAAGTCAGTTCAGTTCTGCCATTATCTGGAGTTAATGTCTGCCATTATCTACAGATTTAAGGGCTCAGTCTCTCAAGACTGCTCCCCGCTTCACACGCCAGTCAAAAGTCCCAGACCACCTGTACTTTTTGACTAACAGGTTATAAATCGGGGGTTCCTGCAACCTATCCTTGAGTTTCAGTAATTTGCTAGAATGGGTCATGGAACTTAGTACTTTAGTTACTATTATTGATTTATTATAAAGGAAACAACTCAAGCACAGCGAAATGTAAGAGATGGCCTAGAGCAAGGTTCAGGGATCTGGTGTACGAAGCTCCCATGCCCTCTTAGGGTGCCCCGCCCTCTCAGCACCTTGATATGTTCACCAGCCCCGAAGCTCATTAAACCTCCTTACAGCCATGAGATGCTTAACAACAAGGATATGTTCTGAGAAACGTGTTGCGCGAGTTCGTCCTTGTGCAAACATTACAGAGTGTGCTTACACACACCTAGAAGGTAGAGCCAACTACACACCTAGGCTATATGGTATAGACTATTGCTCCTAGGCTATAAGCCTGCGCAGTGCGCTACTGTGCTGAATACTACAGACAACTGTAACACAGTGGTAAGTATTTGCGTATCTAAACATAGAAAAGATGTAGTAAAAATGTGAAAATATGATATAAAAGATAAAAAATAGTAAACCTGTATAGAACACTTACCATGAATGGAGCTTACAAGACTAGGAGCTGCTCTGGGGAGTCAGTGAGTGAGTGGTGAGTGAATGTGAAGGGCTAGGACACTACTGTGCTCTACTGCAGACTTTATAAATGCTGTATACTTAGCCTAGACCAAGTTTATAAAACAACATGAGGTTAAATCAAGCACAAGAGAAAATGAAGCAATCAAGAGATTTGGTAATCACGAGATGCGGCTGCTGGTAATACAACAGGGCATACTGTTTTATAGCAAACTTTTTTAATAAGTAGAAAGAATACACTCTAAAATGATAAAAAGTGTAGTATAGGTAATACATAAACTAGTAACATACGCGTTTATTATCAAGCAGTATATACTGCACATAATTGTATGTGCTGTACTTTCATAACACGGGCAGCACAGTAGCTTTGGTCACACTGGCATCACCACAAACATATGAGTAACGCTCTGATTTTGGGATGGCTACTGCCTCACTAGGTGATAGGAATGTTCCAGCTCCATCATAATCGAACTTGGTCCTCTGGTCCATGGTTGACCAAATAATCCCTCTTGGGCACTTTACTGTTTTCAAGAGTTTTTAGAACTTAGTCTCATGTCCTTCACCCCTTCCTAGAGCATGGTAGGTGGGGCAGAAAGTTCCAAACTTCTAATCACTAGGTCTTTTGGTGATCAGCTCAATCCTGATCCCTGGGCTTTCTAAGGGCTCCACTATAAATCACCTTATTAACATAAACTCTCATGTGATCTAAAAGGCCTCATTATGAATAACAAAAGATACTCCCATCTCTCAAGAACTTCCAAGAGTTTGAGAAGCTTAGTGTCAGGAACTGGGGACAAGGACCAAATATATTTATTATCCCATATTATACCACATGTCTGAGCCAAACAAAACAAGAACAACGTATACAAAAATGTTTCAGTGGTGCCAAAGACAACAGGGACAAGGTGGCAGAAGGCTGGCTGTCCTAAAAAGCCTGCAGTCCCATTCTCTGGCCCAGAAGTCACTGAGAAACAGCTGCCCAGCTAGAGGCTGCTTCCCAGCCCTACCTCCCCTCTGCTTAACGGCAGGTGGACGGAGCAGTATGTGGCACTTCTCGACCAAAAGTTTTAGTAAGCATTTGTGGTTTTCCCTCACTTCATTTCCCCTTCCATGGGCTGGGTTCGGAGGACAGTGAGGTCCCAGGGGACTGCGGGACAGAAGGAACCTGGGCGACAGTCTCTGTAAAAGCTGCCCTCCTGCCAGGAACACCCACTGCTGACTGTTAGGTGAGTAAGAAATAGGCTTGTAGTTGCAGCCTTCCTCCATGGGTGGCGTCTGTGACAGCAGCTGGCATCGGCCCTGTGCAACACAGATAATAAACCAAGTAGGGCATGAAGGACTCCCATCAAAAAAAAATCCTCAGTTTTCTCCTCTAAATATCAGTGTTAGCACTCTAAGCACATTCCATTTTAAATAATTTTAAATATGAAATTTAGTGTATATATATATATATATCTCATCAATTGGACTTACTGAAAGATTTTTATTTTATCAGGTAATGATAAAATAGCTAATAACAGTGCTCTAAAGATGTTTATTATAAATTGTTTTACCTTTAATTCTACCTAATAGAAATGCTTGGGCATTCTGGACAGTAACAGGAAATGCCTTCTGAAGACTTCTCTCACTGGTAAAATATTAAATTCATTATTGAGTGTGTAAGAGGTATATACCAATTTAACATAAAAATGTTATGAACCAAAAAGTGTCAAACATTAATTCTGCTAAGCACTTTCTAACACTATTTTCAGTTGTGTTTAAGTTTTTTCCTGCAAAGTGCATCTGTAACCAAAATTAACAATATTTCACCAAAAGATGTTCCACTTATTAGAAGGTGTTTTAACATATAAGAATTCATTTTCAAGTACAGGCATGCCTAATATCCCTCCAAAGGTACAGCTTTGAAAGAAATATTCTAAAACTTTGTCTTCAAAGGAAGAAAAACAGACTTCTCTGCCTCCTGATTTTTGCTTCTGTGTCTGTTATTAATGGAGGAACATATTAATATTTTATTTTACATCTAAGCAATTATGGTACCAAGAGTTAACAAATAATTCAGACATTTAATAAAGATATTCAAACTCAGGTTTTATTTTTTTCAGTTGTAATAGCAAAGTTTAAACGTTTCTTTTTTCTCAGAGCAAAGATGGTGTACTTCTCTATCCCTGTCCTGTTAATATTTGGTTACCCAAGATAGCTATGGGAGGAGAGGGGAGTGGGCAAACGACTGCTGTGGGACAGCCCACCTGTCGGTCCATGCGGTGGGCAAAGGCCCCAGGAGTAAAGGATGGGCGTGCCCCTGCAGTCAGGGGTACCTGTCGGTACCTCCCAGCCCTCTAAGAGCTCTTATTTGGGTTACCTGACTCAGCACGTACTTCAACCCTATTTCTGTTCCCTTTCCCCATGGGCTGCTCCTGATGCTTCTACACTGGCTTTTGATTACAAGACAAACACACACTTGCTACCTTCAAACCATACCAGGCAGGTAAAATCAAGCCTTCCTAATCACATCTAGTAACAGATATTTTCTGATCACAGTTAACTATTTTTAAACATCATGTAGTAAAGAGAACATTTCTCCAGCTGCACCATGAGGAAATCAGCTCTTTGAATGCCGCTTGTTTCTCTCCCTTGGTTAAGGATCACCCAAAGGCTCAACCTTGAACCCTGTGCAGCTGGTTTGCTTTTGTGCTCCCTGACCAGGCCACACCTGAAGCTTAGCCAAGTCACTCCCCAAGAGGACAAAGCCCTAAAGTATGGATGGATCAGCATAAATCTATCCATCAATGCCACACAAAAAAGTCCATGCTCACTGAAAGCATTATCTCTTATCTATCTATCTACCTATCTATAGATAGACACACACACACACACACACACAGATTTCTGCACATTAGACAAGCCATTAGCAAATCTGAAACAACTGAGTTGAACTTGGAGTTATACTTCCTTCATTTTAAATTATTCAGTGTGTTCCACAACCTTAGCCTCTTCCACATTCTGCAACAAGCTTCGTCAATACTTTGCAAACTGAATCAGTGAAAGCCCCAACACTTGTGAACCAATTTATCCTCATGGCCAGTTTCTAGGAATCTATTGCTGCATTCTTCCCAGCGAGTAACTGCCCCATTCTCTACCACCACGAACTTCCATTCCACCACTGTATCGGCTGGCAGAGAGACAGAACGAGACCAGAACCCATCCTTGCTATACTGGAGGGGGATGTAAGTGTTCCATCTCCCAAGCTTCTCATGGTCTCCAGTCACTGCAATGAATTGCACACCAGTGCTTGTGATATAATGGACCTGGAACCTGACACTAACTTGCTGGGACTCTGAAGTCATAGCTACTGCCCTTTTTGTTTTAACATCCACTTCCTGACCTCTTGTTTCCACAAGAGTGTTTTTGCCATAGTCCATTCCCTGGTTTGGGCTTAACATTGGAGCCTCAAGACTTCCACCCAAACCAATGTCTCCCCAAGACGAGTGCCTGGACACCATTTCCCAGTCGTCCCGGTCAGCCGAGTCCTGACTATCCAGACGTGCAAGGCTCACTTCTTCTTTACCTCCGTCCATGAGCAGGTTGCTAGAAGGCAACTTCTCTGCAAAACATGGAGCTGCTTTAGCAGGTGTCTCTTGTCCTGTTTGGAATCCCCATTCTTCTATGCAAGATTCATGGCTTTCATTTCTTGAAGCTTCAAAGCAACCCCCAGAGTAACCAGTTGCAGATAGAGCTATGTCTGGGAACTGTCCAAAAGGAACATGCTGTCTTGAATTGTCACAGTCACCATGTTCTCCAGAAGGACTCTGCAGTCTCCATGCTGTGTCCTGCCCGTTACCAGGGACTTTGGACTCTGAAACCAAACATCCATTGCTTTCTTGAAGATGCTCTATAAAAACAGAAAGAATGTAATAGACAGTTCTCATGAGATAAGGTTAGGCTGAGAAAAAATTTAGTCCTTGAAGACTTTACCAGTAATCGAGCTGCATTTCACAAAACCTATCCCTACTAAAATCAAGTACCTAATTATATAGTTCAGACACTGAACCAGTACTGTGTGCTAAGAATATTCATGTATATCCAATAATAAAAGGCTCATCCAGGAGTGTCAAATGAAGTGGCAAGTTGTAGTGGCAAAAGTGTAACCTGTCATGGTCCTCAACTTCCATATTCCAGGCCATCCTGGCATGCAACCGAGTCAAGATGTTTGGCTCCTATCATCAAAAAGATGTCCAGCCTGCGGGGCGAAGGGCTGAATGGCTACTCTACAAACCAGCAGAGTCCACTCGTGCTCTAAGGAACTGCATGCAGCCCAGGGACCAGCTCTCGCAGATGCTGGCCGATCAGCAGCCACCGCCCCCGTGGGACAATACAAAGGACGGACGGCAGTGCATCTCGGCGTGAGGCGGGCAGGGGAGGGCTGGTTTCCTTTTGCCAACCCCATGTGCATGGGGAAGCTCTTCAACAAAACGTAGGGTTTTCACATCTCCTCCCACTGTACACTTTTAAAAGTGTTCTTAAGCATACACAATCCAAGCTCTCTAAAGATTCAGCTTCCTTCTTGGTCACTTCATTAATAGCGCAAATGCTCCCCTACAAATCAAAATCTTTAAAGTCGTACAATTTTCGCAGATGAGTTTTTGGGGGTGGGGGAAACTAGTCTTTAATTTTCTCTTTAATGGTGGGGTTGGAAGTGCAACGGAAACAACTATTACTCTGAATTTTCCCAATCTTTCAACCTAAAACACAAGGTCAGATACAGAAAAATGAGCTCTCTGCTCCTCCCAAACCAATGGCAGGAAAGGCACAGGGGCAGATTTTCAAAGTAGCTACACATGAACAGCATTCCACTAAAAATAAAGTGCACAGATGTCATTCTCGCCGAAGGCTGGATCCAGGCAATGGCTACTAGCCCAGCGAGGACACTGGAAAGTAAGGTTTTCTGCCAGTGCTTCCACTTTGCCTAGCATACCCTCTCTAAAATGTAGAGATTTAAACCTACCTGCCAATTCAGACTTGGGTCGCCTATTAAGTACCTTTATAGTCCCTTCGCCAGGGATTTGACACCTGCGCTATTGCGATGAGCATGCGCGAGGGCCGCTCTGAACCGGGCGGCCAGTGTACAGCCCTAGGCCTCTAGCGCAGGCCTAATGGCCAGAGTCCAGCCTGAACTTTGCCTTCCCGACAGAAGCAACCAGAGAGCGGGATGTGCTCACTCCTCGGGTGTCCCAAACCCAGCTCTTTCATGGGGTGAGGGATGGGAGGGCATGAGTTTATGGGATTGATACTTATAAATTATTCCTGCTTGGGCAAAGGTTGAAGAGGGTTGCAAGGTCCCCCTAAACATCGGCACTACTTTCTGAAGCCAGGAGGGGCGGCGCCACCGCAGGCGCTCGCACTGCACCACGCGACGCCGAGCGGAGCCCATCCTTATTTGAGGGGCAGGGGCAGGTACGCTAGGGCGAGCACTGAGGACCCAGACTAGGTGGGGCGCCACCCTAGGACGAACCGCCAGGGCATCTCCAGGGTCTCAGTAGAGGGCGAGAAACCTGTCCAGTGCATGGACACCAGCATGGGAAAAACTGGGCGTGGGTGGGAGGGTCCTACCCCGGATAGGGAAAGCTAGTCTCTGGGAACAGGCCGATAGTAACGCTCCAGGCGTATATTTTCCTCCCTCGGTGAATTTCAAAGTCCCTGGCGGCTGCGCCCTCGAGACACGGAGAGAAGAATACCTGGTTTGGTGACCATCTCGGGCCTAGAAGGTGCAGGGCTCAGTCCGCTGCCGCCACTGGGATCGCTTCCCGCAGCCGCAGCCTTCCCAGGAGTGGCGTCCCGCTCCTGCTCCGCATCCCCCTTCTTTCCCCTGTCCCGGAGCGCCCAGATGAAAAGCGCTCCGGCCAGACCCCCTCCGACCAGCAGGGCGGACCAGACGGCGCCCATGGCTGAGAGGCCACAGCTGCGGGAGACGACGGGGACCCAGGCTCAGGTCACGAAGGCAAAGCCACACCTACCCCGCCAGCTCCAGCCTTTTACGGTCCTGGTTGGCCCGCGGCCCGGCAGGGAGCCCAGCCCTCCGCATCTAGAACTCAACTTTCCCAGCCCCGCCCCGGGGCTGCAGCCCCAAGCTCTGGCTGGGCGACTCGACCGCCCTCCTTTTCCAGCGTTTTCCACTTTCGACTCCACCAGTCACCGGGTCGAGTCCACGGGGTACCCCACTCCACGAGTGTTTCGCAGGCCTAAAGGACCCAAGTGCGCACAGCTACTGCGTGCACAAACCAGTCCCGCTCCACCCGTTTTCCTTTTCACTCTACTGCCCCCTAGACCAGCCCTGACTCCTCCCGGTAGACACTCAGGAGCAGCGTGGCGAGCTAGAGGCGGGAGCTTACAGAGCTTAGACACGGGAGAGGCCAATGTGCGTCGATGACTCGCGGGACTACGGCTCCCGCTGGAGCGGTAGCTGGGCCGCGTGGGTGGAGTAAGCTGCGAGCTCTGCGGCCGCAGGGAGTGGAAACACGGAGATCTAACCGAAGCTCCATTTAGCCGCCAGTTAGGTGTGCTTTGCCTCCCCAAGCCTCTCCCTCCAAAGGACTGGACTGAGAGCCGTCCATCTGTAAATGCCAGTCATGTCAGCTACTTCCAGTCGTTGCTTCTTCCGCGACTTCTTTTGGGGGTATGTGGTTGTTGCAAAACGCGCACTCTCCTTGATGGACTGGATGTTGCTCAGGGACAAGCTCCTACAGATGGGTTTGTTAACAAAAGTAAACACCCCCTTTGTTGAGTGCTGCGTGCCAGGTTATAAGGTATGCATTTGATTTGATCCTCACAAACAACACCATCCTGTGATCTAAGCATTTGCACATTTGTTTCGTTAAAAATCAAAATTCAACCTAGTACATTTGAGGACCTAATTGGTTTTCTTAAGCAATTTATGAATGGGGCAGCATCCCATCTAGCAACTAGAAGGGCACTCTGAGGGCTTGTACAAAATGAAGGACGTAATAGGAAGAAGGGTGGGGCAAGGGAGGTGTTATGGAAAGAAAATGAAGGGTTATTTTGGAGCTGGAACATCTTTTGTGGGGAAGAGATGGGGAAGGGTTTTTATTATGTAGATTGCCTCTCCTCTCCATGGGGAATACTGGGGGATGTTTCTGCGAGAGGCTGAAACTGCAGTTAGGTTGGGAATTAAATATAGGTTTGGTATCATGGGTTTTTAGAAAGAATAAAGCCATTTGGGGCCTGTGTTTGTTTTTGTTTGTTTGTTTTCTTTAACACTTTCTAAATTCAGTCTTCTGCTAATCTGATAGTTTAACACACCAGCTTCAAGCTAATGACTCCCACTTTTGTATCTGCAGGGTGAGACTTTCCTTTGAACTACACGCTCCTACATCCAATTGCTGAGACCACGGCTGGCAAATAGCTGCCTTGGAATAATGATTAAACTGGCTCCCTCTGGTAAAACCAATGGCTCAAATGTGCCCCGTGCTTGATCGGATAGCAGTCCGTAATGGGATGCCAGGCTCAGCCAGTGGAGTTACTGAAGGGTTGGTGCATACCTAGGTGCAGGTCACAACCCCTGCAACTATAAGGGAGTGGGGAGGTGGGGAAAGGTGGGGAACAAGACCACCAACTGAGTATTCCCTCCTGGATGGCAACAGACAGCTCAAACCAAACTCACTCAAATCTGAATTCCCAGTCTCCTTGCCCAGACCAGCTACTTGCCCTGCCTCTCATCTCAGGAAGTGGCAACCACATCATTTCCCATTGGGGGAAAAAAAATCAGCTTAGAATCATCTTTGATTTATTCCCTCTCGCAGTAGACAGTAGCAAATTCTACCACTCTTTCCTCTAAATATATTCGGAATTCTACTTCTCTCCACAGCAAATGCCACCCTGTCTGCCACCATCATCTCTCACCTGGATTATTGCTGTCACTTCCTATTGCTCCCCACCCCCCACTTCAACCCTTAAGCCCCTAATGGGGCTTCTGTTAAAACATTCTCATAAACTGCTTCTCTGCCCAAGACCCTCCAGTTGCTCTACATCTTATGGTAAAAACCTCTAGATCCTACAGGATCTGTCCCTCATGACCCCTCCAAGCTCATATCCATCTGTCCCTCCTTCAGCTACACTGGTTTCCTGGACTAGAGTCATCCTTCCCACAGGTATCCATCCGGATGTCTATCCTCTCTCCCTCACCCTCTTCGGGTCTTTGACCAAGTACCATCTGCCCTGTGAGCCCTTCCCTGGTAATCCAATTTTAATTATAACCTCCTACTCCCCGTACTCTGCCTCTGCTTTATTTTTCTCCTTAACATTTAGGGCATCACTTCTAAATAATATTTAATCCCTGGATTTGTTCTGTTTAGTTTCTCCTTCTTTTCTTTAGAATGTAAACTACATGAAAGCAGAGTTTATTGTTTTTTGTACTTTGCTGGATAACCAGCACCTGGAACATTCCCAGCATGTGCTGCAAGAGGTACAGTTTGAGTGAATGAACTGAATGCTCCGTGTATCCCCCACCTGGAGCATTATGGTCACCTTCTTTATACAGATGCTATGTGCATTTTTAAGTACAATATAGATGTTACTTTTTTTGTCAAGATTTCATGTCTTAGCCTAATTAGGGATTCAAAAATAGACTTTTTAAAGACTTCTAAAGTTTAAAACCACTGAAAACCACCCATAACTCTCACAGCCTTAAGATAACAAAATCAATCTTCAGATGAGTATGAAAACAATTAAAAGTGGTAGCAAAGCTACATTTTTAAAGAAAATGAATGTGACTCTATAAAATAGCAGTCTCTGTGGACTCTGTCTTTTATAGACTCTAACTCCATTGTGGAACCCGTCTTACTAACTGGTTCTTAAATTGTAAGACTATGGATAGATAAATTTTTAAAATCCGAATTTCGAAGAAAATTTAGATTTGTTCTATATTCTGTTGTCAAACTAAAAATTGATGCCATGGGATGTCCTTGAATGTTATAAACTCTAAAGCCAATAGATAATTGCTAGGAATTTTCATCAAATAGGATGAAAATCCTTGAACGTTTTCTTCTTATTTCCTTAGCGATAATTTCAGTTGCTGCTTCTTTGGTCAAAGTGTTTTTTATCAATGTGCTAATGAAAAAAACCTGAGCACATCTGTCAAATCTTGGAACACAATCCCCACAATTCATTTCTAATATCTAGAAGGCTCTTTTTAAAAACTTTATTGTCAACAATCGCTACTTCATTAATTAACAATATAACCAAAACATGACATAATTCCTCCAAACCCATTAGTATCAGATTTATCACACATTTTAGAAGAACATTATTTATTTGCCTTTTCTAAACTTAAATGTTGATTCATTAACATTTTATGTTACTGCTTTAAAAAATACTCCATTTACTACCATATTTATTAAAAGCCTATAGCCATATATTCTAAAAACATTATTATAGCCCTAATAACACTGTTTATCACCATACAATTACAAAATAATGTCCTTTGCCTTTATTTAGAAGATCTCTGAGCCTAGGAAGGCAGGTTCAGTAGGGATGAGGGAGGAAGACGATAAGTCTTGTGGGATGGGTTAAATTTAAGGCACTAGCAGGGACCTTTTCTAAGGGTCTGTAGTTTGAAAAAAAGTATTGGAAATTCCTCATAGACAGGTGGCAGTTACATCCATAATAGAGATTAATGTTCTGAAGGGAAATCAAGAATGAGCCTAACCTCAGCCCTTCTTGTAATTTCAAGAAGAAAGGTTGGAAAGCTGCTTCCATGTTGCTAGTCATATTACAATTATGTCCAGTGTAATATTTTAGAGGCCATAATGTAGTGCTCATGTTCTAATGATTATCATCCTATTAAATAGAATATAAATAGATAGGTATAGATATGGATGGATATTTTTAAGTTTTTTGTATATATGTGTGTGTGTGTATATGTGTGTGTATCTTTTTTCTTTAACCTCATGCAAGAAAAGGTTGCTCACTCACTGCTGGTGTATACAGTGATGTGATGAGGACCAAGCAATGAAAAGCAGCTTTCAAAGGGAGAGCGACCTGGGCACGTTTGTAGGCAGGAAAGAGCCAGTGGATATAAGAGAGGGAATACTTGCTGGGAATTCCATAAGGGAGAGGAAGCCATGGGCCAAGTGCACCAGTGAAGGGTTTGGCCCCAGATGAAAAAAGAAGAGGAGATGGACATGAAAAAGAGAAAAGAGTGAACATCAGAACATTTGAGGTGCAAGGGAGGCAGGGAGTGAGGTTTTCAGCTGAGTGGGAGAAAGGAAATAGGGTTGAGGTTTTAAGGAAAGCAGAGGATATAGGAAACAGTCACTGAGAGAAGAGCTTGTCAATCGGGAGACTTCTCCCTCATTGAGTCCTGTCGATTCTACAATCATGGGCCTCTTGCATTGCCCCCTTCTCTGTCATTCCCAGTGCCCTGGCCCCCATTACGGTTCACTAACTCTGTCCAGACAACACAATGGCTTCCCCATTCATCTCTGCACCACCCTCCCTCTGGCTTTCATCTACTCTGCAACCACTTGTGATTTAATCCTCATAAAATACAGCCCTGAGCGGGGCATCTCATTTGTCTACCAGGTTAAATTCAACCCCATATTTGCCTTCAAGGTCTCTATGACACAACCCCAAAGACCTCTCCAGGGCATTCTCTTACCATTTATGTGCTCTCCAGCCAAAGTGGGACTCTCCCTCTGGAACCTTCACTCATTGGTCTAGACATTTCCTAAAAGCCACTTTCTCCCATGAAACTTCCCCAGCCGCCAGTCCCATCCCGTGGCCCCCAGACCTCATATTGATACTGCATTTTCTTTGAACTCTGACTACATATTATCTTTCTTAGAGCAAAATATGAATTTTTTCTCTGACAGTATAATTATTTTTGTAGTTCACTTTGTCCCTGTATTAGATTTTAAATGTCTTGAGGGCCAGTGTTTATTCTTCGTTTTCATCTAACAGCTTTTTCATTATCTATGTTCATTGAATACCTAAGACAGTCATACTTCAGTCCTCCTTGACTTCAGAACTCATCAAACCCTGTACTTGTCACATTTTGACAAGAAAAAAAAAATGTTTCAGCACTCGGCGCTTGCTCAAAACTCATTGCACTTGCTAGAACTTGTGTGAGTCACAACGCCGCCGCCCAAGAGAAAATGTTTCCTCACTCATTGCTTGAAAACTCACTCGGTACTCGTCTGTTTTGGCACTCATCATGAGTTCCGGAACAAATTAACGATGAGCACTGAGGTACCCTGTCTATACTGGCACTAGGCTAAGTGCTTTACGAGGATTATCTCATGTAATACCCTGACAGAAGTAATCTGCCCAAGGTCATACAGCCGATTAGTGACAGAGCTGGGATTTGAATCCAGCATTCTGACCTCCTAGGACCCATGCTTGAAACTCCAGTTAAAATGAATCCTAAGAGCCATTAAACCAAGTTTCAAAGCATAAATTTTGAAAGTGAGTGTGCAGATTTAGATGTGTGGCACTTCTGGTGGTACTCCAAGATTTATGGTGAATTTCAGCCTTGCTCTTGATTTGTAATTCCTCTTTCTACAAGCCCTGGCGCCGTGGCCTCATTAGGGAAAGGTACTCACCACCGCCAGCACCTGTCCACTGCTGTCAAGCCTCTGGCTCCTGTTACTCCGGGTAACATTAACCAGCAGTTAAACCTTTCTGCAGAGCAGTCACATGGGACTGCCCCCGCCTCAGATTTCACAGAGACATTTTTCTCAGTGCAACTGTTTCCAAACCTCTGACTCATCTCAGCTCCAGAACAGCCTCAAGGCCGAGACCTCTTAAGCTAAATGATGAAACCTGTAGAGAAAAACAAAACCTGTGCTGAGAGAACTTGCTCATTTTATAGAGAAAAATTAAGACAGACCACTGCTTTGTAGCACATAAAATGGTGGACCCCACCTAGAATAAAGTCCTAAATGTCAATGGCAATCTACAAAACTAATAGAAGAAATTCCAGGAGACAATCGCTATGATATTGTATAACAAAAGAGGTCCAAAAATGTCTTGGCTTCATCAAAATAAGGGTACCTGGCAATGAAGGATGCCATAGACAAAGTTAGCAGGTAGATCCATACAGGGAGATAATTTCAGTGTTATTAAAACTGACAAGGGGCCCTGGCTGATGTGGCTCAGTGGATTGAGTGCCCGCCTGTGAACCAAAGGGTCGCTGGTTCGATTCCCAGTCAGGGCACATGCCTGGGTTGCAGGCCAGGTTCCAGGGAGGAGGCACGTGAAAGGCAACCACACATTGATGTCTCTCTCTCTCTCTCTCTCCCTCCCTTCTCCTCTCTCTAAAAATGAATAAACAAAATCTTTAAAAACTGACAAGGGATTAATATATAGATTACAATGAACTGTTACAAACTGACAAAAAAAAGACATGAGCTCCAATATAAATGGACAGGGGATGTTTTTCCCTGGTGCATAGAACAGTGCCTGGAATATAATAAACTGCAAATTTGGGGGGAATAAAGGAATGCTTACAAGAAGATGAAGAAATGCTCAGACTCACTGGTGATCAGATGAATGCAAATTAAAACTCATATTGCACTGTTTTACACTGATTAAAAAGGCAGATATTAGAAAGAAGATGTGATGATGCTGGTGGGAGTGTAAACAACTGCAAACAACCTGAAGAACAATCTGGAAGGATTTTAATGAAATTAGGTAAGTATACACCCCATGACCAGCAATCCCACTCCTGAACAAGCATGACCCAGAGAAAATTTTGCACAAGACTATAAGGGGAAACATGATGCTATCCAGAGCGACAGTTAAGTTCAAGGGCACCTTGCTGCCCATCGGGTGAAATAGCTAAGTAAACATGGTAGATGCCTATGAAATACAGTGCAGTAGTTAGAACAATGAACTACATCTACACATAGTAACATAATTAAATATGAAATACATAGTGATGATTAAAAGGTAAGAAACAAGGTTTCCAGTATAACAGTATTTGTGTAAATTGAAAAGACATACATTCAAAATAACCCCACTGAAGTTTCAAAGATACATGCATACATATCAAGGCGAATTCTTAAATGTATTAAAGAGTGTCTTCAGTGGCCAAAGGATAGGAATGAGCATTAGAAAAAAGGAATGAATAAATAACCAGAGAAGGGCCTTCCTCAGACCAGGGAAGATAATAGCTCTGAACGGGCAGGGGAAGCATTGGAGATATTGCTGAGCACAAGTTCCTATTCAGTAGGTCTGGGTTTCTGGGCGCCTGGGTTTCTGCTTCTCCAGTAAGTTGCCAACCGATACTGCTAGTCTGTGGACTTTCGGTAGCAAGGACACCAGGAGTAAGGTGAACTCAGATCTGGAAGGTTTAAAGAGGAAGGGAGGAAGGGAGGGTTCAGCAAGGGGGAAATGGAACTGGCTTAAGAGGGGTGGCAGGGCCTCCAGGACAGGGGTAGTGGGTCTAGAACATAACAGGGGGAGCCAGGACGTGATCGGGCTCTCTCTGCTTTTTGGTGTCCGTCATGTCACGCCATGCCGAAACGCCAGCTCTTCACCCAAGCGGCATCAATTCAAATAATTGTAGTAAAGAACAAAAGACTGCCCGTTCCCACCAGGTGCAAATTGTTACTGAAGAGAATGTAGGCCAGAATTCTCCTCAGAGAGGTCATCCCTACCCCTCTACGCAAAGCCATCCCTTCATCACGCATCCAGCTGGCCCGCCCTGGTATCTCCCAACCTGCACCTCAGTGATGGTCATCGTACATCGCATCGCTCATCCTGTTACCTTTTCTGATCAATGGTGTGTTTCCCTCACTAGAGTATAAGTTCATTAAGGCAGGAAATCCATAGGTTTTTCCTGGTGTCCTATAGCTTGACTAGGGGCTCAAAACATACATTGAATGAATCAATGAATCAATGAAGAAATATCAGGAATGATGAAGCACTAAAATGTATTGACAAAATATAGGATGTAAATGCCTAGAAAAAATTTTTTAAAGAATTGACAGTTATCTTCTTGGGAAAGAGTGAAATCTATTAGAAAAGGACAGACCCAAACAAAACTATGATGAGGACAAAGTTTGGGGTGCCCTTTATCCCCTGTTTCCTGTCTTTTTCCTTTTTTTTTTTTTTTGAGTATTCTTTTTTAACTGCTTCCAGATCCCTCCCACCCACCCAACCATGGCATGGAGTACTGATTCTGTTAACATGTCAAAAGAGAAAGTCGCTGTGTCACCAACACCTTAGAGGGGATTTGCTTGATATTTTAAAGTAAATCTAGACAGAAAACAAAAAAAGAATAGATTTCTAGTGGAAGCATTTCACCCCCTGCGCCCCTGCCGGGGAGGAGTATTGAGGACAGCAGGGCTTCTCCAGCTCTCCACACCAGAGTGTGTAGTGACACCTGTTCTGCTCACAGAGAACGTGGGTCCTCTGAGTGCCCCAGCACAAAAATGGGCTAAGTCACAAAGAAATGCAGCAGACCAAATTCGTCTCTTAAGTGGTCAAAGTTGCCAATAACAAAAGAAATACAAATTCAAACAAGACAAAAAATTTTGTCTATCAAATTGTCATAGATTTTTTTAAAGACAAAGCTCAACATTGGCAAAGACGCTAAGAAAAAGACATTCTTCTTCAACTTGTGGAAGTGGGAAAAGAGACACACTTTTTGGAGAGCAATTTGGCACTATATATCCAAAGCCTTAAAAAACAAAACAATAAATAAGAAAGTCTCCGTTGGCCTGGCCAAACCTTTATTTGAGTTGTACTGCAGCTCAAGATTTTCTCAGTCCTCCTTCCTTCCTCCTCTCCTTGCCCAGGGACCACACAGGCATCATAACCTAAAGGCTCTCCTCCTCGTGTCCTGCTCCCTCCCCAGTAAACCTCTTGAACATCTAATCCCATTTCGTCATTTGCTTCACATCAGACCCAGCCTAATGCAGCCTTCCTTGTCAGAGAAATTCTCCCCACTCCCCTATGATATGAGGCTCTTCCCACCTTCAGTGAAGACTCTGCAATGACCTTCATGGAAATAACCTAGCAGGAGGTTGAGGAAGCCAGATCTCTTCATTCTTTACCCCTAACATCCCTCATGCCTTGAATTCTACCATCAGTAATGTAGAGACATTATAAGTAGAGACAGCTTAAATCACCTCACAAAAGCCAACTATTAAATTTTCGGAAATTTAGTTAAGTTGGTAAACACAGTCGTTATTAAATATACTTACAATTAAGTAAATTATGTTAAAACGAAAGGTAATAAAAACTCAAAAACTCATCACTTCCTAGTTATTAACAACTTCCCATCATTATATATGCTCTTGAGGTTATTACATCTATTATATCGGGATATTGGAAACGATATATAATAGTGTGCTACTTGCACTTCTCTTTGAATTTTGGAGGCCAGACGTAGATGTGCTGTTTCAAGTCTTTTCTTTAGTAGCCTGAGAGGTTGCCAGCTTTGAGGGCAGCCTGAAGCAAGAGGAGGCTTTTAGCTGGTCCAGAGAGCTCTGCCCTCTGATCCAGTGAATCCAGTGGGCTTGAAGGCCCCATGGCACAGAGGCTGCTTTGGCACATCCAGAAGGGTAAACCAGAGCACAGGCCCCCAGGGGTTTGCAGCCAAGCCATGAACTCTGTGGCATAGACCTGTTCTCCTCTTGAGAAACCTATCTCGGTGTGTTGCTTGGCACTAGTAAATACAGCGCTTCAGTCATGAGACATTAGGTAACCAAGCAACTGGTGCTCATCATAACCTGGGGATCACCTGATCCACTAGGTCATAAATTCAGCTAACATTTAGTGTGTGTGTGTATGCACAACGTGCCAGGCTCTGCTCTAAATACTTTATATGTGATATTTCGTTTAATCCTCCCCACAATTCTGGGAGATAGTGCTGTTATTACTATTACCCCCTACTACAGAAAACTGAAGAGAGGGGATAAGCAATTTGTTCCATAATCACATAGCTCTTAAGAAGCAGAGCTGGATTTGAACCCAGGCCCTTTGGCTCCAAAGTCTACATGTTTAATTACCAAATTACATGGCTTCTCATGATCAAGTGGAAGTTTTCTATATAGGACTGGGCTTATTCAGAAACAAGACAGCAACACTTTGCACGATGTGCTCTCTCCTACCACACTACCATTCTTCTTCTGCCTACACATCTGACCTAGGGACTTTCTTAAAGTCCAGGTGACTGAACAGACAACTGGCACAATATGACAGTACCAGCAAAAGTGACCTGCCACAACACTGTAACCCAACTCAAAAGTGACCCTGAAGAACAAGTGAGAAGAGGAGTTTTCCAGTAGACAAAAAAATTTTTTAAGATTTTTAAAAAAAATATTTAGAGAGAGGGGAAGGAAGGAAGGAAGAGGAGGAGGGAAACATTGATGTGTGAGAGAGGCATAAATCAGTTGCCTCTTGCACACCCCCAACTGGGGACCTGGCCCACAACCCAGACATGTGCCCCAACTGGTTCGGAATCAAACTGGTGACCTTTCAGTTTGCAGGCTGGCGCTTAGTCCACTGAGCCACAGCAGCCAGGGCTCTAGTAGACAAAATACTAAGCATTTCACCCAGTTTCCCACTTTGTCTGAAAGGAGAAGTGGTCTGAGATATGTATGTCAGTAGCTGAAACAGTCAGAGACTTAGACAAGCATGTCGGCAGGAAGGGGCGCACCAGGGATCTCTAAAAATGGATCCACAGCATGAGGCTGTTTGGTTCTTTGTGAACAGCCACCAAAAGGCCTCCACTGTAGAGGAAGCACTCAGTAATCAGGTGGGACGTTTGGCCTTCCCTCTGCACTGCAGCCTCGCTTCTTTCTTTAGGTAGTCCAGTGTTGTCCAGTGATCTCATGAAAAAAGCGGGTATGAAGGCAGAAATGCAAACAGCATGCGGCTTAAGCAACCAGGGTTTCCCCTCAGCAAGCCTGATCTGGCTACTGTTTCTGTTGAATATTTAGTTGCCCAGCAATTAAAACCAAACTTGAATCCCTGCTGTGAATTAGGCTTGAATGTAAGCAAGCCAAGAAACAATGTAGCCAGAGAAAGAAATGGATTCTCTCCAGACCACCACTGCCAATACCATCTTCTGCTCAGCACTTAAATGTCAGAATCCTGGGACTGAAAGCTAAAAGCCTGCCCCAGCTTGCCTAGTAGGACTGGATGGATGCCTCCTCCTCTGGGCCTATGTGGGGAGCAGCTCTCCCTTTGCGGATCCTGTGGGAACCAAATATGCGAGCATGCGTGAAGAGTTGAAACATCAAAGGAGCCTGGGAAAAGTGGCCTTACTAGAAGAGCAATTTATTCTGGATTTGGGTTTTCTCTCCTACTGAAAAACTTCCACACACACCAATAGTCACAGACTTCTGGAATGTTTATTTACCACCTTGGTATTCCACCCAACACTGGTTCTTGATAAGAAACTAATTTTATAGCAATGGACTCACACTATGGGGTTTGCTGCTTCTATAACGTACTGCATCACCCTAAAGTGTGTGTCCTCAGAGACAGTACACTAAAGACCCACTTACAGAACTAAGTGTAATGTAGCTAGCCCAGCATAGATTACTGAGATGGGATCATGACAGACCAGGCAGATGAAAGGTTATCACCCAAAGATTTTGTAACTTGAAGACAGGAGCAGTAACTGATAAAACTTTGGGAACCAATATCATTTTTTAAATTTTATTTTTATTTTTGACAACATTACAAGATGTCCCCATCTCCCCCTTGCCCACCTCCACCCAGCTCCTACATCACCAATATCATTTTAATACATTTTAAAGTAAATTTTTGATTAAATTATCCAGAGTAGATTTCACAGAGAAAGTCCTAGATGGATATAATCCAATGAGTGAGAAGTGATTATTGTTGACTCTATAGGAATTATTTGTATTTTCTACATTCTTTTTGTTAGCCTGTATTTTCTGATTGTCTTACATGAGCATTAATATATTTTTTTCATTCTAAAAAATTACTTAAAAATGTGTCACCCTGGCCGGGTAGGTCAGTTGGTTAGAGCATCACCCCAATACACCAAGGTTGCAGGCTGATCTCCGGTCAAGGCACCTACAAGAAGCAACCTATACATACATAAGTAAGTGGAACAACAAATTGGTGTTCCTCTCTCTCTTTCTCTCTCTCTCTCTCAAAAAAAATCAATAAAAATAAAATAAATATATTTATCATCTTGAGTTTCCGTTAAACTTTATGATCTATGACCTTATTAGTACACATTTATTATAAAGACTAATATACCTAAAAAGTGGGGGGAAACTCAATAAGCCTAATTCAAAATGAAAGAAAATTATATTCTAAAGGTACAATAAAGGAAACAGTCACTCAAAGCCAGGGAAAATAATATACAAGGAAAAAGCAATAGAGTAATTCTATTTTTATTTATGGTTTATTTAATTTTTACAAATAGTTGATATAACTATGTTTTATTTACAATGTTACTAATATGTGAGAAGACATGTGAATATTGATCTCACAGATGGCAAAAATATATAAAATATTAATTAGCAAAAGCAGAAGACCATTGTGAAATGTTCACAAGCAAAAAGGTATAAAACTTCTGAATATTATCAAGTCAAAGTTGTACATCCATGGTGAGACACTCATCATAAATTATGTTTAATGTTTAATGAGAGAAAAAATAGCCGTGTACTATATAGTAAATAAAATCTGTCTAATTGTCTTCCCAAATTCTTCTATGCTAAGTTATTTCATAGGAGTCTTTTTGCACTTGCATTTATATTCCTTCCTGACATTTATCTTCTCAAGGAACTAAAAAAAAAAGGGGGGGTGAGAGAAAATCATTAATAGGTTGGCAAATAAAAATTGTACAGTCCTGCCCACAACCACAACCATACCTAAATTCACAACCTCACACTCTATAACATATAGTCTCATTGTACTCAAAATCTCATGTTGACAGACCATGAGAGATGTTGAAACTACCTTTGGAAGGTAGCTGCATAACATCAGAAATACATAAATCTAACTCACACCTGTTTGGTGCCCAAGTCCAGCCCAGCCCAGCTCAGCACAGCCTTGTGCTACTCATCCCTACTAGTAAAGGCCTGGCTCTATTCTGCGTAGCAGACGTAATGAAGCGAAGGGTAACACATAGAGCAAATAATCCAGCAGCAGGTCTTGGAATGTGTATATAAGTATATGAGCTCATGTAACATATATGGGTATGTACATGCATGGTGAACATGGACATCATAGGAGTTAAAAGAGAATGAATGTTCATACATAAATTTAAATAAGTAACGACAGTTTGGGTGTGTATATGTATGTGTGTGTATGTTTATGTATGTGTATATACATGAAAACTTTTCTATAATAGTTTCCCTGCACTCCTGGTAAAGTTGAGAATATAGGATGTAAGAATAAAGGGTTTTAGTGGCAGGTGTTCTCAGAGACTCAGATGTAGCCAGGAACATCATCTCTTTTTAGTTAATGCAGCTAAAAGAGTATAGCCAGTATGTCAGGTATGCTTCCTTTTGGCCAAAATTATTGAATTAAGTGTTCATCAAGAGAATGGATTAAAGCAACAGGGGACAAATCAAAATGAAAAAAAAATGTTTCCACCAAGAATGTTAACTAGAACTATGAATCATTACAACACTGAGAGCAAATCATAGTATATATAGTGTATATATAGATAAGTGTAAATATACATCTATATAGATATAGATACATAGTCATGGTAAGAGGAATATATATGTATATATAGAGATACACATATATCACATAATTATATCTATGCTTAAGTAATTTACATATATAATCATATATACAATTACATAATTATATAAGCATATTTTATACATCAGACATATAAATATATATAAATATACTTCTGTGGCCTTATATATAAAATAGCCAGTTATTGTAAGTACATACATATATATTAAATATATCTGGCAGGCCTATCATTGGTGCTGAAAACTAGAAGAGAACTTTCATCCCAGTTATGTAATGGAGTCTTTCAGCCCCATCTCTACCTCATACTCTAGACCTCCCTTCATCTTGCCTAATTTAACTTTGAAACCAGACTGGATCTGAGCTTGGTCAATATAGTTGTATGCCAGTAAGTATAAGCTATTGTTAACTCTTGGAAAAAAAGAAATTCCGTATCCCATTCCTAGGAACCCTGACCATCTTGTCTGCACAGCCTCAAAGACTCCATGGACTGTGTACCCAGTGAACACTTGTCAAACACATGACTTATGATTTACTAGCTCTGACTCTGGCCCCATGCTTAGCTGGCTTCCTGTTTTGCGACAGGGTTGGTCTGGGTGCAGAACTTCCTGCTCCATAGTCCACTGTCTCAACCTCCACTCCACCCCTGCTACATATGCTCTTCCAAGGAGACCTGCTCCATGACAGAGGTAGCTGGGGCAGGCTGTGCAAGTTAAGGGAGGGGAACCTAGAAGGGCAAAAAGAGAAAATGGAAAAAAGACAGAGGACACTGGTGGGTCCCCAGGAAGTGAACTTTTCCCCTGGTCTCTTTCCACATGAGGTTGACAAGGATGATGCTGTCAATCCCAATTCCATTTTGTCCCTACACAAGCCACAGTTCTTTGTCCTTAGATGTGGAAGCAAAGGAAACTTAAATACTTCCTGGAGAATTCAGAGTGTTTCAGTGCCAGTCAGAGTTTGCAAGGCATGTGCCCTATACATAGTTCCCTTTCGCTGTGGCCCCTTTCACTGTGGCCCCGTTAAGGCCAAACCCAATACAGGTGCATCACCAGGGAGACAGCACCTCTGACAGTAGAAACCAAATAGGCAGGATAAAAAGAGGAAAGTGCCAAATCCTATCTCTTGGCCCCTGTCTGGGAAAAATCATGCCCTTTCTGCATGTCTGTAAGAAAAAGAAGTGTCTTGCTTTTGGTGGAGTGCTGATGTCTTCCAACAGACAACTGTGAACCCCTCAGCAGGCCTTTCTGAAATGCTTTACTCACACTTGGCATCCTGTAGCCCTTCCTTAGAATGAATTCCTTAAAGGCAACTGGTCCATAAAGTTTTGCAAATGCAAATAACTCCTCCTAAAAGAGAGTCAATGTTAAAAAAACAAACAAACGGAAACAAAAAACAGAAGTCAGAAGCTTGATTTCATACTTGTCCTAATTAGCATTTAACTCTATAAAATACCTCATTTTAAACCACTTCCTCATTTGGAAATCTGTGCATAGTTTGCATTCACAAGTTAATGAATATAAAGGCTTTCAAAAGATGCACAACTTTCTCTCCTTTCCCTGCCTTTTTTCTAACCCTTATATTAAGGATAAGCCATATATTTTATTGTTTTTACATTATAAAATCTTTGTAAGATAAACGTTCTTTTTAAATTTATTTATTGTATTTTTTCCATTACCATTTAGTCCCCTTATGCCCACCCCACCCCTGCAAACACCACACTGTTGTCCACATCCAGGAGTCCTTTTTCCTTTTGACTCAATCCCTCTGTCTCCTAATCTCCCCCGATTTGTGGTCATCCTGCTCTCTACATATGAGTCTGTCTCAATTTTGCTTGTTAGTTCAGTTTGTTCATGAGATTCCACATGAGTGAAATCAAATGGTATTTGTCTTTCTCTGACTGGCTTATTTCACTTAGCATAATGTCCTCCAGGTCCATCCATACTGTCCCAGAGAGTAAAACTTTCTCCCTCTTTTATGGCTAAGTAGTATTCCATTGTGTAAATGCCCCATAATTGTTTCATCCACTCAACTACTGATGGACACTTGGGCTGCTTCCATACCTTGGCTATTGTAACAATGCAATGAACATAGGGGTGTTTATGTTCTTCTGAATTAGTGTTTTGGGTTCCTTCTGATATATTCCCAGAAGTGGGATCACTGAGTCAAAAGGCAGATCTGTTTTTAATTTTTTTGAGGTATCTCCATACTGCTTTCCACAGTGGCTGTACCAGTCTGCATTCCCACCAACAGTGCAAAAGGGTTCTCCTTTCTCTACATCCTCACCAGCACTTGTTCTTTGTTGATTTGTTTATGATGGCCATTCTGACAGGTGTGAGATGATACCTCATTGTGGTTTTAATTTGCATTTCTCTGATGATTAGTGACATTGAGCATCTTTTCACATGTTTATGGGCCATCTGTATGTCCTCTTTGGAGAAGTGTCTATTCAGGTACTTTGCCCATTTTTTAATTGGTATTTTTTTTGGGGGGGGTGTTGATTTTTGTAAGTACTTTATAAACTTTGGATATTAACCCCTTATCAAATGTATCAGGCAAATATGTTTTCCCATTCTGTGGGTTGTCTTTTTATTTTGTTGATGGTTTCCTTTGCTGTGCAAAAGCTTTTAAGTTTGATGTAGTCCCATTTGGTTTTTTTGTTTCCCTTGCCTGGGAAGATATATCTGATAAAATATTGCTACTAGTAATATCCATGATTTTGCTGCCTATGTTTTATTCTGGGGTTTTAATGTTTTGGGTCTTGTATCCTGATATTCTGCTGACTTTATTTATCAGTTCTAGTATTTTCTTGGTGGAATCTTTGGGTTTCTCTATGTACACTATCATGTAATTGGCAACTAAAGACAGTTTTACTTCTTTTCTAATTTGGATGCCTCATATTTCTTTGTCTTGTCTGATTGCTGTGGCTAGGACTTCCAGTACTATGTGGAATAAGAGAGGTGAAAGCAAACATCCCTGTCTTGTTCCCAATCTTAAGGTGAATGCTTATAATTTTTGCCAATTGAGTATGATGCTGGCAGTGGGTTTGTCACATACAGCCTTTATTATGTTTAGGTATGTTCTCTCTATTCCCACTTTGATGAAAGTTTTTATCATAAATGGGTGCTGAATTTTATCAAATGCTTTTTCTGAATCTATTGATATGATCATGTGGTTTTTATCATTTTGTTTCTGTGATGAATCACATTTATTGATTTGTGAATGTTGTACTAACCTTGCATTCCCAGAATAAATCCCATTTGATCATGGTGTATGATCCTTTTGATGCATTGCTGTATTCAGTTTGCTGAAATTTCGTTGAGAATTTTAGAGTCTATGTTCATCAGGGATATTGGCTTATAATTTTCTTTCTTCGTGGTGTCTTTATCTGGTTTTGGTATACGGATAATGCTGGCCTATAAAATGATCTTGGACATCTTCATTCCTCTTTAATTTTTTGGAATAGTTTGAGAGGGGGGGTGTTAGTTCTTCTCGGTATGTTTGGTAAAATTCACCTGTGAAGTGCTCTGATTCATGAGTTTTGTTTTGTTTTTTTAGAGTTTTTTTATTGCTGTTTTGATTTCACTAACTATAATCTGTCCATTCAGATTCTTTGATTCTTCCTGATTTAGTTTTGGAAGATTGATATGTTTCTAGGAATTTATTTTATCCAAGTTGTCCAGTTTGTTGACCTACAGTTGTTCATAATATTTTCTTACAATCCTTTGTATTTCTGTGGTGTCAGTTGTTACTTCTCCTCTTTCATTTCTGATTTTATTTATCTGGACCCTCTCTCTTTTTTTTCCTGATGAGTCTGTTTAAAGATTTGCCAATCTAGTTTATCTTTTCAAAGGACCAGCTTTGGGATTCACTGATCTTTTGTATCAATTTTTAGCCTCTATTTCATTTATTTCTGCTCTGATCTTTATAATTTCCCTCTTTCTACTCATTATGGGTTTTGTTCTTTTTCAAGTTCTTTTAAGTGTAAAGTTAGATTGTTTATTTGAGCTTTTTCTTGTATTTGGAGATTGTTCGGTAATGTTATAAATTTCCCTCTTAGGATTGCTTTTTCCCTATGTCCCACAGATTTTGGATTGTCATGTTCATTTGTTTCAAGGAATCTTTTGATTTCTTCCTTGATCTCATTGTTGGCCCATTCATTGTTCAATAACATGTTATTTAGCTTTCATGTCTTTGTGTATTTTTCAGTGTTCTTCTTGGGACTGATTTCTAGTTTCATAGCACTGTGGTCAGAGAAGATGCCTGATATGATTTCAATCTTCTTAAATTTAAGAAGACTTTGAGACTTGTGTCCTAACATGTAGTCTATCCTAGAAAACATTTCATGTACACTTGAAATGTATGCATAGTCTGCTGCTTTGGGGTGAAATGCTCTGAAGATATCAATTAAATCCATTTGATCTAGTGTGTCATTTAAGGCCTCTGTCTCATTGTTGATTTTCTGTCTGGAAGATCTATCCATTGAAGTCAAGGGGTGTTAAAACCACAGAGTATGACTGTATTTCTGTTGATCTCTTCCTTTATGTCCATCAAGATTTGCTTTATTCATTTAGGTGTTCCTATACTGGGTGCATAAATGTTTACTAGGGTTATGTCCTCTTGTTGGATTGTTCCCTTTATCATTATGTAGTGTCCTTCTTTGTCTCTCACTGTATCCTTGGTTTTAAAGTCTATTTTGTCAGATATAAGTATTGCTACCCTAGCTTCTTTTTCCTTTCCGTTTGTATGAAATACATTTTTCCATCCCTTTACTTTCAATCTGTATGTATCTTTCAATTTGAGGTGGGTCTCTTGGGGGCAGCATATATACAGGATTTGTTTTCTCATCCATTTAGCTACCTTATGTCTTTGGTTGGAACATTTAAGCCATTTACATTTAAGATGATTATCGACAGATACATATTTAGTGCCATTTTATTGTTAAGACTATTTTCTTTCATTTTTTTTCTTTCTCTTTTTCTTCTTCTTCTTAAAGCAAGCCATTTAACATTTGTTGTAGCATTGTTTTGGTGTTAACAGACTCCTTTAGCCTTTCTTTGTCTGGGAAGCTCTTTATTTCTCCTTCAATTTTAGATGATAGCTTTGCTGGGTAATGTAGCCTTGGTTGTAGGTAATTGTTTTTCATCACCTTGAACATTTCACACTACTTCCTTCTGGCCTGAAATGTTTCTGTTGAGAAATGAGATGACAGTCTAATTGGTTCTCCTTTGTATCTAACTGCTGGTTTTTCTTTTGCAGCTTTTAGGATTCTCTCCTTGTTTTTAAGCCTTGTCATTTGAGTTATGATGTGTCTTGGTGTAGGCCTCTTTGGTTCCAACCTGTCTGGGACTCTCTGAGCTTCCTGGACTTGTGTGTTTTTTTCCTTCACTAGATTAGGGAAGTTTTCGGTCATTTTTTCTTCAAATAGGTTCTCGATCCCTTGCTCATTCTCTTCTCCTTCTGGTATTCCCATGATGTGGGTGTTGTTATGCTTCACGTTGTCCCAAAGGTTTCCTAAGCTCCCTCCATTTTTTAAAATTCTTCTTTTCTTTTGGCTGTTCTGATTTGGTGTTTTCTGCTACTGTGTCTTCCAAATCACTGATTAGGTCCTCTGCTTCATCTAATCTACTGTTCATTCTTTCTAGTGTATTCTTCATTTCAGGTATTATATTATTAATTTCTGACTTGCTGTTTTTTATGGTTTCTATGTCTCCTTCCATGCTGTTGAAGTTCTCACTAAGTTCCTGGAACAGCATACATATAACCAGTTTTTATGAACCCCATTATCCGTTAAATTGCTTGCCTCTACTTCATTTAGCTCTTTTTGTCTGTAAATTTCTCTTGTTCTTTCATTTGGGGAGTGTTTCTTTGTCTTCCCATTTTGGTTGATTCTTTGTGTTTGTTTTTATGTATTAGGTAAATCTGCTGTCTCCCATTTTTGGTAGGGTGGTTTTATGTAGTAGGTGTCCTGTGGGATTCAGCAGTGTAGTCTCCTTGATCACCTGAGCTAAGTGCTCCAGGGATGTCCCTTGTGTGGGTTATGTGAGCTTTTTTGTTGTGATTGAGTCTTGTTTGCTATTGGCTTGTTTGTACATGGGGGCAACCCTCAGGCTGGCTGACTGTGAGGATCAAACCAGACCACAGTATACAAGCTGCTATGCAGGTGCCAACCACATGAAGCAGAATTTGCCTCAGCAGGGCCTGGTGCCTGCCAAGATTTTTTGAATATGCCACTTGAGAAGCTAACTTGATTCTGCACTGATATTGTCTGAAGCTAGCAACTGGGTGTGTTGGTTCTGGGGCCTCTTGGGAGGGGTTCCAGTGCAGTTCATTGTCAGATGCTGCCTGTGTCTGTCCCTGGGCAGCAAAGTGATCCACAGTTTATAGGTAACTCTTCTGGGCCTGGGTGTGCATGGGAAAGACTAAGCTGCGCACCAAGGCTGGCTTCTACCAGCAGCGAGCCTGGGGGCAAGTCAGCAAAAGGTCCGAGGCACTCTGAGATCTACCTCAACCTGCCTCTGCCTGGCAGCTGCCCGTTAGGTTCAGTCACTGAAATCTGGGAGTATGCAAGTTGCATGAGGTAGGTTCTCATGAGTCCCCAGGTGGGGATGAATGGTGTTCACCAGATTAATACAGGTTCAAACTTGGTTCCAGGGTGGGTCTGAGGCCACTCAGCAAAAGCGCCAGAGTATACCAAGACCAGTTGCCACCCCCCAGGTGACAGCAGGCCTTTGTGGTGGTGTGAGGTGGGGGGATCTAAGGAAATCATCAGGGTGGGGCCAGCCCAGTTTATCAGGCACAAACAGACCAAGATTTTGCTGCGTGCAGGGAGAATTCTGCACCGGTTAGGTATGCAAGAGAAAAGTGATGCCATCCTAGAGCCACACAGCTCAGTCTGTCCTAGATTCTGTTGGGACCCTGAGCTTAGCAGGGCAGGGATGCCGGTAGTTGAGAGTGTGGGGATAATGGACCTCCCATGAGAGATAGGTGCCTCTCAGGCTTGGGGGCCAGCACAGGGAGAGGCACCTGCCCCAGAGTCACTCAACTCAGTCTGTTACAGATTCTGCCCAGACCTCCTTGGGAGCCCAAGTTCAGCAAAGTGGTGCCAGCAGAAGTTGGGAGGGTGGGGCTAGAGGATCCCCCGTGGTGGGGAGGCACTGTCAGGTTCACAGGAAAGTGAGGAGAATGGCCCTCACCCAGAACCACACAACTCAGTTACTGACATCCCCCCGATTCTATTCAGACCTCTGTACTCCAGCCCAGGCAGCTGACTCCTTTGCTGGGTGTGACCTATGCATGGTTGGGTGACAGGGAGTCCAGAGGGTGGGGCTATTGCATTCCTTCAGAAAGCCTGCTGGCCAAGTCAGATCTCTGGGAGCTCTGAGACTTTAGCTGACCCTCCACTGGGCCCAGGGCTGGTAGAAGCCAGGTGTGGTGTGCATCCTGGTTCTTTCTGCAGACAGACAGGCCCAGCAGAGGGGGCCACAAGCTGTGGAATGCTGATAACCCCAAACAGGTTGCCCAGGGCCAGTCACAGCATCTGATATAGGCCTGTACCAGTCTTTGCCAAACTACCTAATGCACAGAAACAAACACAAGGAGGCAGACAAAATGGGAAGATGAAGAAGCAGGCCCCAAATGAAAGAACAAGAGAATTCTACAGAAAAACTAGATGAAATGGAGGCAAACAATTTATCAGCTAGAGAGTTTAGAGTAATGATTATAGGAATACTCCATACCATGAAAAAAGACATAGAAGCCATAAAAAGGACCAACCAAAAATAAAGAATGCAATACCTGAAATAAATAATACACTGGAAGGAATAAACAGTAGGTTAGATGAAACAGAGGGCCAAATCAGTGATTTGGAAAACAAGGTAGAAAAAAATAGCTAAGCCACACAGTTTAGCAATTATACAATTATTTACCTAGATGTCTAGAATCTAACCAATTTAAGAATTACAATTGTGATACTATGATATACATCATTTACAAAGAAATATGTACCTCATGTTCATTGCAGCATTATTCACAGTGGCTAAGACATGGAAACAACCAAAGTGTCCTTTGATAAGTGATTGGATAAAGATGTGGTACATATATACAATAGAATACTATTCGACCATAAAAAAGATGAAATACTACCATTTGTGACAACATGAATGGATCTTGAGAATGTCATGTTAACTGAAATAAGTCAGAAAACGTTGAGAACCACATGATTTCACTCAGATGTGGGATATAAAACTGAAAGAAACAAATGAACAAACAAGACAAACAAAAACTCATAGAACGGATAACAGTACAGTGGTTACCAGAGGGAAGCAGGGTGGGGATAATGAAGGGTAAAGGGGGTCAAATATATGGTGATGGAAGCAGATTGGACTTTGGGTAGTAAACACACAACGAATATATAGATGATGTATTATCAAATTATATACTTGAAACATACAAAATTTTATTAACTAACGTCACCTGCACTCTGTGACTGGTACAGAGCTCCTAAAACCCTTGCACTTCCTAAATATTAAGAACCACAAAGGTGAAAGGAGAGTATTTTGTTGTAACAAACCCATTTCAAGCACACAAGAGTTTATGATAATGAGAGGATCTCTGGTGAGCCCATGATGGGGGCTGGTTGCCAGAAGACTCAACCAGGTGATGAGAGAGTTGACACTTTCAGCTCCGTCTCCCAATGGCCAACAATCAGTCATGGCTATGTAATGAAGCCTCATCAAAACTCCAAAAGGACGAGGCTTAGAGATCTTCCAGGGCAGTAAACTTGCGGAGGTTCTGGGAGTGTGGCACACCTGTGGGGGGCACAGAAGCTCCATGCACGCTCCTTCCCACAGACCTCGCGCTGTGAATCTCCTCCATCTGGTTGCTCCTGAGTGTACCCTTTAATAACAAAATAGTAGCCTAGAGGGCAAATGGTTTTCCTGAGTTCTGTGAGCTGCTCTAGCAGATGACTGAACCTGAGGAGAGGGTGATGGGAACCTGCAGTTTACAGAGGGGGCTGGCTGGAAGCACAGACGACAACCTGGACTTGAGACCGGCATCTGAAGTGAGAGCAGCCTCAGGGGACTGGGCCCTTAACTCATGGGATGTGACTCAATCTCCAGGTAGATAATGTCATAATTGAATTAAAGTGTAGGACACCCAGCTGGTGTCTGCAGAATCAGAGAATTTCTGGGTGTGTGGGGGAAAAACCCTGACCCATTTGGTGACCAGAACTGACAGTGGCAGAGGAAGAAACAGTAGTGTTTTCCCTATTCAACACTATATTCACCATTTTAGATCTTAATTCCAAAGACTTGATAGCAAAAAAAAAAAAAAAATTGATCTAGCCCCAATATCTTTGGGGTATTCAAGCATTCATTTGGCTTTTCCTTTCATTTATGTGAATTAAAAAATTGAATGTGTAAGATTATATCATTGTAATTCAGTTCCTTAAGACCATTTCACCTTTCAAACAAACTCAATCAATAACCATGAAAACTCATGTGTTACCAGAAAAACAGCCACGTCATCACAGTGACTGTCCTGTAGAAGCACACCACTGCGCCCATGTCTTGTGAACCGGGGTGCCATAGCCAAGTGGTACCATGTAACGTTCACAGGCAAATCAGTCTTCAGGTATTACAAAAGTGTGATTTATAAAAGTCATTATAGAACAACTCCATTGTTTTGAATCCTTCCTGTGTCTAAACTGCCTGATAAATAATCTCATACTGTAATATTTATATCAGCCATATTTCCAAAATTTAAATATTACTTCTTTTTCATGAGCTGACCATAACCATTCTGGCAAACATCTTTAGTACCTTTTGCTGTAAAAATAAAATAGTTTTGGAAAATTATTTGTCTTTAATAATGAGTCTTTAAGAATGTATTTATAAAAAGAGAACTTCTAAGCGCCTTAAAACAATAGTTTTGTAACTATTTTTCTTTTAAAATATTAAAATATTTAATTGAGAAAGTTTTGTTATTTTTAAAAAGTACAACTAAAATAGTTTTATGTTATGTATTAAATTTATATAAATTTAGATAGGCAGCTCCAAAAACCATACACCAGGAAATTCTGCTGAATATTATTTATGTTATTTTGAGGCTTACTATAAGTTTCTTGTACTCATAAATTTGTGTCACATCTCACATCTCAAAATAAGAATTTCATACCCAGTACTAGAAGGTAAAAATGACCAAATTTCCTCCAATCTAAAGCAGACAACTAATGAGTAATTTAGGAATGAATGAGTGGCCAAATTTGCACAGCATTTTACTTTTTCAAGGTATCTGCACACTAAGATCTAGGAGAAGTTTTGGACCTGTTAAAAAAGAGTTTCACAAATATTCTCATTAGAGTCCTGTGCAAGTGGTGCATCAGTATTTCCTAGTTTTCCAGACTACGGTGATGATCTCCTTTCCCTTAGATACTTGTCCACAGAGATTAGGAGGAAGAGTTTCTTTGTAGTAGAATTAGAGCAAGTTCTTGTTGTACACGTTTGTTACTTCATGATATCAGCCTTTGTTCCTTTCATCTCAGATCCTGCAACTCTGCTGAATTGCATAAAAGAAGTTTCCTGATTGCGGTTTAGAAATTCTTTAACATTCACGCATTGTTGATTTAAAAAAAAAAAAAAGCCTTACATTTAGTTACTCAAAGAGAACCTATGGCGTTATATCCATTCTGAGTACCGAGGTGGTCTTACAAGGTCACACCACCCTTTGGGCAGCCAATTTATCCATGGAACCGAACCAAGAATGGTAAGAGTACAATAAGTGGTTGCCCCATCTTTGGAGTCATTCTGTCTACCATGAAGCAGGAGATTTCAAGTCTTGCTTATTACAAATTCCCCATCTAATGACTTGGCTTTCTCATTGCTCACTTCAAGATGCAAGCTATAGGAATTTTGGGAGCCTCTGCATTACTCCAGAGACTCTGGCTTCATTCAATGTGAGGTGGCAGATGCACTGTGATAATGCTTAGCTCAGATGATCAAATTGCAGTATATAAACATACCTTTTCCCGCACCTCCTTTTTTAAATTCTCATCTTGAGCTTTACGTAAGACCTTGGGGTCAATCAAAGGTTCATCTGCTCTTTGCCTTTTCCACTGCTTGGGGTTGAGATACCATGCTCCGTACCTCATCTTCGTGTACTTCGGTTTAGAAGGGCTCTATAGAAAATAACATAATTCCCAATTTCATTAGTTTTTTTGGTTTGTCATTTTGATAAAAATTTAGCTTATGAAAGCAATTCTCATTTATTTTGAATTTATGATTAATCCTTGCCAAAGTACTTTATGATGTTTCAGTATGCTTTGATTTACAAAGGTAACATGAAAAGTTCAAGACTGAGAAATAATGAGATTGTTAAGCGTGGTCTTTGGATTTACACAGACCTGGGTTCAAATCTAGCCTCCTCCACTCAGCAAATATTAAAGTCAGCAAATATTAAAGGGCAACTTACTTAAATTCTTCATCTGTAAACTAAGATACAGTATCCACCCCAGAGTTGTTGGGAAGATTAAAGAAAAGAATTACTTAAAGCAGCTAGAAATCATGTTAAAATTACATATTTCGCCAAAGGGTAATGACCTTAAATAATACTTGGTCAACTAAAATGATAAACCAGCACTGTGCTCAGTCTTGCAAATACTACTTTTGACCAAAATGCTAACCAAAACCAGCCTCTTGTCTCTCTAATTGGAAGAAAGAGGAGGGAAAATACATGTCATTTCATTCTGTCTCCCATTCCTCAGTAGTGCATCTGTTGGTTCATAGCTGGATACTGTGGATACAATACCCATATATTGTCTCATCACAAAGGGGGGTCTAATGCTTGGGAGGGACAAAGAAACAAAAAACACAAAGATTCTGCAATTCTCTCTTCTCACATTTAAACTATTAGGTAGAATGTGTTGGGCATTCAAGGGTCGATCCAGGTATACCTGTGTAAAACAGAGAGGATGGAATAAAGGGGAGGAAAAGCCCATTTCTCAGAGCAGATTGAGCACTGTGATCCCTCCACTCCAAGCATACTGACCACCTTGTAATTTCTAGAGCACTCGCTTCACGCTATTGCCGCAGGGTCTTTGTACTCACTATTCCTTTCACCATAATGCTTTTCTTCAAGACACCCCCGTGATTTACTCCCTTAGTTAATTCACAGGATCTTCTCAGTAGAATACTCCTGACCACCCAGTTTAAAAACTGTAATCACCTCACAACAGCCCTTATCTTCTTTCCCCACCTCATTTTTCTTAATAGCATTTATCGCCATTTGACACGTTATGTATTACTCTGATTGTTTGTCTGTCTCTCCCTGCTACATCCCCTGGTATTTAGAACAATATTTAGGACACAACAGGTGCTCAATAAGTGTTTGTTGAATTGAAGTTGGGTTCCTTAATTTTGGGAATATTGACCTTTTAAGCTGGGTTATTTTTGTTGTGGTGGAGGGGACTGTCCTATGCATTGTGGGATGTTTAGCAGTGTCCCTGTCCTCTACCACCTAGATGCCAGTAGCACCCTCCAAGTAGGGATAACCAAAACTGTCAGCTCCAGACATTGCCAAATATCCTGGGGGGGGGCTGTCGGGGGAAATTACCCTTAGTTGAGAACCACTTCATTAAAAGAAGAAGGGGAGGTAAGAGAGGGAAAAGGGAGGAAGAAAAACTGAATCTACACCATTGCTCTACTGAGGAATTTGAGTTCTGGAATATGTTATGTTGTTGGGTAGCTGGAATCCTCTTCAGACTCAGCACAAACATACTTTCTTCTGTGATGCCTTAACTGTGTACCTAACCGCACTCCATGCTCAGTGAAATTAATTACTTCCTCTGTCCTGTATAAACCATGAGATCAATTCATTATGGTTAATCATTTAACTGTTGATCCTATGCTGTCAGATAAAGTAGGAGGTCCTTACTCCTTTCTGCTGCATGGTAATCATTGTGTAAATGACCATCATTAACAAATCAACAAACAACAAGTGTTGGTGAGGATGTGGAGAAAAGGGAACCCTATTGCACTGTTGGTGGGAATGCAGATGGTGCAACCACTGTGGAAAACAGTATGGAGTTTCCTCAAAAAACTAAAGATGGAAAGCTCAGAGTCTTAAAGAACACCAAAGAAAAGAGTGTGGCAGACCTGGTAGTAAGTGGGGTAAAAAAAATAAATGTGAGTACTTCCACTTGGAGAACAGGGTAAATAGATTTACCCTCCTACCAGCAACAACCAAAAACCAGAAAAAACGGTATATATGAAGAAATTGTTTTTAAGACACTGGCCATCAAATAACAAAAGACAATGATGCCCGAGAGACAGGAAACTAACAGGATAAACCCCACAATTGCCACAGCTTACTGACTGGAGAGAGTAAGGAGCCCAGGAGAAGCCAAGAGGACTCTCTGAATTGAGAAGACAGGACTGAAAATCCAGGGAGATTAAGGCAGCTCAAGCTTGCAGCCCAGAGCTACACAGAAAGGCAATTCCAGAGGTTTATGCAGTCTCTCTGTGCATGTGTGGGAGGAAAGTACCACAGGTCCCGGGAAAAAGCAACGGAAAGGATTAGAGGGAACAGTGCCCAGCCCGGACACAGGGCCAGGGACAGTGCCCACTCCCGCCTGAGAAATCTAAGGACTCACAGGACTGTGGCTAGAATACACAGCAGGGCCCTGCCTCAAGGGCAGGGCATCAGCCCCAGGCCGAACATTCCTTTGACTCTTCTCAGCAGATCTTAAAAGCAAGACCCACAAGGATCAAACTTTTCCAAGTAACTTTAACTATATCCCAGGACAAAACTCAAGTCTAGAAGAACGCAAAAATACACAGCTCCCACTAAGGTAAAACTTACAGGGTCTGGCATCCACTCAAATACACCACGCATGCAGAGAGGCAAGAAAACATGATCCACAGTGAGGAAATAAATCAATTAATGGCAGCTCACACAGAACCAATACAGATGTTAGATTTAGTAGACCAGAACATCGAAAGAGTTATAATTATATTCCGTATGTTCAAAAGATTAAGCACAGACACAAAAGGTATATTTTTTAAAAAATCTAAGTTGAACTTCTTAAGGTGAAGATTATAATGCATGAGATGAAAAATAAATTGGATGAGATTAACAGATGATTAGATATTGCAAGGGAAAACATTAGAGAACTGAAAGACACAGCAATGAAAATAGAGAAAAAAGAGAATTAAAAACTGAACAGAGCAGCAATGAGCTGTTTGACAACTTTATGTGGCCTAATTACATGTAATTACTGTCCTGAGAGTGGGGTTGAGAGACCAAAAAAATATGTCTTTAAAAATATTGAAAGAAATAATCATCAATTTTTTCCAAATTAGATAAAAACTATAAACTCATGGATCAAAGCAGTTTAGGAAACCCCAAGCACCAGAAACATGAATAAATATACACCAACATATGTAATAATAACATTACTGAAAATGAGTAAAAGGAGAAAATGTTAAAAACAGCCAGGTAATAAAACACATCCAGAAAAACAAAGATCAGATTTCTCATCAGAAATAACGCAACCAAACAACCAAAAGACAATGAAGCAACACATTTAAAGTCCTGAAAACAAGCAAACAAACCAAACACTGTGAACCTAGAATTAGGTAACCACAAAACAATCTTTAAAAATGAGGGCAGAATAAGGATAATTTTCAGACAGAGGAAAGCTGAAAGAATTCATCACCCGCAGATCTACTCTAGAAGAAGCAACAAAGGAAGTCCTTCAGGCAGAAGAAACATGTGCAAATATATATTTTGAACTTTTGCATAGTGACCCTTCAACCGCCAGTCAAAAGTTCAATTTCAGCAATAACCACGGTAGTTTATAAAGCGTTTGTGCAATTATTTGTAAGTACAAGGACTGAGCAATTTCATTCAGCCCAGCTTCAGGACAAGCACTATTTCAGGCCCCAGGTGTGATGGACATAATTTTTCTGTCCAGCATCAGTTTGCATTTTATCCTTTAGAAAAACGAGAGGAAAATGGAAAGTGTAAAAATCTGATAGGATTGATGGAATGTATATTTTGCATAAAACCTAATGCAACAGTCAGGGATAGAAAACGTGTGTAAAAATTGATAACTGTGTTCAATTGTAAAGGGAAAGGTTAATTTATCCAAAATATTGGAAATATAATATCAAAAGTTATGTGTAAAATGAAGAGAGTAATTACAGAATATATATTGTTTCTCCCTTTCAGAGAAAGGAACTCTGTCCCCACCCCCACCCCCAACTCCCATTTAGGCACTTAGGTCTTTGTTGGATTGGCACATTTGACTTCTGTATATATTTGCAATAACATATTGTAATAAGAAAGTGGAAAAGTACTTAGGGGCCCAGAGTACTTCCCTTTGGAAGATAGCATGTTATTTCCCCTCTCTGTTAGTGTGTTCAATATTCACAGGAAATTAGTAATGGGAAACTGAGCAAGTTATTGATGATCTGGCAAGCATGTGACCAAGAATGATGGTTTGTCATCAGTTAGACAACCCTAAAAATTCAAGAATTCTTTAGACATAAAAGGAACAGTGTTTGCAATCATTAACTGCAGCATTTTATTGTTGCAACAATAAATGTTCACATACATTTCCACCGACTGTTAGAATTTCAACATATATTATAAAACACCGAGAGATGACCTTTGTCACATGTATTAAATATTCACTCATTTGACAAATATTAAACATGAAAAAGTCAAGAATTCTACTGGGAAAGACTGGTGCCCCTTGTAGTACCAGAATTCAGGAGCATTTAAGGTTTTAATACAGCTTAATTTTCTTTGATTTTCAGTCTTCTCCCCTTTTTCAATTACCTCATGAAGTTTCCGCTCTCGTTCCTGGAAAAATTCTGCCTCCTGCCGTTTATTGAGCCCTACACTCTTCCTTAACTCCAGAGGGACCTGGTCGAGTCTCATTGTGCGGAGCCCAGCACAGCTCGGTTTGCTCTGATAGTCAATGTCAAATTGCTTCATGACAAACTCTTCATCAATCTGCACGCCTGCCTGGAAAAATATCACATCGCATAAGGACAAATGATGAAGTGCTTCTTGCTTTCTCCTTAAATCTAAGGGAAGCATTTGACATGGCTGGAGAAAAGGTAGTTTGGACAAGTAGGAAATGGGTAGTCAGCATTCATTGGAGATAAGAAGTTCAGCTGGCCCTTGAACAACAGGAGGAGGGTTGGGGGCTGTCACTTAGGGGTGCTGACCTGCAGCACAGTCAAAAGTCTTATATAATTCATGACTCCCCCAAAATCTAACTACCATTGGTATTTGAAGGAGAGGGGTAAAGGATTGATTCCAGAACCCTCGTGCCACCCCCCAACCACATCCCCCACCCCCAGCGATGCTCAAGTCCCCTATATAAAATGATGTAGATCAGTGTACACAGTTGGCCCTCTGCACCTGGACTCCCAATCACAGATTGAAAACAGTATGGGCATTTATTTTTAAAAATGTTCACACAGGTGGGGCAGCACAGTTCAAACCATCTTGTTTAAGGGTCAGCTGCATTGGGGTCTGAAGGCCTTTGTCAGTACCTTAAAAGACAATATAGGACCTGCAAGAGTCAGTGAGTCCCTGAGGGAGTGCATGGGGCTGGGGAAAATTCAGCCTGTTTTTCCAAAAGCAAACTTCTCCAACCTGTTACAGCAGTGACATTGCTAGAGGTATTTTCCAGCCATGTCTAGAAATGTGTTTGTTCTGCTTGCAGACCCCGATAAGGGAAGCTGCCCCATCCCGGGCCCCTGCTGAAGAAGGCGCTCTGAGTCAAGCTGTCTTACACACAGAAGCCCCTCCGCTCCCTTCCCCCAGCCACAGCCAGTGGGAGTGGACAGTGAAGCTGCACATTAAGAACAGCCAATCTGTAGGCTGACCCTTGACCTACGATGTGGTGAAACAAGAGTCTGGACTTGAAGGGTAGCAGAACAGGCCACTCCAAAATATGCCTCTGGCATAAGAATCATTCTGAGTTGATGGTTTTGAGAAACAGCAGAGAAAACAGGAAAAGCTCTGGAAACTGGGTGGAAATTACCCTTTGGTAAGAGAATAATCTCCACTAGTAAGGGTGGCTCGCTTTCTGGTAAGGGTGTACCAGGAAGCAAAGGAAGGCTCTTACTCGTAAGAAATGCTTATCAGTGGAGAAGGCACCTGCTTAAATCCTCATAATAAGCCTTATTCTTGTTTATCTACTTTTCCTGGTCACCTCCTTATAACTGGCTCCCCACACACTTATTTCTTTTTGTCTTTGGCTGAAGATGGTATTTAAGCCTAAATTCTAAGCCACCTGGGAGAGCTACCCATTTTCCCTGGGTATTTCTCATGTACATATGATGTATGCACGTTAATAAACTTCTGCTTATTTTTCTCTTGTTAGTCTGAATTTTGGTGTAGCAGCCCTAGAGAGGACTTAGAAGAGTAGAAAGAAAATTGTATTTTCCTCCTCTCCAGACGCAACACAATTCCATATTGGGAATTATAAGCTGGGGAACACAGGGAGAAGGAAGCAATTAGAAACTGAAGCTGACATTGAAGTGATATTTATAGAGGGGAGTCATGAAATTGAGTCAGGGACATAAAGGGAGGAGTAGAGTCAAAACTAGGCTAAAATAATAACAAAGCAGAAACAGAGCAAGTAGAAACAATGAGATAAAAAATAAACAGCATGGAAGGAAAGTGTGAGCTAATGCTCTGGAGAAAATACCATAAAGTGATGTGATAGGGACCTAGGTGGCCTAGCTGGGGTAAAGATGACACCTTGATTACAAGGACTGAAAATAAGGCTTGTCATCAGAGCTGCTAAATTATAACCTACAGTTCCTAAATTTCCTGCCTAGACATATTAGTCTCTGGCGGTAGGAAAGGGAGAAGTGGAAGGGATGGGATTCAGGTAATCCAATCCCTCCAGATTATGGACAAGCAGTGGGTCAGGCAACAGGGAAGGTATGCACCATGTGCCTCAGCCAGCAACCCTACTCCAGTCACCCTGTAGGAAGCCTCCCTCTCCTACTCCCAGTCAGTCTGCTGCATCTGGGCGGGACATGCCCACCTACTGCCTTTGGGATTAGACATGAGACCTGATTTGGCCAATGAGTATATTTCATTTCCCCACTCATTGTGAATAATTCAGGCAGAAGGCACATGGCCCAGTGAGATTGAGCTCTGGACTTTTTCCTGTTGGAAAGGGGTTGTTCTTTTCCCACTTAAATTGCTACATGGTAAGATACAAGTTTTAGAGGCTACTTTTTCATGGGGAAAGACTGCTGGAAAGTAGAGTCAGAGAGAGGAAAGCATCCAAGAGATAGGGAGAGCACCTAAAAACAAGTTAGCACCTTGATCCAGATACCTCTGGATGGCTCCCTTTTTTCCCTTAATCCAGTCAGAATTATATTTCAGTCACTTGCCAACGAATGATCCTAAATAATATTTTGACCAGAACTGACTCATGGATGCAAAAATGGGAAAGGGGGCTTACAAATTCTATGAAATCTTAAATCCAGGAAAAGCACTGGAAATCTTGACATCTACAGGGACCTACAAACAGGAATATGTAACTAATCAGGTTCTTGGAAGGAGAACAAGGAAAAAGGCCTTGATAACTGAGTCAAAACTCTATGTCAGAAGAACTTTTGGTAAATGTTGCAGTCAAGTATAGCTGCCCGATGAGTTCAAGGAGTAAAGGAAAGAAGGTAAAGATCCTGGCATTGAAATTGAAAATAAAAATATGAAACAACAGGGTGGGGGACTAGGAACACGTTTGCCAAAGAGTACTAACTCCATTTGTAAGAGAAATAAGTTCTGGGGATATGATATACAGCACAGTGACTATAGTTAATAGTACTGCATTATAAACTTGAAATTTACTAGTGAGTAGATCTTAAATGTTCTCACCACACATACACATAAAGGTAGTAATGTGAAGTGATGAATGTAGTAACTAATGCTATTATAATAACAGCATTATTACTGTAATCATATTACAATAATACATTTACAATTGTATTGTAATTTTGCAATATATATGTGCACCAAATCATCACATTGTACATCTTCAACTATACAATGTTGTATGTCAACTATTTCTCAGGAAAGCTGGGAAGAAAAATAGACAGCCACTCAAAAAATTATGAGACGACAACAAAGTGAGTTACAAGCAATAAACATTCAAATTGGCTGCAAACTTAAAAACTTTCCACAAATTTCATCTACAAGAAACGTTTCTGTTATAAATGGTGGGAGAGTGAGGAAGATTCCTTTATGACTTTGATTATTGGACGTAGATTATATACAGACACTGTTGTTTTTTAATAAAAGTAACTTTGAGTTTGGCTCTAAAAAGTTGCAAGTATTACTACTAACTTACAGTATCACCAGCCCATTTGCAGAAGTCACTGACTGCTTTGCGTGCATTTTCATAGAGAAGCAAGCCATCTTCATGGAGTGAATCCGTTTTACTTGGCTTCTTCTCTTCATAAAGCAATGGTCCTGGATGTGACAGAGGAGTCCTCTTGGGACTAAACAAAATGGAATCATGAAACAATTTCATTATGAGCCACCATGAATCCAAGAGGAATTCAAACAGTATCTTGGGGGAAAGGAGATCATAAAATAAGTATTTCCAACATTTTCTTGCAAGCTCACACTTACTGTTTTAATTTTTCAAAGATTCCATTCCTATTATCAATATCATAGACACATATAATATGGTCAGTGATAACAATGAAAACTTATATAGCATTTTACCATTATAAGGTGATTTTTAAGATGAGTACCAGTTAGTAAGACGTGTGGACATATGCCAGGTAAAAGTACAAAATATTGTGCAAAGCCTCAGACTATGTTGACAAGCAGGAAACATCCTTGGCCTCTCTGTCCCTCATCCCTAAACTCCAGCCCATTCATGAGTCTGATAAATTTTCATTCTGTCTTCCTTTCTGTACTGCTGCAAAGATGCCTCACTGGTGTCTCTGCATCTTCTCTTAGGATCCCCATCCCCCAATCTGTAACCCATTCTCTAAACTGCAGCCAAAACGATCACTTCAAGATATAAATCTGTTCATATCAAATGCAGCTACCCCTCATCCTCAATTAAATTCTCTCTAATGGCTTCTTTTTAAGAATTGAGATAAATTCACATACCATCATAACTAGTTAAGGGTTCACTGAGGGTAAAGAATTTAAAGATGCTCCCAGGGCCGCACTGACCCACACTGTTGGAATCTCCAAGGGGATCCCTTCATACAACATTTCTTCCTCTTCCCTACCCAGATTCCAAGCATCTTGAAAAATAACACAAAGGTCAAAGATGAAAGCAACATGTCACCTTTGTTACTGACAGCAACCACATTGGAGGATACTGGTTTAGGTCCAACAGAACTTTTTCATTAAAACCCAGAAATGGTCAGACTGTCCAACCCTGGCCCCAGCAGGGTGGATCAGTGTGAGGCTTCCCTCAAAAATTGAGAAATAGAGGAGAACTCGTGCTTCCCATGGGCCACCTTGCTTCCCAGTGAAAGGAAGGCACAGCTGAGATGAGTGTGCTCAGTTGTTCTCCCCAAATTCAGCAGGGGGTACACTCAGCGACCAGAACAGTGGTGTTCCTGTCACTTGTGCCTCACCGTAACAACCATGTATAATTTAATACAGTGGATTTTCTCTCACTTCACCGCCATCTACGTCACTTGTGTGACTGGCAAAGCTCTTCATAGCCTCTTCCAACCACCCTGACCTTGGCTCTGGGCCCTCTGCAACTGGCCTCAGGGCTGTGGGTGGGCTTCTCTCTATTACGCCCACACTCTTCAGCCTCTACCAGTGACACCATTTCATTTCAAAAGTTTAATGCATATCCCAAATCTGTTTCTGTTAACTATACTATCATCTCATTGTATTTACATTTTAAATATTGCATGAGTTGGGGAACAAGAGTGTGATACAAAAGAGAGTTGTTTCTATGAAAATTAAGATTAGTGCTTTGAAGAGATTCGACAAAGGTGTCATTACTAGTGCGATTTATGTAAAAAATATGACTTGGAACTCCAAGCAGCAGAGCCATGCTCAAAAAAAGGCTTTAAAAGACTAGCAAGTGAACGTAAGTTAAGTTCTAGGGTAAAATAAGATGTTTCAACAACTTAAGTGTCACCTTTTACAATTTCCTCCATTAACTTTTTTTTAAAGTTACCCAACCAACTATTGGTCTCAATCATGTGAATAAAAGGGCTTCTGCCATAAATAATTAAAGAGCCATTTTGGGCCAATCAACCAGGTTTCCTGCAGTTTTCCTCTTCCACAGCAGCTCTTACAGAGTCACGATGACACACACATTTGCTCCATTGCTAGATAATTCACATCCATTAATTAAAAACAAAAACAAAACAAAACCCTCTCTATTTAGAGCAGGATTCAAGGGTCCTTTCCCTCCTCCTTGGGAACTTGGTTACTCTTGCTTTTCTAAATTATTCTAAAGATGAGGAGCTTTGAGAAGGTAACTCGTAAAATGTTTTTCAGGTGCCAGGAATGAACGCAGGGTTTAGAATATAATTCACAGTCCCAGGTGGTCTTGGGTAGGATGGTTTTTAAAACGTTTTACAGGTTCCTTTGGTTTTTCCCGATGCCCTCATAATGAGACCATGCGTCCTCCAGTCTCCCGTCAGGATCCGCACTTCTGGCACCTTTAATAAGAGCTACGAACATAAAAGCGTGGGAAGGAAGGAAAATGTGCTGAAAATGTGGGCTCCTTGATTCCACAACAAAACAGACCGTCTCGCCCCTTTGCTTTTCCTTTGCGGTCAGTCAGTGCGTTCGTCAGTTTCTGTTCAGATCCCGGGCTGGGCGCTGCCATCTAGGTGATGGCAGCGGGTGCACTGCCACCACCTAGACATGAGGTAGGCGGCCTTTGCACGGAGATTCCATCTCATCTAGATGGAATGATGCTTCTGGGTCCGCCCTGGTCCCCAGCTGCCCCACTGCGTACTTCTAAAAGATTTCTGTGGTCTTTGGCCATCCAGCATCCATTCTTCCTCCTACAAATGATAGCATCTAGATTTTTCTGTGGTGAACCACCTCCCCATCCACTCTTGGTCCTCATGGTCTGAAGTGGCCTGACTACAGTCTCAGTCCTTGGGCAGGCCAACCCTCTCAGGACTGAAATCAGCCACTGGTTTAGGAACAGGCACAAAAACCAAGCTGGGCCCATGGGAATTAAGCTATGGAATTTTTCTGAGATATGCAAAAATGGGTTGTTTTTTTTTTCTGGGTAGAATTTAAATTTAGAGCTGCTGGTGGTAATCATGGCACTGTTAAAAAGGTCTAGCCTCAGGAAAACAGCCAACAGGCCTAGTTGGGAGGTCAAATATGGAAATAAGGTCTATAATCCCATGTTCCATCTGAGGGCACGTGCAAACAATCTGTCATGGACTCAGAAGCTCTGACCTGCAGGCGGCAGTGCAGAAAAGCCCCCGGTGGAAAATAATTGCTTTGAAATTTCAGTTTTCCTTTCTATAGACTTCTCTGCCACTGATCATTTATTTCTTCATTCATTCATTATACACGGACATATTTTGAGTGCCTACCATATGTCATGTATTGGTGGTACACAGTTAAAGACACAAGGTCCCTGCCCTGTAGAGCTGTTAGTCCAGTGAGGAACCCAGTGATAAGAGGTGCTTTGTTAAAAAACAGATCATGGTAAGGGACAGGGAATAAGGGTGGAAAGGAAATGTTATTATATACAATCTCTCAAAGTAGGAGACACTGCAGCAAAGATTTGAAGAAAGAGAAGGAATGAGCTAGGTAGACCTCTGGGGGCAAGGGTCCCAGATGCAGGAACAGAGATCTTGAATTGGAAATGTCTTTAATGTTCACAGAGTAGGTAGGCAGTCACAGTGGCTGCAGGGGTGAGAGCAGAGGAGGCAGTGAGGACGGGGAGGGAACACGAGAGGGGTGGGGTGCAGAGTAGAGCACCTAAGGCCTTTAGATAACAGCAAGGACTTAACTCTGAGTGAGAAGGGAATACTGGAGAACTTTGCAGAGGGGCTCACCTTTCTAAACAGCTGTCATGCTTCCAGCGTAGGGAGGAGACGGGGTGGGTGGGGTGGGGTAGCGAGCACTGCTAGTTTTCGGCCCAACATCCATTCTGCTCTTTTCCCTTAAATCTAACAACTTTGTTCTGTACTGTGTTCAATGTTGCAATACCCAACCAAGAAACTCAATTTTCTAGACTCCCTAACATCTTGGAGGGGTCAGATGAATGAACTGCTTACTGGAAAAGCTATCACAGCAGACACCCGAACAATGCGGGGGACAGGAATGCTGACCTCTGCAGAGTCAAAAATCTACATAGAAATTTTCACCCTATAGTGGGTCCTTAGCATTCATGCATTCAGCCAACCAAGATCAAAAACAGTATGTTAGATTTGCGGTTGAGAATCTGCAGTTGGGAATGTGAATATATGATCTTCTATATGCGGTTGGTTGAATCTGTGCAAGTGACACCCATCGCTAGGAAGGGCCAACTATATTTCTTGAAAAAGCCCCCTATAAGTGGACCTGCACAGTTTGGTCCTATTCAAGGGTCAGCTGTATTTGCCTAATTAAAAGACAGAGTCAGCTGGCAGGTACCCTTTAAAGTTTGCCCCTTCTCCCTTCTTGTTTGGAGGACTTTGTGCCTGGAGGTGTGGAAGCCACTTTGAGACACAGAACTAGAGACATATGCTGAGGATTATGGAACTGAAAGTCTAAAGATGCCTGGGACCATAGTGACATAATGGAGCGGCTGCCCAACCTAAGCCTGACAGTTTGGTGAATCTTCCCTGTGTCTCTGCAGGCTCTCATATGCCTTATACCCATCAGTTAGTAAGTACATGTTATCACCTCCTAAGAGCAGGTTTAAGTGACAGAAGCAAGACTGAACAATTCCCTTCCATTATGTTCCTCCCCGCCCCCCAACCAAAAATGACAGGCACAGCAGACTGGCAGGTCTTCAGAGGGAAAAGACGCCAAATGTTTCAAGTGTGCTGGGCCTTTTTGCGTTGTGCAGCCTCAAGGGAGGCAAAGGGAAATTCTGCTGAAAGGAAGCTGCTCCAACACCCATGGAAACTCTCACCCTGGGGAGACATTTCTCGTCCTCTCCTCTCTATAAGCATGTCACTCCCTAGAGGGAGCTCTCAGGTACCTAAGGAGAATTATGTTCTAGGCCCCAGGGCAGGTCCTCCCACCACCCTAGGTCAGCAGATCGGTCTCCCAGATTCAGGTAGCAAGCCAAGGGGTGCGGGGTCAGCTGGGCTTCATTGTGCACCACGAATGCCTTCTGTACCTGCTGGGTTGGCAAGACCAGGAATGCAAGCTCTGCTTCCTTAGGCAGCTTGTTCTGCCTCCTTGGGGGTGAGGGAGAGGTCGGGGACCCGGTGACTTCTCTGGGGGGCAGGGTGCTCCTGAAGGCCCTGAGTGATTATAACCTCCCAAGGAGGGCACCCGTACTAGGAGTCATCCAGTCTGTTTCTCGGAAATACCCACTGCTTTGTGTTCATGAAGGTGAGGAATGTCAGCCTGTTCTCGGGCAGATTCTCTCTATACCCGAAAGACAATGTGCCCAGTTACATGGACCGTGAGGATGGGGGTGGGAAAGGGAAGCTGTAAGGAGACTTTTCTGAGGGGAGGTGGAGGAAGAGGGGCTCACGTGGAAAAGGTTGAGTTAATCGTACTCCTAGTTCAGGGCACATTATCACTGGTCTGGGTCATTATCTCTTGTCTTCTTTATTCTATGTAATCCCCACAACTGGAAGGTCAGGGTCCATTTAACCAGTTCGCTGGAGCACTGGTCTTTCTGCTCATCCAGAAGGAACAGTCGCGTTTTTGAATGCTGTCTCACCCTTTGGAGTCTGTACATTACAGTGGTACATATATTCTGTCACAGAATCAGCTTCAAATGCTGAAAAATACTTCCATTTGAAATCAGGCCTTAAACACTGTACTAGACTTAAACCAAACAGTCCTGCGATCCTGAGGCCAGCTAAAGGGTCGCAGGGAGTCGATGCTGTCCCCAAGGTTCTGATCCAAACTGGAATGGTTCTGTCTTGATCAGCAAGGTCTGATGGCTCAGGGAAACCCCAAGGCTCCAGTAAAATGAGATGATTAACCCTTGATGGGTACCACAGTGAGTAAGCGGCAGCTAAGATCCCACCCAAGTTGAATCCAAGCAAGATCATTGTGTCCAGTCCTTGTGCACATCTCTACTTTCCAGTGGATTCCACAAACTGATTCTCTGCTTCTTCCGCATCGCTGTCAAACACGGGTCTACCACTTCTCCAAAAACCCGACAGCTCAAGAGCATAGGAGGATCTATCAGTGCAAAAATCCCCAAATTTCAGTGTCCAGAGCCCAAGACCTCCTCCAAAACCATGAAGGAGGACAAGTGGAGTCTTACTTGAAACATCGTGAGAGAACTTCAGTGTCCATATTTTATTTCCAGTCTATAATTACTTCAAAACAATGAGTTAGGAAATGAACAAAAAAGGGGATTGCCAAAGAGCTCATAATTGCCAACATGTATGCATACCGTGTGCCAGTAACTGCCTCACACATGCTATGTCGGTGGCTCCTCGCAACAATCCTATAAAACTGATTATTCTTATTGGCTCCATTTTACACTTAAGAAAACTGAGCCCAGAAGGATCAAACTTGCCTAAGGCTAAGGTTAATTAACCTTGCAAGCAAGAGGAGCCCTGGCCTTTGACTCCAGCCTTTCTGAGTCAACACTTTGGGATCTTTACCACCACCTCATC